>JASPKZ010007932.1:600000-916208 GCA_030220185.1 Diploptera punctata | reverse complement strand
ACAGCAGCTTTACATAACTATTAGAAGTTATTCCAAAATTAGATTAATTGGGGGCAGTTTGATCGATAGATTCGGAAAATAATGTCACTACTATCACAATAGAAACACGACGCAACACACGTCTGAATAGCAGACATGGCCAGGCGTTAAGGCTCGCACATTACTTGCACTCAAAAAATTTGTTTGTAAATATAGGACACAAATGCTAAGGCAGGATTACATATCACTACGATCGTCTCCATGTTATATATGTGGTCTTGTTTAGCGTTCATGAGATTTGTGGTGCTTGTTGGGATTCTTCCATACTTTTTTGGAGACCTTGGTGTATCTATACACTTTCAATTATATGTATATATTCTAGTGATATATAAAATAAGATGGGTTTTTAACTTGTTTATTTTACAGCAAGTTAATTTCTAGTTTCAAGTGTTTTCAAGTAGAATTTTTCATATTCGGAGGTGAGCACAGTAAACCACTCGCCAAATCTGTGACGAGTCTACTCCATTAACAGGAAACGTCAAGGACACTTAGGCGCGATTAAGAAGAGCTCGAACTGTCGGAACAGAATGTGCAGGGAAGTCAATTTTAAAGGCCCGGACTGCAACTCTAGGTCAATTCTATGGAGGCTCCTAATACGGACAAAATGGTAGGAAACTGGAAGAATTCGCTGCTGAGATTAATTCTAGAGCTCATAACGACGGGCATCTGGGTCCTACTACTTCCACGGAACGGGACGATCACATAGACGTCACTCTAGCGTTGCTCTAGATTGCAAGGGTGGAAGATAGGCCCCAATATCACCACTGCAACATGTTGTATGGATTTGAGGTTAGAACCCATGTACAGAGGATTGGCTAGAATATGCCACCATGCCAAACAAAACCATAGGCAATGGGAATAATAACAAAAGGGTCCTAGAATTGAGAAACGCGACGATACCAGACATAAAACCCAACAATGACATATTTCCTTCGTAAACAAATCCAAAAGCCTTCATACTGGGTAAGGCTCCATTCCCGGCGCAGGCCACATAGCCTATGTGGTATCTGGTGGCTTCCACCCTAATTGATCTCAAAAGATTTAATACCACACGCAGGAGTACCAAAAAACGTACGTGACAGGTTTTGAAACAGCCGGCTTACAGAACTATTGGAAGTATAACACAAATTTAAATTGACTTGGTGGCAGTGTGCGTCGTTGTTCGGAAATAATGTCACACGCTAACAATAGAACCAGAACGCATACACACGTCGAAGAGCAAGAGATGGCACGGAGTTAGAGGTCGCAGCAATTGTTTCTGGCAGTCAAAACTTCTGTTGGAATATTAGGACACAAATTGAAAGGAGGATTCCGTAACACTAATCGAAGTAAGATCGTCTCCCTCGTTTATAATGGTGTGGGTCTTGTGTTTGGTTCATGAGATTTGCTGGTGCTTGTGGGGTTCTTCTAACTTTTTGCGAACTGGTGAAATCTATTACGACTTTTCAATTATAGTAGAATTCTCGTAGATAATAAACATAGAGATGGGTTTTAACTTATTTCATTACATCAAGTTAATTTTATCGTTTCAAACTGTTTAACATGCTTCCTCCATATTCTGAGTGAGACAATTAAACCACTAGCCCACATCTGTCACGATCTATTGCCATACAGAAACCTCAAGAAACACTAGCCGAAATCATAGAAGAGATCCAAACTGCTGCACAGAATGTGCGGAATTCAATTCAATAGGCCCGACTTCAACTCTAGTCAATTCTATGTGTGCTCTTTAATGGACGAAAATGGTAGAACAACTGGGACAAATTCGCTCTGCTGTAGTTGAATCTAGAGATCATTAACGACGACAATCTGGGGTCCTACCTACTTCCACGGAATGGGAATATTTCAACATAGATCGTCACTCTAAGCGTCTGCTAGATTGCAAGGGTGGAAGATAGGCCACAATATCGCCACTGCCAAATCATGTTGTATTGTAATTTGAGGTCGAGAGAACCCATGTGACCGAGAATCGTGTACATATGCAAAACAGGCAATACACCACCAATGCGGCAAACTAGGAAGAATACAAAACATCCTAGAAGAGAAAAATCGCCCGGATTACAATAGACATAAAAACAAAACAGGACGTATTTCCCTTCGTAAAACAAATACAAAAAGCCATTCATACCGCGGGTAATGTGCTCCATTCCTCGGCGCAGGCCACCATAGCTAGACTGTTATCGGTGGTGTGGATTCCACCCTAAGTGATCTCAAAAGATTGACATACTTCACACGCGAGGACTACCAAAAGGCCTTACTCGATGACAGGGTTTCAAACAGCAGGCTTACAGACCTATTATAAGTATCTACACAAATGTAGATTGAATTGGGACCAGTGTGTGACTCGAGTAGATTCGTTAAAATAATTGTCACTACGACGTAACAATAGACCCCAGAACGCATACACAGAGTCGGAAGCGCCAGAGATGTCACAGGAGTTAGAGCTCGCAGCAATTTACTTGGCAAACACAAAAAATTCTGTTTGTAAATATTAGGACACAAATTGATAAGGAGGATTACGTATACACCTGAATCGAAGTAAGATCATCTTCATCGTTATAATAGTTGCGGTCTTGTGTTTAGTGTTCATGCAGATTTGCTGGTGCCAGTTTTGGGATTCTTCCATACTTTGTTTTGGAGACCTTGGTGAATCTAGTAGACGTCTTTCAATTAGATGTAGATATATCTAGTAGATTATATTAAAATAGAGATGGGTTTTTTAACTTATTTCGTATTTTACAATCAAGTTAATTTCATAGTTTTCAAAGTGTTTTCAAGTAGACTTACTCCATATTCGGAGGTGAGAACAGTAAACCACTAGCCAAAATCTGTGACGATCTACTTACATTAACAGTAAACGTCAAGGAGCACTTAGCCGAGATCATAGAAGAGCTCGAAATTGTCTGTACAGAATGTGCAGGAAATCAATTTTAATAGGCAGGGACTGCAACTCTAAGACAAGTCTATGGAGTGCTCCTAATACGGAAGAAAATGGTAGAAAAACGGAAGAATTTCGCTGCTGAGATGAATTCTATAGATCATTAACGACGGCCAATCTGGGTCCTACCTACTTCCACGGAACGGGACGATCCACATTAGACATGATCTACTCTAGCGTCTGCTCTATATTGCAAGGGTGGAAGATAGGCCACAATATCACCACTGCCAATCATGTTGTATTGGAATTTGAGGTTAGAACCCAATGTACAGAGACATCCGTGTACATATGCAAAACAGGCAAATACAACACCAATAGGGCAAACTAGGAAGAATACAAAACAATCCTAGAAAGAGGAAATCGCCACGATTACCAGACATACAACAAAACAGGACGTATTTTCCCTTCGTAAAACAAAAATACAAAAAGCCATTCATACCGCGGGTAATGGCTCACTTCCTCGGCGAAGGCCACATAGCAGACTGGTATCGTGGTGGACTTCCACCCTAAGTGATCTCAAAAGATTGACATACTCAGCACGCGAGGACTACCAAAAAACGTACTCGATGACAGGGTTTTGAAACAGCAGGCTTACAGAAACTATTAGAAGTATATACACAAAATGCAGATTGAATTGGGGGCAGTGTTGACTCGAGTAGATTCGGAATATAATGTCACTACGATAACAATATGAACCCAGAACGCATACGCACGTCGAAGAGCAAGAGATGGCCACGGAGTTAGAGCTCGCAGCAATTTTATCTGGCAACTCAAAAAATTCTGTTTGTAAATATTAGGACACAAATTGATAAGGAAGGATTACGTATACACTGAATCGAAGTACGATCGTCTCCATCGTTATAATAGTGTGGGTCTTGGTGTTTAGTGTCCATGCAGATTTGCTGGGTGCTTGTGGGATTCTTCCATACTTTTTTGGAGACCTTGGTGAAATCTAGTACGACTTTTTCAATTAGATGTAGATATATCTAGTAGATTTATATTAAAATAGAGATGGGGTTTTTAACTTATTTCATTTTACATCAAATTAATTTTCTAGTTTTTCAAAGTGTTTCAAGTATGCTTCCTCACATATTCGGAGGTGAGAACAATAAACCACTAGCCCAAATCTGTCACGATCTACTTGCCATAACAGAAAACCTCAAGAAACACTTAGCCGAGATCATAGAAGAGCTCAAAAATGTCTGCACAGAATGTGCAGGGAAGTCAATTATAATAGGCACCGACTGCAACTCTAAGTCAAATCTATGTGGTGCGCCTAATAAGGAAGAAAATAGTAGAAAAATGGAAGAATTCGCTGCTGATGAATCTGGAGATCATTAACGACGACAATCTGGGTCCTACCTACTTCCACGGAATGGGAAGATCCAACATAGACGTCACTCTAGCGTCTGCTAGATTGCAAGGGTGGAAGATAGGCCACAATATCACCACTGCCAATCATGTTGTATTGGAATTTGAGGTAGAACCCAATGTACAGAGACATCGTGTACATATGCAAAACAGGCAATACAACACCAATAGGGCAAACTAGGAAGAATACAAAAACATCCTAGAAGAGAAAATCGCCACGATACCAGACATAACAACAAAACAGGACGTGTTTCCCTTCGTAAAACAAATACAAAAAGCCATTCATACCGCGGGTAATAGCTCAATTCCACGGCGCAGGCCACATAGCAGACTGGTATCGTGGTGGACTTCCACCCTAAGTGATCTCAAAAGATTGACATACTCTGCACGCGAGGACTACCAAAAAGCCGTACTCAATAACAGGGTTTTGAAACAGCAGACTTACAGAACTATTAGAAGTATATACACAAATGTAGATTGAATTGGGGGCAGTGTTGAATCGAGTAGATTCGGAAAATAATGTCACTACGATAACAGTAGAACCCAGAACGCAAACACACGTCGAAGAGCAAGACATGGCCACGGAGTTAGAGCTCGCAGCAATTTACTTGGCAACTCAAAAAATTCTGTTTGTAAATATTAGGACACAAATTGATAAGGAAGGATTACGTATACACTACGATCGTCTCCATCGTTATAATAGTGTGGGTCTTGTGTTTAGTGTTCATGCAGATTTGCTGGTGCTTGTTGGGATTCTTCCATACTTTTTTGGAGTACTTGGTGAAATCTAGTACGACGTTTGAATTAGATGTAGATATATCTAGTAGATTATATTAAAATAGAGATGGGTTTTTAACTTATTTCGTTTTACATCAAGTTAATTTCATAGTTTCAAAGTGTTTCAAATAGACTTACTCCATATTCGGAGGTGAGAACAGTAAACCACTAGCCAAAATCTGTGACGATCTACTTACATTAACAGGAACGTGAAGGAGCACTTAGCCGAGATCATAGAAGAGCTCGAAACTGTCTGCACAGAATGTGCAGGGAAGTCAATTTTAATAGGCACGGACTGCAACTCTAAGTCAAGTCTATGGAGTGCTCCTAATACGGACGAAAATGGTAGAAAAATGGAAGAATTCGCTGCTGAGATGAATCTAGAGATCATTAACGACGGCAATCTGGGTCCTACCTACTTCAACGGAACGGGACGATCCAACATAGACGTCACTCTAGCGTCTGCTCTAGATTGCAAGGGTGGAAGATAGGCAACAATATCACCACTGCCAATCATGTTGTATTGGAATTTGAGGTAGAACCCAATGTACAGAGACACCGTACACATATGCAAACCAGGCAATACAACACCAATAGGGCAAACTGGGAAGAATACAAAACATCCTAGAAGTGAAAATCGCGACGATACCAGACATAACAACAAAACAGGACATATTGCCCTTCGTAAAACAAATACAAGAAGCCATTCATACTGCGGGTAATGGCTCCATTCCTCGGCGCAGGCCACATAGCAGACTGGTATCGTGGTGGACTTCCACCCTAAGTGATCTCAAAAGATTGACATACCCAGCACGCGAGGACTACCAAAAAACGTACTCGATGACAGGGTTTTGAAACAGCAGGCTTACAGAACTATTGGAAGTATATACACAAATGTAAATTGAATTGGGGGCAGTGTTGACTCGAGTAGATTCGGAAAATAATGTCACTACGATAACAATAGAACCCAGAACGCATACACACGTCGAAGAGCAAGAGATGGCCACGGAGTTAGAGCTCGCAGCAATTTTTTCTTGGCATCTCAAAAAATTCTGTTTGTAAATATTAGGACACAAATTGATAAGGAAGGATTACGTATACACTGAATCGAAGTACGATCGTCTCCATCGTTATAATAGTGTGGGTCTTGTGTTTAGTGTTCATGCAGATTTGCTGGTGCTTTGTTGGATTCTTCCATACTTTTTTGGAGACCTTGTGAAATCTAGTACGACGTTTCAATTAGATGTAGATATATCTAGTAGATTATATTAAAATAGAGATGGGTTTTTAACTTATTTCATTTTACATCAAGTTAATTTTATAGTTTCAAAGTGTTTCAACTATGCTTCCTCCATATTCGGAGGTGAGAACAATAAACCACTAGCCCAAATCTCTCACGATCTACTTGCCATAACAGAAAACCTCAAGAAACACTTAGCCGAAATCATAGAAGAGCTCAAAACTGTCTGCACAGAATGTGCAGGGAAGTCAATTACAATAGGCACCGACTGCAACTCTAAGTCAAATCTATGTGGTGCGCCTAATAAGGACGAAAATGGTAGAAAAATGGAAGAATTCGCTGCTGAGTTGAATCTAGAGATCATTAACGACGACAATCTGGGTCCTACCTACTTCCACGGAATGGATAGATCCAACATAGACGTCACTCTAGCGTCTGCTAGATTGCAAGGGTGGAAGATAGGCCACAATATCACCACTGCCAATCATGTTGTATTGGAATTTGAGGTAGAACCCAATGTACAGAGACATCGTGTACATATGCAAAACAGGCAATACAACACCAATAGGGCAAACTAGGAAGAATACAAAAACATCCTAGAAGAGGAAATCGCCACGATACCAGACATAAAAAGAAATCAGGACGTATTTCCCTTCGTAAAACAAATACAAAAGCCATTCATACCGCGGGTAATGGCCCCCATTCCTCGGCGCAGGCCACATAGCAGACTGGTATCGTGGTGGACTTCCACCCTAAGTGATCTCAAAAGATTGACATACTCAGCACGCGAGGACTACCAAAAAGCCGTACTCGATGACAGGGTTTTGAAACAGCAGGCTTACAGAACTATTAGTAGTATATACACAAATGTAGATTGAATTGGGAACAGTGTTGACTCGAGTAGATTCGGAAAATAATGTCACTACGATAACAATAGAACCCAGAACGCATACACACGTCGAAGAGCAAGAGATGTCCACGGAGTTAGAGCTCGCAGCAATTTACTTGGCAAACACAAAAAATTCTGTTTGTAAATATTAGGACACAAATTGATAAGGAAGGATTACGTATACACTGAATCGAAGTACGATCATCTCCATCGTTATAATAATGTGGGTCTTGTGTTTAGTGTTCATGCAGATTTGCTGGTGCTTGTTGGGATTCTTCCATACTTTTTTGGAGACCTTGGTGAAATCTAGTACGACGTTTCAATTAGATGTAGATATATCTAGTAGATTATATTAAAATAGAGATGGGTTTTTAACTTATTTCGTTTTACATCAAGTTAATTTCATAGTTTCAAAGTGTTTCAAGTAGACTTACTCCATATTCGGAGGTGAGAACAGTAAACCACTAGCCAAAATCTGTGACGATCTACTTACATTAACAGAAAACGTCAAGGAGCACTTAGCCGAGATCATAGAAGAGCTCGAAACTGTCTGTACAGAATGTGCAGGGAAGTCAATTTTAATAGGCAGGGACTGCAACTCTAAGTCAAGTCTATGGAGTGCTCCTAATACGGACGAAAATGGTAGAAAAATGGAAGAATTCGCTGCTGAGATGAATCTAGAGATCATTAACGACGGCAATCTGGGTCCTACCTACTTCCACGGAACGGGACGATCCAACATAGACATCACTCTAGCGTCTGCTCTAGATTGCAAGGGTGGAAGATAGGCCACAATATCACCACTGCCAATCATGTTGTATTGGAATTTGAGGTAGAACCCAATGTACAGAGACACCGTATACATATGCAACCCAGGCAATACAACACCAATAGGGCAAACTGGGAAGAATACAAAACATCCTAGAAGTGAAAATCGCCACGATACCAGACATAACAACAAAACAGGACATATTTCCCTTCGTAAAACAAATACAAAAAGCCATTCATACTGCGGGTAATGGCTCCATTCCTCGGCGCAGGCCACATATCAGACTGGTATCGTGGTGGACTTCCACCCTAAGTGATCTCCACTGATTGAAATACTCAGCACGCGAGGACTACTAAATAGCCGTACTCGATCACAGGGTTTTGAAACAGCAGGCTTACAGAACTATTAGAAGTATATACACAATGTAGATCGAATTAGGGGCAGTGTTGACTCGAGTAGATTCGGAAAATAATGTCACTACGATAACAATAGAACCCAGAACGCATACACACGTCGAAGAGTAAGCGATGGCCACGGGGTTAGAGCTCGCAGCAATTTAGTTGGTAACTCAAAAAATTCTGTTTGTAAATATTAGGACACAAACTGATAAGGAAGGGTTACGTATACACTGATTCGAAGTACGATCGTCTCCATCGTCATAATAGTGTGAGTCTTGTGTTTACTGTTCATGCAGATTTGCTGTTGCCTGCTGCGATTCTTCCATACTTTTTTGGAGATCTTCGTGAAATCTAGTACGATGTTGCAATTAGATGTAGATATATCTAGTAGATTATATTAAAATAGAGATGGGGTTTTAACTTATTTCATTTTACATCTAGTTAATTTCATAGTTTCAAAGTGTTTCAAGTATGCTTCCTCCATATTCGGAGGTGAGAACAATAAACCACTAGCCCAAATCTGTGACGATCTACTTGCCATAACAGAAAACCTCAAGGAACACTTAGCCGAGATCATAGAAGAGCTCAAAACTGTCTGCACAGAATGTGCAGGGAAGTAAATTATAATAGACACGGACTGCAACTCTAAGTCAAATCTATGTGGTGCGCCTAAAACGGACGAAAATAGTAGAAAAATGGAAGAATTCGCTGCTGAGATGAATCTAGAGATCATTAACGACGACAATCTGGGTCCTACCTACTTCCACGGAACGGGACGATCCAACATAGACGTCACTCTAGCGTCTGCTCTAGATTGCAAGGGTGGAAGATAGGCCACAATATCACCACTGCCAATCATGTTGTATTGGAATTTGAGGTAGAACCCAATGTACAGAGACACCGTATACATATGCAAACCAGGCAATACAACACCAATAGGGCAAACTGGGAAGAATACAAAAACATCCTAGAAGAGAAAATCGCCACGATACCAGACATAACAACAAAGAGGACGTATTTCCCTTCGTAAAACAAATGCAAGACGCCTTTCATACTGCGGGTGTTGACTATTTGTACTTATCAAGTTGTCGATAGGTACATTTTGGTTTACAAGATTTTTGTAAAGCGGTATGACGAACTTCCAGTTGCCATGTTGTATCAGCATTCTTTGAATAAACGTGTACTAGAGTGGTCGTGTTTTTCACTGTCTCCGTGTAGAGGCTCGTTATCTCCTCTTCATATGGGATCTTTTATGATCAAATCCATCAGGTCCACGCGGGGGCCTTAAGCATATATTGGTGCCTCTTATAGACCAATATATTTAGGAAGTTTAGAGTAACTGCAAGTCGCCACGTGTTTCAACGCAACTTCGGGTAGTGATTTTGAATACACCACGTTTCCCTCTACATCGTGTGCACCAGGAAGTTCGTCTTCCAGCTAATAGTCGCCAGTTGTAAAGAACTTGTAAGTACTGTAATAAAATTAGTGTTAACAAAATTGTGAGTCCGGCAAATTTCTTGTTATTTCTAAGTACCCCATCTTCAGGTCCGCTTAAGTGCTTGAGCGGCCGAACTCTAACATCGATTAGAAATTACCAACTGTGTAACTACAGTTGAGTGCAGCAAGCAAGGGGATGTTGTGTGCAACTATATAACATCGCCGACGAAACACATGGTCCTCCGGGCCGGATCTCGAGAAGCATTTGGGCTTAACTGTACGGATCTCATGAAACATTTGGTCCTAACGGTCAGTATTAACACTAGTGATCTATTATAGTGAATATAAAACATTACTGTGTTGATTATATTCAAAGAGAGCTGGAAGAACTGAAAATTACGAAAGTTGAGCACGTGGTGTTTAGTGCATATGTACTGAGGCGGTCACGTGATAGTAGGCAGCCATATTGAAATATTAGTAGACAATGCGAATAGCGCAGCTTCTATATTTAGGAACTTTGCGAATTAAATGAGCGACAAGAAGTCTTCATTAGTGTTCAAAAGTGAGAAGTTGAAAAATACATCATTTAGACCTCAATTTCTTACTCCTTAAGTAAAAATAAGGGACGATCGTAATTTCCAAGATGGCGGCGAGAAATCATGTGATTCTTCTGCAGCATTTAACAAGGAAGGTTAAACAGCAAGAGTGACCTAAGGTGCTGCAGTTGTGCCAACATAAATCTGGTGTTTGGAACATTATATTTACATGCATTGTGTTCCATACCAACCGTCTTGGACATTTCAAGGAAGTATAATTAGTACATTAACACTAATGGCAATTATTAGTCAAATTAATTATTTTCTATGGTCGTTTGTTCAAAAAAAATAATTAAAACACTTCATGGGGGTTGTGTTTAAAGTAAAGATTGCATATAAAAGTGTTAGTCACATTTTCAGTAAAGGTAATTATTTTCAGTAGAAATAAATCATTATTGATTATTTATGGGAAACAATTGCCATTAGTATGTTACATGGTAAGAAAGGTGGAAACCTAAAGGTACGTTAATACAATTGTTATATATATTTTATTTATGTTTGCTGAAAACTATTTTGTGTTGGACACATTTTGTTTAATTAGGGTTAAATATTATTTTATTTAACTATACTTGTAAGTGTTAGATTATCGAGTTTATGCAAGTAATTCAAATCCAGTAACAATGGCACTCGATAGTGAATCAAAAGCAGTTGCAAAGCGAAGCATGCTTAAGCGTTCACTTACACAGCTAGAAAAATATTTGCAAAGGGAAAATTTATCTATAGCTGAATTATCAATCAAACAAGATAGATTAACTGATGTAGGGATTCAGTTCACAGAAGTTAAGAACTATTTAGAGCTGGAAATATGTTGTGAAAATTCTGAAGCTCATGCAGAGGAGCATGATAATTTTGAAGAAAGATTTGATAAACTTTCTATAAAATTTAGGGAACTCATGAATGTTTTTGAAAGACCAAGATCTCCTACAGGGTCTCATGTATCTGAAACATCAAATAGGAGTAATAGTTTTAAATTACCAGCTATAAACTTACCTAAATTTAAGGGTGAACTTACTAAGTATTTAAGTTTCCGAAATACTTTTATGAGTCTTGTTGCAAATAATGATAGTTTAGACAATGTGCAAAAGCTACAGTACTTAATCTCTTCTCTTGAGGGAGAACCAAGGGGCTTATTAGACAACCTGCAAATATGTCCTCAGAACTACGAAGTAGCATGGTCGTTGATTGAATCACGCTACTATAATAATAGATTAATTTTAGGTCAGCACGTTAAGCAGCTGTTAGACTTAAATAGTTGTAATTCTGGTTCATTTGTAGATTATAGGAAATTAGTCAACGCTGTTAAGGGAAATGTAGCAGCTATTGAAAATTTAGAATCAAATGTGCCCTTGGGAGAATTACTTATACAAGAAATTGTCTTGAATAAGATAAAATCAAACCATCGCAGTGAATGGGAAGGTAAATTCTCAGCTGATGAGATACCAAAATTGGATGATTTGATAGACTACCTTGAAAGGAAATGTCAAACATTAGAATTATCAGATTGTAAGAAATTTTCAACAGCTGACAGTCATAGCAAACCTAAGCTGAAGTCGTTGCTTGCTGCCAGCAACAATAATTCTAATAAATGTCTTTATTGTAATGTACATAATCATGTCATTGATAATTGTAGAAAATTTAAGGGTTCATCATTTAAGGAAAGAAGGGAATTTGTTCAAAGGAACAACATGTGTTTTTTATGTCTGGTAAAAGGACATAGAAGTAGTGATTGTAAACAGAAGCCTTGCAGTAAATGTAATAAGAGGACTCATCAATTATTACACTATCACAACATTAATATTGATGGCCCTAGTAATGCAGATTCAAATTATAAGGTAAATTCAAGGGAGAAAGAACTTACTATAGCTGAAGCTTCTCAATCAATTTCTACTGCCGCAATGGAAGTATTAAGCGGCCTAGGCAGCAATGTACTGTTGAGTACTGCTTGTGTTGGAGTGAGGACGAATGGTGGGGAAGTGATCCCAGTTCGTGTTCTTTTAGATTCTGCGAGTCAGCTTTCATTTGTTTCTGCTGAATTAGTTAAAAGGCTAGGTATTAAAACTAAAGCTTGTAGTCTTCCCGTAATAGGTATAGGCAATATTAATGCTTGTCCAGTAAATTCAATATGTGATTTACAACTTTTATCTAGGGTTTCTGACTTTGTATTAAATGTCAATTGTGCTGTGGTAAAATCCATAACCACACAACTGCCGGCTCAGAAAATTGAAATATCTGACTGGAGAATTCCAGATCATATTTGTCTTAGCGATGAAAGGTTTAATGAACCTTCTGAGGTTTCAATACTGCTAGGCGCAGATGTGTATTATGATGTTGTACTAACAAATGTGTTATCTAGGAAAGGATTTCCGACGTTGATTGAGAGCCGCTTTGGTTATATTCTTTCAGGGAAATTTCCTGATTCTTGCCTCGAGAGTAAGATAAAGAAACCTCGTAATGTTAATTTAGCAAAACTACATTCTTTGCATTCCAAACTACAAGAATTTTGGACGATGGAGGAGTTGAATAGATCAGTGCTAACTCCTGAAGAAAAGGCATGTGAATTGCACTTTTCTGAGAACGTTTCCAGAAGTGAAACTGGAAAATTTATGGTAAAGCTTCCTATTAAAGAAGAAGCTCCTGTGGTGGCCTTGTCAAGGAACAATGCTATCAAAAGATTGAAGCACATGGAAGGGAAATTAAATAAAAACCCTAAACATAAAAGTGACTATGTAACTTTTATGAAAGTGTATATGAGTCTAGGTCATATGGAGTTGGTCCATATAGAAAATGAAAATGATCAATCATTAAAATATTACCTACCTCATCACTATGTAATAAAGGAAGACAGTACTACTACTAAGCTTCGAGTAGTATTCGACGCTAGTTGTCCTTCCTCTAATGGGGTCTCTTTGAACTCTATGTTAATGACAGGTCCAGTCTTACCACCTGACTTGCTATCTATTGTTCTTAGGTTTAGAACCTACTTTGTTGCATTGTCAGCTGACATTGCAAAAATGTATAGGTGTGTGGAAGTTCATCCTGCAGACAGGGATCTTCAAAGAATTGTTTGGAGAGATTCTCCTGATGATGAAATTAAGGATTATAGGTTGACGACTGTAACATATGGTTGTACTCCATCCTCGTATCTTGCTACAAGATGCCTTGTAGAACTTGCAAACGAATGTCAACGAACTCAGCCTCAAATGGCTGAAGTAATTCGTTCATGTTTTTATGTTGACGACTTCCTGACGGGGGAAAGTTCCATTGAAGGGGCTCAGAAACTCCAAGAGCAATTAAGTAGTATATTGGATGGTGCATATTTTCATTTGCGGAAGTGGTCATCCAATGAAATAAATGCTTTGTCTAATGTTCCGTCAGAGGACTTAGAACGTTCTTCTCTTTTGGAATTAACCAAAGAAGATTCCGTAAAAACATTGGGTATTGTATGGCATCCTGCTAGTGATGTTTTCAAAATAAATATCAATCTCAAGGCAAACTTAGGAGTTGTCACAAAAAGAAGTATACTGTCTTGTGTAGCTTCTATATTTGATCCATTGGGACTACTTGCATGTGTGGTAATCAAATGTAAAATGTTATTACAACAGTTATGGCAATTAGATATGAATTGGGATGATCCATTGGATTCTTCTCTAACTGTCTATGAAAATTGGATTAATCTTCATAGAAATCTTCATGTTCTTAACGAAATAAAGGTGCCAAGAAAGGTATTACCCTTTCAGAATGCTAAAAGGGTTGAAATTCGTGGCTTTTCAGATGCTTCTGAAAGCGCTTATGGAGCTTGTGTTTATGTGAAATCCATTTCCATGGAAAATGAAGTTTACGTAGGTCTATTAACTGCTAAGTCAAGAGTAGCTCCTTTGAAAACGCAGTCTATTGCTAGGCTTGAGCTTTGTGCGGCTTTATTGTTGTCTAGACTAATGAGTAAGGTTTTGGAATCATTAAATCTGCTGTGTTTCAATTTTGTAACATATTAAGTATTATTTTGTTTTGTTGTTCTTATGTATATATGTTCTATGCAATTGCAGTGTTGAGAGTACTCAAGGTGGGGAATATGTTGACTATTTGTACTTATCAAGTTGTCGATAGGAACATTTTGGTTTACAAGGTTTTTGTAAAGCGGTATGACGAACTTCTGGTTGCCATGTTGTATCAGCATTCTTTGAATAAACGTGTACCAGAGTGGTCGTGTTTTTCACTGTCTCCGGGTAGAGGCTCGTTATCTCCTCTTCATATGGGATCTTTTATGATCAAATCCATCAGGTCCACGCGGGGGCCTTAAGCATATATTTGGTGCCTCTTAGAGACCAATATATTTAGGAAGTTTAGAGTAACTGCAAGTCGCCACGTGTTTCAACGCAACTTCGGGTAGTGATTTTGAATACACCACGTTTCCATCTACATCGTGTGCACCAGGAAGTTCGTCTTCCAGCTAATAGTCGCCAGTTGTAAAGAACTTGTAAGTACTGTAATAAAATTAGTGTTAACAAAATTGTGAGTCCGGCAAATTTCTTGTTATTTCTAAGTACCCCATCTTCAGGTCCGCTTAAGTGCTTGAGCGGCCGAACTCTAACATCGATTAGAAATTACCAACTGTGTAACTACAGTTGAGTGCAGCAAGCAAGGGGATGTTGTGTGCAACTTTATAACATCGCCGACGAAACACAGCGGGTAATGGCTCCATTCCTCGGCGCAGGCCACATAGCAGACTGGTATCGCGGTGGACTTCCGCCCCAAGTGATCTCAAAAGATTGACATACTCAGCACGCGAGGACTACCAAAAAAACGTACTCGATGACAGGGTTTTGAAACAGCAGGCTTACAGAACTATTAGAAGTACATACACAAATGTAGATTGAATTGGGGGCAGTGTTGACTCGAGTAGATTCGGAAAATAATGTCACTACGGTGACAATAGAACCCAGAACGCATGCACACGTCGAAGAGCAAGCGATGGCCACGGAGTTAGAGCTCGCAGCAATTTATTTGGCAACTCAAAAAGTTATGTTTGTAAATATTAGGACACAAATTGATAAGGAAGGGTTACGTATACACTGATTCGAAGTACGATCGTCTCCATCGTTACAATAGTGTGGGTTTTGTGTTTACTGTTCATGGAGATTTGCTGGTGCCTGGTGGGATTCTTCCATACTTTTTTTGGAGACCTTGGTGAAATCTAGTACGACGTTTCAATTAGATGTAGATATATCTAGTAGATTATATTAAAATAGAGATGGGTTTTTAACTTATTTCATTTTACATCAAGTTAATTTCATAGTTTCAAAGTGTTTCAAGTATGCTTCCTCCATATTCGGAGGTGAGAACAATAAACCACTAGCCCAAATCTGTGACGATCTACTTGCCATAACAGAAAACCTCAAGAAACACTTAGCCGAGATCATAAAAGAGCTCAAAACTGTCTGCACAGAATGTGCAGGGGAGTAAATTATAATAGGCACGGACTGCAACTCTAAGTCAAATCTATGTGGTGCGCCTAATACGGACGAAAATAGTAGAAAAATGGAAGAATTCGCTGCTGAGATGAATCTAGAGATCATTAACGACGACAATCTGGGTCCTACCTACTTCCACGGAACGGGACGATCCAACATAGACGTCACTCTAGCGTCTGCTCTAGATTGCAAGGGTGGAAGATAGGCCACAATATCACCACTGCCAATCATGTTGTATTGGAATTTGAGGTAGAACCCAATGTACAGAGACACCGTATACATATGCAAACCAGGCAATACAACACCAATAGGGCAAACTAGGAAGAATACAAAACATCCTAGAAGTGAAAATCGCCACGATACCAGACATAAGAACAAAACAGGACATATTTCCCTTCGTAAAACAAATACAAAAAGCCATTCATACTGCGGGTAATGGCTCCATTCCTCGGCGCAGGCCACATAGCGGACTGGTATCGTGGTGAACTTCCACCCTAAGTGATCTCAATAGATTGACATACTCAGTACGCGAGGACTACCAAAAAGCCGTACTCGATGACAGGGTTTTGAAACAGGAGGCGTACAGAACTATTAGAAGTATAAACACAAATGTAGATTGAATTGGGGGCAGTGTTGACTCGAGTAGATTCGGAAAATAATGTCATTACGATAACAATAGAACCCAGAACGCATACACACGTCGAAAAGCAAGCGATGGCCACGGAGTTAGAGCTCGCAGCAATTTATTTGGCAACTCAAAAAATTCTGTTTGTAAATATTAGGACACAAATTGATAAGGAAGGATTACGTATACACTGAATCGAAGTACGATCGTCTCCATCGTTATAATAGTGTGGGTTTTGTGTTTACTGTTCATGCAGATTTGCTGGTGCCTTGTGGGATTCTTGCATACTTTTTTGGAGACCTTGGTGAAATCTAGTACGACGTTTCAATTATATGTAGATATATCTAGTAGATTATATTAAAATAGAGATGGGTTTTAACTTATTTCATTTTAAATCAAGTTAATTTCATAGTTTCAAAGTGTTTCAAGTAGGCTTCCTCCATATTCGGAGGTGAGAACAGTAAACCACTATCCAAAATCTGTGACGATCTACTTATATTAACAGAAAACTTCAAGGAGCACTTAGCCGAGATCATAGAAGAGCTCAAAACTGTCTGCACAGAATGTGCAGGGAAGTCAATTTTAATAGGCACGGACTGCAACTCTAAGTCAAGTCTATGGGGTGCGCCTTATACCAACGAAAATGGTAGAAAAATGGAAGAATTCGCTGCTGAGATGAATCTAGAGATCATTGACGACGACAATCTGGGTCCTACCTACTTCCACGAAACGGGAAGCTCCCACATAGACGTTACTCTAGCGTCTGCTAGATTGCAAGCGTGGAAGATAGGCCACAATATCACCACTGCCAATCATGTTGTTTTGGAATTTGAGGTAGAACCCAATGTACAAAGACACCGTATACATATCCAAACTAGGCAATACAACACCAATAGTGCAAACTGGGAAGAATACAAAAACATCCTAGAAGAGAAAATCGCCACGATACCGGACATAACAACAAAACAGGACGTATTTTCCTTCGTAAAACAAAAACAAAAAGTCATTCATACTGCGGGTAATAGCTCCATTCCTCGGCGCAGGCCACACTGCAGACTGGTATCGTGGTGGACTACCACCCTAAGTGATCTCAAAAGATTGACATACTCAGCACGCGAGGACTACCAAAAAGCCGTACTCGATGACAGGGTTTTGAAACAGCAGGCTTACAGAACTATTAGACGTATATACACAAATGTCATAAAAGCCACGAAGAAAGAAAGCTGGCGTGAATATATAACACGCGAAGCAGCTGAAAACACCTGGGACCTTGCATACAAACTTCAGTCAAGGAAACTACAAACCAAGCAAGTTCTAACTACCATAAACTCACCGGATGGCTACACCAACTCTTGGACCGAAACAGCCTCACACCTACTGGATGCACTTTTTGGCGACGACCCTCGAGACCTGGACGATGAAGAACAGGCGACGACAAGAACCTACACCAGAACTCCTCCTGGAGAACCGGATGCTGAAATTATAGGTATCATTGTAGTAAAAGATTCCGGGCTATGTGGCCGTGGTCTATAACTGGTGTTTCTTCCAGACGTTTCTCCCTCAACTGCGGAGGGCATCTTCAGTGGCGAGCGCTAGAAGCTGTTGTTTCCCTGTCGTAGACTCGACTCATTCGCAGTCGAGTCTACGACAGGGAAACAACAGCTTCTAGCGCTCGCCACTGAAGATGCCCTCCGCAGTTGAGGGAGAAACGTCTGGAAGAAACACCAGTTATAGACCACGGCCATATAGCCCGGAATCTTTTACTACCATGATTACCGGCCGTGAAAGCCTGCATTCCTCTATAGGTATCATTGATTTGGAGATAATAAAAGATAGTATAAAAAATCTCAAGGCTCCAGGTGTTGACAACATATGCGCAGAGATGATTAAACAAGGTTGGAACATCCTCAAACATAAACTCCTCCACCTCTATAATGCCTGTCTCAAGCATGGTGTCTTCCCTAACGACTGGAAACACGGTCAGATTAAGATACTACTAAAATTGGGTGAAAGAGACCCAACCGATCCTAGATCATATAGACCAATCTCCCTGTTGCCAGTGCTGGGAAAATGTATGAAAAGGTTCATAGGAAGCAACTACAACCAACCCTGGACTTACAGGCATCGAACTGCCAATCTCCTCAAACAATTCAATAATCTCACAATTGAAATTGGCGTTGAATGATTATTAACTGTTCCTCGTCTAAAAAAAGTTGTTTGTTGTGATAAAAAAAATATCAAAACCTTTGGAAGATTATCTCATGAAACTTTCCAATTTAGAAAATTTCACTTACCGTAGATTCAGCACTGTGGCTGTTTTGAGTGGATTTATTAATCGCAAACAGTTGACACATTTAGACTTAAGACATTCAATTGATATGACAGGTGAAACAAATGAACATATAATACGCCTTGAAAATTTGGAACTTCTTGATATAAAAGGTTGTCTTAGTGTTAAAGGATATAGGCATATTTTGATTAGCTTGCCCAAACTTCAGAACATCGCCTGGGATTCTGTGATTGATCCTATTGTACATTATTTTCCTGACCATTGCGCCAATAGGATAGTAAATGTTGAATCAAACATGCCTAAAAACATTTGTCCTTGTGATCAATGTCAAAATATAATATATCTGTCCCTATACTTGAGTGAAATTGTTGACATAGAACATTTATATCAATTGGAGAAACTAAAATCGTTCAAAGTTCAAAGCTGGCATTTTGAATCATGTAATGTGTATGCGTTTTTAGAGAGAGCTGATGCAAATCTGAAAACATTGGAAATACATGCTGATGATATTGATTGTTCATATTTAGTTACATTCTGTCCAAATTTGAAAAAGATGTCCTTGAAGTACGCAAAACTTTTTTGGTCTTCAGAAAGTATGAACACTAGCTTTTCATTACATTATGTAAATTTAGAAGTTCTTGAATTGGAGAGAATAGATGTGGGAGAAATTATTTTCAAGATTGCATCTATATATGAATCTGATAGAATTTCATTTGTTTGCTGTGTCCCTGCTTATCAGTGATATGATAGCTTAAATTGTGAGAAGGAATGGTTTTAAAAAAATTGCAGTTATTTTCTGCTCTAAATACTTTCATTATATAGATCTCAAAACTCAGTGAAAGTTCATAATATGACCTTGTAACATAAATACGCTCAAACAACTACAGTAGTTTACAATAAACGCATTTAGACTACAGAGTTTACAATAAACACAGCGGAATGACTGTACACAATAATAAGTCCAGTGAATCTACATAACTTACTCAACAATAGGAACAAATTACATAAATCACAAAACACTCAGAAAAAAATACGTAATTAAATATTTTAACAAAATAAGCTACAACAACTTTATAGTTCACTATAAACGCATTTAGACTATAGATAGTTTACAATAAAAGCATCGAGATTATTGGTAGCTTACAATAAACACAGCGAAGATACACAGTTTACAATAAACACAGAAAGATAAAAGTTTACAATTTCATAGTAACATCATACAGCACACACGCATAAGGCTAGATTACAAAGGTCACCAGCTTAAAAGAAGAAAAGCAAGATTCAGTTCAAGAACTTATTTACATAATATTCAAATAACAACAATTAACACAACCAGGGCTCCATATAGATAACTACGAATTCGTAAACAAGGATCACCCATCGCACCAACGCACCAGTACACAGTTATGCCAACAACAACACACAAACCTGCAAAACAATGAGTACCAGACAAACCCACATACAAACAATGACACCACCAGGAATCCCTCACAATCTCAGTTTCACACAAAACAACAGCGATGAACCAATCAACATGTCAATTCCCAAACATATACATCGCACAAGACAATCACTATCTCTTCAACAAACAGAAGCTCCATCCACTAGAACAGAGAATTCCACTTCATCTAACACCCGACCCGAGGACCCCCAAATCCAAAATACAACCACGAACTCTACCACTATATTTCCCCAGGACATACTTTCGTCACCCCTAAATCCATTTATACATGCCCCCAAGCTAAGCAAATTGCGATTCTTCAGGCTCTCAAAGAAATAGATGAAAACTCTGCACTGCAAATAAAACAAAAACTAGGAGTAGTTAACACTGACAGTTAAATAACAGTCCAACTTCTAAAAAATGAACAAATCCGCAGCATATTTGCAGAGAACATAAAGGAAAAAATAAAACAACTTCATGGCAATGGATGGGTATTCCACATAAAATGGGTTAAGGCACACGCAGGGTTGTATGGAAATGGGCTAGCAGATAAAGTAGCAAAGGAAGCTGCACAGGAAAATGGGGACGAGGAAAGATACAACAAGATCCCTAAAGCCGAAGTAATCAGGGACGCAGAGGTGAGAGGATTACAGAGGTGGCAAAACCAATGGGAGAGATCAACAAAGGGAAATGTCGCCAAAATGTTCTTCCCATCTGTACAAGATCGATTGAAGCAAAAGATCCATCTCAACGGACAAATTACGATCTTTCTATCTGGACATGGGCAGACAAGACAGTATTTCCTTCGATTCAAAATAGTGCAAAGTGAAATGTGTAAGTGTGGGCAAGATATACAAAATGTGAACCATTTAATATGAGTGTTCTATATTAAAAACTGAAAGAAACACTTTAAAACATAATATCAGTTTAAAAGGCGGACAGTGGCCAATAACAAGTAATATATTAGTTAAGGTTTATTTAAAAGAAATTTTAAACTATATTAACTCAATAAATTTCGAAAAATTGTAACTGTATATAATATTGTAACTGTATAAAATATTGAAACTGTATATAATATTGTAATAGTTTGATAGAATGCATGTAATGTTACCATGTAATGGAACATGCTGTATTAATAAACAAATAATAAAAAATGCCTCAACACTATCCCCTCGCCCAATTACTCCACACCACCCCTCACCACATACATCTCCCCCCCCCCAAGTTTAAAAGTTATTGCCATTGATAGACACAAATATTTATGCAATTCTGTTTTCAAGTAAATTATTTTACAGGCGAAATATGTAGGAGATTATCTACCGATTGATGATAACGAAATTACGCTGTAGCGAATCAAGAAGTGAGATGCCTAATTAAGTAGAACAAATATTGAGAATAATAAAATATACTTACTTACTCACTGACACTATCAAACCGTAGGTTCAAGGCCGCGCGAACATAAGCTCTCCATACATCCCTATCCTAAGCTAATGCTTTCCAATCATTCCCTGTATAATTTACTTCCCTCAAATCATAGTTAATGTTATTCTCCCAACTCATTCTTGGTCTACCAACTGGGCGTTTTCCATATTGCTTTCCTACAAGAAGCTTTCATGCAAGTCTTTTATTCCCCATACGTGCAACATGTCCTGCCCATCGCAGTCTACGAGACTTAACTGTTCTTATGTCTGGTTTCCTATAAAGACCGTGTAGTTCATTCTATGAACAACAATAATAGTGAATTTAATAAAAAATTCTATATACATTTTATGAATAACTAAAATGCACCATATAGTGTAGCGCCGATAAATGTTGATTAAAATGACAGACAACCCTCAGGGGTCCCCATCTAGGGGATATGTGGATGGCGACCACAAGGTGCCCAAACTGAGCAAAACATTGCTTCCACTTACTTGGGTTTTGCTCCTTACTTTTATCTTTAACCAATCTGGTATTCTTCCACTTACTTATACCAGACTCTTTTAACTTTACTATCTAACTTTTCTTGGTTAACTCTTGTTTTTCGACCCCAACGCTATTAGGGCATCCGAAGGCTAGGGAGTCTTTCCTTTCTTGCATTTCTTCTTTCCTTTAATTTTCTTTTCTTCTCCAGAGAAGCCTGACCAGAGGCTGTAAGTTGGCAGCCCCATCACTGGTCTTGCCTTCCTTTGGCCAGCAACCAATCGAAGGGACTATTATTATGCTTTCAAATCTTATATGAGAATTTCCCGGATGGATCACGCTGGAAGGAAAATTTTCTATAGGATCGTAACAGGCATTGGCCTAATACTTGGAAGGAAGAAGAAGAAGAAGAAAATGACAGACAGCTAGAAGTGACAACGATAATAAATAATTGAAACTCAAAATTCTTATGCGCATTTTTTAGATATTAATAAAGTCAACTTTGTTATTTTTAAAAGGAATCTACCTTTCTATAAAATTATTATTATTATTATTATTATTATTATTATTATTATTATTATTATTATTATTATTATTATTATTATTATTATTATTATTATTATTATCTGATTAATTCATAAAATTAAGATTATCGAGACAAACAATTTATATAGTTCATGATAAACAAATATTTATAGATGATAACACAGCTGCAGAATAAAAAAAAAATATTATGTCACTATTGGATATACCGATCCATGCGAAAGAAAATATATTTAGAGAATCATTAGCTCAATTTTTTCGAGACATAAGTTGGATGATCAAGCAGAACTGGTCCATTGCAAACTTAGGATCCAGATTGCACACAAATTATGATATAGATTGAGGTTTTCAATTGTTGATGGGTGAATAACGCGATGGTAATGACGTAATTAATCCATTTGAAAAAAAATGAAAATAATAATGCGTGTGAAAAAGTTCTGCTATCAGCACTAATATCTACACATAAGATAAATAACCCAAGAAGACTATTAATATATACGTAAATACACGTAAAGGAATAGAATACGTAATACCATTGTCATAAGTAATGCCATATGGCCATCATCCTTATCATTATCATCCTTACCATTATCATTAACATCGTCATTCTTCACCGGTGTGGAAAGCAACGGGAAGCTACCACACCTACACAATTCCCTAGTAAAGCTGCAAGCATAGCATGAAAGTGCTATGATTGCAGTGAAGGACCTGCCTTCGGGCAGAATTACTATGGATGGATAAGTAATGCCTCGAGTGATTTCCAAATTATCGATAAATTCACGACTCACGAAGTGAGAATTTGGAAATCAAGAGTGGCATTTTTTAGGACTATTTAACGAATAAAATTAAGTGTTTACTCACAAATCATTATTTAACTATAGTTATTTTGAAATATTTATATATTTAATGTAAACGGCGATGTTTGAAAACAAATGAGAAACGATAGGAACGCTTCGTCTGCTTCTTTTGTTTATCACTGCAACCAGATCATACTATTTATTGCCAAAGGAACGCAAAATTGTAAGAATGCTCTCTAGTGGAGAAAAAATGAAACACATCAAACTGTATATTAATTCATTTCTGATGTCGTATGATGTAAATATGACATTTATATTGTTCTGGATTATTACCTGGGAAAAAACACATTTAAGAAAGTGCAAACAGTGGTTTCTTTTTTTTGGTGGTATAATAAATTGCTACAAATGTTTTTATTAACTCCTGCAAGCGCTATGTGTTGACTTCTATGCATTATATATACAGTCTGGTAGCCGTGTTTCTTATGGGCTCAGTCACTGCAAAATAATGGTCAGACCTCTTCAGAATATTTGTTGACGCCTCAGGTTAGCGGCCATTGAGTGGTTAGCGAGATATGTCAGTGTTGGCTAACCTGAGTCTTCTCCTGGATTGAACGGCGTTGTGTGCACATCGTTCTTGTGTGTGTGTGGCTCGTAGAGAGCAGTCGTGTCTTGTGGTGCGCTTGGTGTGAGTGATTTGTGAGAGAACTGAACACGACGTGAGCACGTGGTAACCTTAATGTATATCTAGTTGAAATATAGTCTTATTTTCATATGTTTAATTCTTTGTGTCACAGTAATTCCTAAATATACAGTCCACTTCAGAGAGAAGAACTTTATAGCTACTTACAGGTTTAGAAATAAAGTTCCGTGAACAATTAACCTGTATGTGTAGTAAGTATATATTAACTCTGCTACATATTTTTGGTCCTCCGGGCCGGATATAAGAGTCGCCTTGTGAAAAGTCGTAATATTGTGACACAAAAAGTATTACTTACGTGAAGAACTATATTAAACAAAGAACAGTGAAAGCGTTACCACGTGGTGTTGCCGTGTTCAACTAGTGGACCGCGACCCCCTTGCAGAACTTCGAGCTTCGAGAAGTCTAGTTCCAGTGCAAGGAAATATCATTTTGATAGTGAATTGTCTTAGAGTGAGATATCCTTTGATATCAACGGTGCTGTGACCTTCTAGTAGCGTGGTGGCACATTCTAGAGTACCACAGATGTCTGGTCGATTGGAAATCTTAGTAGAGGCCTGAAAGCTAAGTAACTATTGCATGCTTGTATCTCCTATCTTAGAGTTGATATCCCACCTCATTCCATAAACCTAGACTTGATATTTGAGAACAAATTGACTAAATTAGTATTGAGTCGAGCTGACATGATATTTCAAATTGCCATATTATTTGTGTAATTTATATATATTTTAATTATTTTATAAAAGATTTGCTGTGTTATATTGTTCGGTAATTGGTTATTTATCAAAATGTCATTTGAAAGTGAGACAAAGGCTATCCAAAAGCGAGGCATTCTTAAAAGAAGCCTTACTAATTTGGAAAATTATATTAATAGTGCAACCATTTCCCTAAACACATTAGTAGCTAGACAAAATAAACTAGGAGATATTTGGGAACAGTTTGAGGCAGTTAAGAATTTCTTAGAGCTTGAAGTAGATTCAAAGCCAGGTCAGGATCATGCAAGGGATCATGAGGATTTTGAAAATGAATATTATGAGTTGTGTGGCAAGGTTCAGGATTTAATAGAAAGTCTTCAAAAACCCACAGATAGTCATGGTTTTGATGATTCACGTGCATCTAGTAGATCGAGTTGTGGTTTTAAGTTACCGGCTATTCAGATTCCCCATTTCCAAGGAGAATTGACTGAATACCTCTCGTTTAAGAATACTTTTGAGTCCCTTGTAATTAACAATACTAACTTAGATAATGTTCAAAGGCTTCATTATTTATTATCGTCACTGGAAGGCGAACCTAGGCAATTACTCAGTAATTTAGCGATAACTGAAGGCAATTTTGGTACGGCCTGGAAGTTAATTCAGCAAAGGTACGACAACAGACGCATGATATTGTCGCAGCATGTTAAGTGCTTACTCAGCTTACCTTCTTGTAGTACAGGTACTGCTGCAGAGTATAGGAAAGTACTTAACCAAGTAAAGTGCAATATTAATGCCATAGAGAACCTTCAGAGTGATGTTCTGTTATCAGATCTAATGTTGCAGGAAATTATATCGAGTAAAATGAAAAGTATTCATAGGTCAGAGTGGGAAGCTAAACATGGTGCTACGGATATCCCTAGCTTAGTCGATTTTATGGATTTTTTGGAGAGAAAAGCTCAAACCTTGGAGTTCAGTGAATGTAAAAACATTGTAGTAAATGAGAAACCAGATGTAAAGCCTAAAGTCAAATCTTTCCATATTGCTAATGACAACAAATCAAGATATTGCCATAAACATAATTTACCAGATTGTGAGGAATTCAAACAATTAACAGTAGATGAAAGAGTACATTTAGTTGGTCAGATTAGATTGTGTTATAATTGCTTTTCAAAGGGGCATACAGCGAGATTTTGTAAAGAGAAACCTTGTTCCAAATGTCAACGCAAACACAACACTCTAATACATTTTGAAAGAAAGCCTAATGTTGAGCATCCAGCTATTGTGTCTCCCACTGCTATGAAGATAACCTCCGGGCTAGGCTCAAACGTACTTCTTAGCACTGCCTGTGTTAATGTGAAAGATAAATTAGGGCGGTTAGTTAAGGTTAGAGCGTTACTGGACTCTTCCAGCCAGTTATCTTTTATGACTACAAATCTGTTGAGCAAGTTAGGTCTTGCAACCCAATCGTGCAAACTTCCTATTGTAGGTATTGGAGACTCAGATGTCTCTCCAGTCAGTCTTACTTGTAAGGTGCAATTGTTGTCCAGAGTGTCTAACTATAGGTTGAACTTGAATTGTGCTGTCGTAGATAATATCACATCTCAATGTCCTGCCACCGAGATTGATCATTCAAACTGGAATATTCCGTCTAACATTGTGTTGAGTGATCCAAACTTTAATAAATCTGCCACGATTGAACTTCTTCTCGGCGCAGACGTGTACCATGATATTGTTGGTTCTGAGACGTTGAGAAGGAAGGGATACCCCACGTTGATCAAAACAGAGTTTGGTTACATATTTTCAGGTGCCTTTCCTGAACTTTGTATTAAGAAAAGAGTAGATCCTCGTTCGGTAAACTTTGTGAAACTTGATTCTCTGGATAAAAAACTGGAAAGGTTCTGGCAGCTAGACGAACTGCAAAACCCTGTTCTTAGTCCAGAAGAGAAAGCGTGTGAACAACATTTCGTTGACAACGTCCAAAGAGATGAATCTGGTCGTTTTATTGTGAAGTTACCTATACGTCTTGATGTTCCTTCGGTCGCTGAATCTAAGCATACTGCTATTAAGAGATTTAAGCACATTGAGAGTAAGCTTGATAAACATTCACAATTAAAAGAACACTATGTCGGATTTATGAGAGAGTACAGCGATCTAGGACACATGGAGCTTGCACCACCCTTAGAAGGAAACAAGAGTACTTTCTACTTACCACATCAGTGCGTAATTAAAGAGTCCAGAACAACGACCAACAATGAATCGCCAACACTCATTAAATCGTATAAGAAATTGTTTACCGTTTTCTCTAAGAAAAATGCTAGTAGAAACACTCGCAATGCCCCATTTTGATTATTGTGATACTCTTTTTACTGACCTAAATACTGTTCTTACCCAAAGACTTCAACGTGTTCACAATTCTTGCATACGTTTTATTTGTGGTATACGTAGATTTGATCACGTTACACCATCCCTGGAACAATTGTCATGGCTTCGTCTTCAAGATCGTAGAACCATCCATTCCCTATGCCTACTCTATAACATATTACACACATCTTTACCTTATTATTTATACACACACCGCTTCACTAAACTCTCTGATACACATAACTTAGATACCCGATCCCTTGAGCACAGTGTCCTCTATATCCCTCCTCATCATACTACCTATTATTCGAAATCTTTTACAGTTTCTCTTGCTAGAACATGGAATTCACTTCCACCCTATGTCAGAGACTGCCAAACTTTACCGTCTTTCAGAAATAAATTGAAAATAAAATCACTAACAGAAACAACTCACTAATACTACTTTTTAAGAATTAATAATGCGTTTTTGCATTATTTAATAAAAATAGACTTAGGATTTGTTAATATATTTACCTAATGCCTTGTATAAAAAGCGTAGATTATTCATTGTAGTGTATTTTTTTCTCTTCTTTTTATGCATAGTAGATTCGAGCTGTTATTCCTTTTTTTATTCATTGTATCATTAATTTAATTTTAATTGTATTTAGTTTCATTCTATTATTAGACATTAATTTCATTATTATTCAATATGACAGATAATTAATTGTTCAATGACTATTATTGTAACTTTTTTTTGTATTCATATGTAACATGTTTGTCCTGTCTAATATGACTACTATTGTAATTTTTTTTGTATTCATGTGTAACATATGTTTGTCCTGTTTTATATGACTATTATTGTAATTTTTTTTTGTATTCATATGTAACATATGCTTGTTCTGGTGAGTGGAAGAGAAGGCCACATGGCCTTAACTCCACCAGGCTAAATAAATCTATTCTAAATAAATCTATTCTAAATTCTAAATATTAAAAAAAAAAGACTCAGAATTGAAGACACAAATTCGGGTACTGATGTCTAAGGTACAAGTGCCTGAATTTGAGAAGTATTCTTCATTTCTCAAACTGAAACGAGTATATGGATATGTACTGAGATTTATCCATAATACTCGTAATAGAGACAAATTATATTCCGGTTCCTTGTCTTCAATCGAGTTGAAACAAACAGAACTAATGGTGGTGAATTCAAGCCGTTGAATACAAGAGGGAAATCCACGAGTTAACTTCCAAGAAACAAGTAGATTCTTCAAGTGACTTGAGATCACTTAACCCATTCCTGGATAAAAATGGACTTCTCAGAGTTGGTGGCCGTCTTGAGAATTCTCAGTTGACATTTGATGAGAAGCATCCAATCATATTACCAGCTAAAAATGTTGTGACTAAACTGTTAGTGAAGCATGAACATGAGATGTTACTTCACTCCGGTGCTCAAGCAGTTCTGTGTTCACTGCGCACCCGTTATTGGATACCTCGTGGTAGAATACTATTCGTGGGGTAATTAGGTCCTGCTACAAATGTTTCAGAGTTAAACCACCTCGAACTGGTCAGATGATGGGACAACTTCCTGAGTATAGAGTAGAGCAAAGTCTTCCCTTTGTTAAGGTAGGTTTGGACTACGGAGGTCCAATTGTAATAAAGGGAGACAACCCAAGATCTAAGGTGAAATTCAAGGCTTACATAGCACTTTTTGTATGTTTAGTAACTAAGGCTATCCATTTAGAAGTTGTCAGGAGCCTTACTACTAAGGACTTCACTGCTGCCCTCTATAGATTTGTTGCCCGCAGAGGACGCCCTTGTCTCATATTGAGTGATAATGGTTCAAATTTTGTTGGGGCCAATAACGAGTTATTGAAGTTTGTAAAGAAACATGCGAATGCTATTACCGAGAACATAACAAATATGAACATTGAATGGAGATTTATTCCTCCTTCTAGTCCCCATTTTGGTGGACTTTGGGAGGCAGGAATAAAATCGGTTAAATCCCTTATGAAAAAGACTATAGGTAAAACTATTCTTAGTTTTGAAGAATTGTGTACTTTGTTGTGTCAGATCGAGTCTGTACTAAATTCTAGACCTATTTGCACGCCCAGTGAATCCCATGAAGAAATGTACCTAACTCCAAGTCACTTCCTGGTAGGTAGACTATTAACTAGTACTATTCCTCCTGATATAGCCAACTGTCCCCTTTCCTACGATGCAAGGTGGAAGGTAGTTCAGGCTCTCTACAGGTCTTTCTGGCAACAGTGGTCCAGAAAATACCTGCAGTCGCTTCAGCAAAGGAGGAAATGGATGTCTGCCGGAAGATGGTGCCCAGCTGTCGGTGATCTTGTGATCCTTCGGGACGACAACTTACCACCTCTGGTATGGAAAACTGGTGTGATCCAACAGCTTCACCCTGGGATCGACGGTGTGGTACGAGTGGTCACCATTAGGACTAAAACTGGATTATTTCGACGAGCCATTGTGAAACTTGTCCCCTTACCCAGTTGTGTTGAGAGATTCACCGATGTGTTAAATCGTGAGATCCCTCAAAGGGGGGAGTATGTTGACGCCTCAGGTTAGCGGTCATTGAGTGGTTAGCGAGATATGTCAGTGTTGGCTAACCTGAGTCTTCTCCTGGATTGAACGGCGTTGTGTGCACATCGTTCTTGTGTGTGTGTGGCTCGTAGAGAGCAGTCGTGTCTTGTGGTGCGCTTGGTGTGAGTGATTTGTGAGAGAACTGAACACGACGTGAGCACGTGGTAACCTTAATGTATATCTAGTTGAAATATAGTCTTATTTTCATATGTTTAATTCTTTGTGTCACAGTAATTCCTAAATATACAGTCCACTTCAGAGAGAAGAACTTTATAGCTACTTACAGGTTTAGAAATAAAGTTCCGTGAACAATTAACCTGTATGTGTAGTAAGTATATATTAACTCTGCTACAATATTAAAAAGGAGGAGCTTTCTTTAATATGGTAAATTTAACACTGATAAGTATTTCGTGAAACACGACTCTGATTGGTTGTAAAACAGAAATCATTGAAACGTGATTGGTCATTGACTCCCATTTGGGGCATGAGTTAAATAGTCAATGTAATTTAATTTTTAATATTTTAGGTTGAAGTATTACAAGAGAAAAGGAACCTTACAAGATAGTACTAAGAGGAATCCCTCCTAGAACAACAATTGAAAAAATAGAAGCATTCCTCCAAGGAAAGGAATTCCAAGTACTAAAAATCAGGAACATGAAATCCCGTACAGGGAATCTAACTCCCCTATTTGCTGTAGACCTTCTAGATACACCCAACGCCCGGTCAGTCCACGAAATCAACAGATTTGGATTGTACGAACTCAAAGTAGTACTCCTACGAGAAAGAGAAAGGAAAAAAGTACAATGCAACAACTGCCAAAGAACTGGACACTTAGCAGAAATATGCCGATCCGCACCAAAGTGCAGAACATGCGCAGGCCAACATGCATCCTCACAATGCAGACTCCCTCTAACGGCCACACCAGTATGCGCAAACTGCAGAGGACCACACCCAGCGGATTATCCAGAATGCGGATACCTACTACAAAGAGGTGGCATAAAGAGAAACACAAGAATGCCTCCAAATCAAGAAACAACCCAAAATCCCATCAGGCAGCACAGAGGAGTCAATTCGCAGCCAAAAGCACCAGCACCCAACCTCTCCCGCTCAACAAATCTCCCACACCACAAACCCTACCAACCGCTCACACCCATACAAGAAGAGCCACCAACCATCCCCATATCACAAATATCACAAATATTAAACACACAACAACTGCCTCCAGAACATCGCGAACAGGGTTACACGACAGACAGCGAAACTGATGCTGAGTTGCTCAACAGGCAAAGCAGACAACAACCAGAGAAGGCACGCAAGAAGAAAAGGAAAAGATCCAACAGAAAATTCACAAGACGAATTACAGACTGTAGTGACATAACATCGGAGGAAGAGATGTCACAAGAAATAACTAACATAACATCTAAAATAAACAAAATAAAACAACTCCGTAAAGAACTAGAAACGGAAAAAATCAAACTATACAACATTGAGAAAGAAATAGATCAAAAAACACAAAATTTAGTCCGGAAACAAGAAAGACTAAGAAATCTCCGTCATCTCCAGGAAGACAACGATTCAACACAAAACGACAACACTGAAATTACTGAAATTACCGACCTAGTACAACAAATAACTGAAAAGATTCAACAAAGCCATCAAGTAGATATAAAATACAGCCTCTCCAAAGCACTTCAAACCGTATACTGGACCATCAACGATGGACAGACAATAAGCAGCGTTCCTGTAACCATACTAAGATTCATAACATCACTACTTGGAATCTCTACCGACGACTAAAAAACATAAGTAAAAATAAATATAAAAAGTCAAACATCTAAAAATAAATACAATAATGAATCCAAACAACAACATAAGAATATTAGCATGGAATGCCCAAGGCATTAAAAACAAAAAACATGAATTACAACAATATATCAACAACAACAAAATACCTATTATACTCCTCAACGAGACCCATCTCCAACCAAGAGAAAAACTCTCTATTAGAAACTATATAACACACAGGTTAGACAGAACCACTGGTCGTGGTGGCGGCACAGCTATCCTAATCCATCAATCAGTACAACACCACCAACTAACAATACCCCCACTAGACAGGATAGAGGCATGCGGTATAATAACAAATATAAACAGAAAACAAATCACGCTGATAGCTACTTATAACCCTCCAGGCGACATAGAAACATCAGACTTGGAGAAATTGCTACAACTGCCAGGTCCCATCATACTAGCAGGAGACCTAAACGCCAAAAGTACAACATGGAATTGCCGTTCCAACAACAATTCCGGCAACAAACTCCAGCGTTTTATGCAGAATAGCAACACCCCCTGCACAATAATAGCTCCATAAGTAAACACACACTCCCCAGACAATGGCAATGCTCCAGACATCCTGGACATAGCCATACTAAAACACACACAAACCCATATAACAATACACACAGAAAACGATCTCAACTCGGATCACCTCCCAGTGCTGCTAGAAGTCAAGGGCTCACTCTCCACCTCCGAACCCAGAACATACTACAAATACCATCTAGCACACTGGGAACAGTTCCAAGAAGACATATCGCATTCCGTCAAATTCAGGCCACTCTCCTCGAACAAAGATATAGAAGACTCAATAACACATATCACAGAAGTGATCAAAAACTCCATCCACCAGAACATCCCAGTCGGCAAGGTAAAATCAAAAAACATACCACTCCCACAAGAAATAATCAAACTCATCAAAAGAAGAAACTAAATCAGGAGAGAATGGCAAAGACACCATTCCAATACACAACTCAAAACAGAACTAAACCGCCTGAAGAGGGAAATCCAAAAAGCTATCAGCGATCACACAAACCTCTCTTGGGACCAGAAACTTCAGACGATAAACAAATCGAACATGAAGGACCTCTGGACCCTAAACAGGAGGATCAAAACACCCTCCAAACCGCTCCCGCCACTAACCTCAGGGAACGTCACAGCGAACACAGTTGCGGAGAAGGCCACGCTAATGGCAAAAACTTTAGCAGAAACATTCACGCCTAACCCAGTTAGAAACTTCGAATTCAATGAAGAAACTAATGAAATAGTGACAAACTTCCTTCAGACAACACCACAAACATCAATAAAACACTTCACGCTCCCTGAACTAAAGTGGCAAATAAAGAACCTGAAAAACAAGAAAGCTCCAGGATTGGACAAAATCCAAAACATAGTTTTGAAAAAACTTCCAACTGTTGCTATACAATATATAGTCAACATAATAAATGCAATCCTTCAAACAGGCTACTTCCCACAGCAATGGAAACTGGGCCACGTCCTCATGTTCCCTAAAGCAGGTAAGGATTTAAAAAATCCACTTAACTACCGGCCAATTACACTGCTTACTACGTTAAGCAAAATAACTGAAAAAATAATACTCAAACGTCTGAAGTCCAACCTGACAAATCAGAACATCCTGAGAGAGGAACAATGTGGATTCCGCCGCCACCACGACACTGTAGCTCAACTAATGCGTCACGTGGAAAACATAACCCGTGGATTCAACGAGCGCAAAACAACCATAGGGTTATACCTGGACATACAACAAGCATTTGATAAAGTCTGGCACGTAGGACTAATTCGCAAACTAATCACGATAAACATCGATGATAGCCTAATCCACCTCATAGCCAACTACCTCAAAAACAGGTCCTTCAAAATAGTACTAGAAGACAGCACGTCAAAAACGTACCCCATCAATAGCGGGGTACCACAAGGGAGTATACTTGCCCCGACGCTATTCAATATATTCATAAACGATCTCCCACACAACAACAAACACAACAACAGCAACCTGTATATCTACGCCGATGACACACTCGTCTCGGGCAGTCAACACAAGCACGATATGCTTGTAAACAGGTTCATGAGAACGTCGAACTAATAGAAGACTGGCTTATGAGGTGGCGTGTCAAGATAAATGCTGACAAGTGCCAAGGTATCATTTTCTCACGTCGACGCAAACACCAGCTACAACCCCCCACTCCACTGAGAATAGAGGGGCAACAAATACCATGGAGCAGCGAAGTGAAATATCTAGGAATAACCCTAGATAACAGATTATCCTCGCAAAACACTTTGATACATTGTTGTCAAAGGCAAGAAGCCAACATGCATGCCTATTCCCACTAATTAACAAGAATAGTAAACTTCAAACTGGCATCAAGACAACACTGTATAAAAGCCTGCTCCGACCCATAATTACCTACGCATGCCCAGTCTGGGGACATGCACCAATAAGACACATCACAAAACTCTACCAATTCCAAAACAGGGTACTGTACCTCGCCTCAAACCTTCCGAGGTACACACCCATAAGGACAGTAGAAAAATTACTAAACGTTGCCCCTCTACAAGAATTCATAGTGGATCAGGCATGTCGCTTCTTCCTGCGCACAGAAGGCCATGAAAATTCGCATATAGCGAACCTGGGCCACTACGACATTCAAAAAGACAGACACAGAAGACCGACGAGCATCCTGCCTCCAATCTGGCACGAGGTCCTGTGTCCAGCATGACATTTTCCCCCGCCGACAAAGAAGACTCCACCGAACAGGGAAAAGTGAAAAGTGATAAGTGAAAAGTATCAAAAACACAAAACCGATACTCACATAAACACTTGTGTTAGAGTTAATTTAAATTCAGTGCTAAACTTAGAAATTCACTCCCGCCGAGAAAGAAGACTCCGCAGAACAGTTAAAAATGAAAAGTGATAAGTGAAAAGTATCAAAAACACAAAACCGATATTCACATAAACACTTGTGTTTAAGTTAAATTCAGTACTAAATTTAGATAAAATAAGTGAAAAAAGTGAAAAACGAAAAACAAACATTCACCACAAACACTTGTATTAAATTTAAGTTAATAATATTTCATTGTTTTATTTTACATTCATGTTTTTGTGTTCAGTGTATTAACTATTAGAAACTAATGTATTATCAGTGTATATATCATGTAATGTAAAAAACTATGTACAAATTGAAAGTTTATAAATAAAGAAAGCCCTGAGTTCCGATTTTGGCCACACTAAAACACCACTCTGCCATGGTTTTGGTGGTTTCCCATGGCTTAAAGGTGAATACCGGAGTGGTCCCCTTGCGTTGCTCCACCAATAAATGTAAATTAATACAATCAACCCCAAATTAGGCGGCCGGGTAGAGGGGGAGGAAATGATTTCAATACAATACAAAAACTCCAAAAAATCGTCACATCACAACAACTCTCCATACGTTCCCTAAAAACAACAGCTACCAACAACATGCATACACGCTACAACGTCATGCCATGGACTCACTTCACCTACAACACCACTTACAACACCTCCATTAAAATTTTAACGGGGCAAAAGGGTGAATAACCCTGGAAACCGTGGGTAATAAACTACACAAAAAGGTTTCCAGAACCGCTGCTGCCTTCGGCAGCAGCCGTATCTGGTAACTCATAGTATAGATAGATAGAGAAAAGGATAACATATTGACAAATGAGTGTATCCAGATAGATATGTGACGTCAAACCTAAAGTCTAGGACCTCCTAAACCAAACAGGGTAATCATTTTTAAAAGTCCTTATAGGGGATAGATTATACAGCACAACAATTTTAAAGCTATAACCATACAAGATTACTGTTATCCAGGAATTGCTATCACGTGATAACCAGAGGCGGGCAAGTTTCTGTAAATGGATTTTGAGGAATGTTAATGCTGGAACAATCGATCTACGATTAATAATTTTCAGTGACGAAGCATAGTTCCATTTGCATCAGAGCCCTCAAAACTACGGTCCGCGGGCCACATCCGGCCCGTCATAGCTTTTCGTGTGGCCCGCGTGAGCACTGAAATAAACATTTTTTTTTATTTTAAATTTAGATTTTAAAATGTAACTTCTAGTTTGGACGTCCCAGTGTGAAATTCATCCCTCTGGAATGTGGGGTTGAGGTGTCACCGCTTCTCTTGACAAAGTAGTAGAAATGATTCATCCCTTATTTACTCTTTTCTCCCCCACTCCAAACTTTAAACATTGTTTCGCTTGTTGTATTGACAATCAAACAGTAGCCTGTGCACGGAATAGTTGTAAAAATAGTGTTAAAGTGAGAAAATGCTTTAAAAGAACGCAAAGTTGATTCCGAGTGTAGGAAGTTTAACGAATCCTGGACCAGCAAGTACTTTGTGGAGGAGCATGGAAACAAAGTGTTATGTGTTATTTGTAACGATGTTATTGCAGTTGTGAAAAAATATAACATTATAGGGATGGAGTTGTAGTTGATAGTAGTTTTGTAGCTAGCAGCTATTTTAGCCAGATAGTCAGCTCTCTCATTCCCTCGAAGACCTGCGTCACCTTTAACTCTGTGGAGGTCAATCTTACTCGTCTTTTTGAGTTTACAACACACGTATTGCGACCTGTGACAGTTTACAATAAACTCAGTGAGGAACCATGAAGTTTACATTAAACGCAATAAGCGCTGCAATAGTATCCAACACGCACTGTGAAGCCACACCTAGTTTACAACAAACACAGTTCGACAGACAGTTTGCAACTCGCTCAGTGAAGCTGCAGATAGTTTCCAACGAACGCAGTAAATTTATCAATAGTTTACAATACACCCAGCGTGATTACACATAGTTTCTAATAAACGCAACAAGATTACAGAGTTTCCTTCCAACACACTCAGAGAAGTTACAAATAGTTTCCAATACACTCAGTGAGTATACAACACGCTCAGCGAAGTTCATAGTGTCCTATACGCACCTCAATTACAAGATAATTTACAATACACGCATCAGGACTTAACAGTTTACAATAAACGCAGATCGACAGACAGATATGCCCAGTGAAGCTGCAGATAGTTTCCAACGAACGCAGTATATTTATCAATCGTTTCCAATACACCCAGTGAGATCACTCATAGTTTCTAATAAACGCAACAAGATTACAGATAGTTTCCAACACACCCAGAGAAGTTACAGTTTCCAATACACTCAGTGAGACCTTCAAGAGTATACAACACGCTCAGCGAAGTTCATAGTGTCCTATACACACCTCAACTACAAGATAGTTTACAATACACGCTTCAGGACTTAACAGTTTACAATCAACGCGTGAAAATCTACGTAGCTTGCAATAAACACAGCAAAGCTACACAGCTCATATTACACAAAAGAAAGATAAAAGTTAAGATTTCATACTCAGCTATGCCCGTAAGAACAATGAGTACAAGATAAACTCATATCCAAACAAGGACGCCACCGGGCATCCCTCGCAACCTCAATTTCACGCAGGGCAACAACAACGGATCAACCAACATGCCACTCCCCAGACATATACCACGCACAAGGCAATCACTATCTCCCCAAAGAAGTGATACAACACCTTCTAGAACTGGAAACTCCACTCCATCTCACACCCGAACCGATAATCCCCAAGTCCAAAAATCAAACAGGAAATCAACCACTCCCCCCCTGACATACTCTCATCACCCCTAAATCCATTTATACAACCTCCCACACTATCCCCTCGCACATTCACCCCACACCCCCCTCGCCACATACATCTCCCACCCATCACAAGATTTTACAATGATAGAAGGGAAATGTTCCACCCCTCCCAACTTCTCTGACTCCTCTCATGTCACAGAAGCGAATCAAGAATCGCAATCAAACCAAACAAATTACACATCTACACGCAATCAATCTCTTGTGGAACTCGAGGAGAACGTCAGCAGGGAAATAACAGTAAAAGAAAGACAAGATGAAATCCGACTTGAAACAACACGCGCGCAATCACCCGCAAAAATTAGATGCACACAAACTACCGGAACTACAGGTACCACACACACCGATTACATGCACACAGAAACAAGGGACATCCCCCCGATAATAATCCCAAGAACATACAAAGGAGACATGGAAAGTCTCAACAGCCAATTCGAAAAAAAAATACACACCCCAAGCCATAACATGCCAACTGGTGTCAAAGGGTACCATAATAAGATTTGCAAGAAAAGTAGACTATGTCAACCTACAACAGTTTCTGGTTGAAAACAATGTTCCCTTCTACATTGGAACAATCCCCCCGAAACACACAGCCTATAAGATCGTCATACAAGGCATACCTCCAGCGACGGCGACAGAAAAGATCAAGGACTCACTGGAAGAAAAAGGCCTCGAAGTCCTACATATTAGAAACATGAAATCACCTAAAGAGTACCCTTATCCAATGTTTGCGGTGGACCTATTGGACTCCCCCAACTCCAGGCCCGTACATGAGATAACGAGCATCTGCCGCTACGTAGTTCGAATAGAACAACTACGAAATAGAGAGAGATTAACACAGTGCCATAACTGCCAACGAGCAGGCCACATAGCGGAAAACTGCAGGTCTGCGCCAAGATGCAGGATATGTGCATGCCAGCACACAACAAAACAATGCAGACTCCCTCTGATTTCAACACCTATGTGTGCCAACTGCAATGGACCACACACCGCAGACAACCCCATATGTGACTACCTCAAACAACGAGGGAGCAATCAACCAAAGAACAGCGGCCACATGATCACGCACGCTACACGCATCCCTGAGAACGGCGAGGGAGTACAGCACAACAGCGGAACACGCAGAGAGAGGAAACCCGCACACGTGTTACCACCCAAACCACCCCAACCAATCGTTCACACACGTCCCACGTCTACCAACCCACCCATCCCACCACAAGATCCATCACAGCATAGACACAGCCAACCACCTAACACACGTCCCCAGCCTCCAGTAAATATCAGGGAAAACTATTCATCGGATAGTGAAAGGGATCCTGAACCGCAGAGAAAACTCGACGAACACAGAACCAAAACGACGACTGCCAAGAGGCGTAGAGATCATGTCCGGCGTAAAGCCAGGCGAATAACTGACTGTAGCGACATCTCCTCGGACGAGGAACTCTCCCAGTAGATCGCTAGGCAAACGATGAAACTCGACCACCTCAAAAAGTTGCGATGCCAGCTGGAAATGGAGCAGCAAAATCTAAACTCCATTGAAAAAAGAGCTAGAACAACAAGAGCAGCGCATCGCTCATAAACAGGCGCGCCTACGAAAACAGGCAGAATATGTCACCGCCTCGGATGAACATGTAGCGACCCCAAGAACCCGTTGACGTAATGGAGGAAGGCTCCTAAAACAACAAACTCATCGACTGCTGAATCAAATTAGAGACCACCACTCAGTAGACACCATATACCACATCACACGAGCACTTGGAATCGCTTACTGGACCATCAAAGACAACTCAAATGTCCATGCTCTGCCAGTAGCGGTCCTTCAATTCATAACAACTCTCTTAGGTATCCCTACACAAGCAGACGAAATCTAACAAGACCGGAAAGAAGTAACTAAAGAAGAAATCTCATTAAGCACAAACAAAGCTGTGCCGGTTCGCTCAGGGTAGAATATGAGCACTCAGGATTTTTATATTATACACATATTATTTCAGTTTATTGGACAAATTTGTGTGTACAATTGTATTTACAATTGTACACACAAATTTGTGAGTGATCATATTCTACCCTGAGCGAACCGGCACACATGGCGCCCACGTGGTAGGTTCGAATTAATCTAATAGTGTGGAATCGTATTGATAGGCACATGACGCCGAACGAATAGTCCCGACCTGCAGTGCTAAAATATTCATATTAACCGGTCACATGGAACCAACGCGGTTTAGGCCTATGTTCCCTACCGAGTGAATTATTGTGAAAACATAAACCGAGTCCGAAGCACGTGGCAACTACAGTGATGAATCATCTTACTACGGCCGATGAATGGTGAGCAAGGGATTGCACAAACAACGGTTGGAGCTCGCAAGACACCAGTAAATCAACACTATTTATCAGTAAAAAAAGTGAGAAAATAAGTAAACCAAACTTTTTAAGTGCCAAAAAAATTGTCCTTTGTGTAATATAAACACTCTTTGATTTTATTACTGTGTGGAAAACAAATTAAAATGGCTGCTATAGATCTAGAAACACCTGGTCAGGATTCATTAACCTTAAAAGAAAACACACATATAGAAACAATGTTAGGGAATAAGGATGCAGACAAGGACATAGGACAAACAATTAACCTTTAAGCGCCCAAGTTTAAATGGCCAGGTAGCGGCAGTCTGCCCGGGTTTAAATGTCCACCTAGCTTTTAAACTCCTTGGCTTTTGACTATAACTTTACTGATTTTATTAACTCATATTTTAAAATCTGTGGGGGTCACAAACATGAAACAAGGTTTAGAATGTTAAATATTATTGTAAAATCAGTGGTATTCACGGCAAAAACCCGTAGTGATATTTTATATCATAGAGATAATTTTTAAATTCAGGATAGTTAGCAAATAACTTTCGGGATTTTAGAGTGTTGTGAATCAGGTTAGAAGTGAAAAACTATACATAGATTTAGGTATATTCTCACCCTCGTTCATTCTTTTGTTTATTATGTTGCATCCGGTCAGTTTTCCCCCAAAGCAGGAAAGTTTTGAAGAAAAAAAAAAACAGGTCACATTCCACCCACAGCCCTTATTCATTCACAGTTTTGTGACTCAGAGTGAAGTTTATGATATCTCTGGTACAAAATCACTACGTTCCGCTGAAATACAAGACATTCTCGAGTTGTGACAATGACAAAACGATATCAATGACAAGCTACAATCAACTGACACTTATAGCTGTGGGACACCTGACGTTTGTCAGGTCTTGGGTTCGTGAAACTTCCCCCTGACATGACAGAATCAGAAATGTACCTTTTTCTTGGCGTAATTATTCTAATGTGAAATGACGTGTTGTGGGATAGTAAGACATAAGAGAAAAGGGATGCTTAATAATCTAATAATAATAATAATTCCATGGTGCGACAGGCCTAGAAGGCCCTTAGAGCCTACCATCGAGCTTCTGGCCTCACACTCATATGTGTCAATCACAAAGGTAGATGATCTTCGAGCTAGTGCATGGGTGACATGTGCTCAGCATGTGGAGTCCCCCAGCCGTTATAGCTTGTTTACTCAACCAAAAAAAATATTTTTTCATTTGTTAAGACTTAACCATTCTATACAATTTTCTTCTTCTGACTTAATTGGTGCCAAAACAACATATAGTGACTTCTGACTTAGACTTGTCAGAGACGTATTGCAACAGGCTGATAGAACACACTGTAGACGACTCCCTGGATAGACCTAGTATATTGAGTACAGACATTTTGTGATTTGAAGTCAACTTTAGTCAACATTGGGCCAAAACAACACATAGAGACTTCCGACTTAGACTTGTCACAGACTTTTCGGAACAGGTTGGTAGAACACTCTGTAGATGACTCCCTGGTCGGTAGACATAGTATATTGAGTACAGATATTTTGTGACTTGAAGTTAATTTTAGTCAACATTGGTCGGTAGCTTTACAAAGACTAATTTGTCGTGTGTTCGGCGCGGGGAATCAGAAAACGTGTGCAAGTGAAGTGTAAAAAGTATGATGTCGGTTTGTGAATTGGTGATTGTTTCGAGGCTTATCACACAAAAACAAATATTTAATAAACGAATGCTATCTTCACATCACGTTGCAAAGCATCTGATAACCCTGAAAAAAGGTATGTTACAATAGTAGTATTATCCAGTATAATTTCAAGCAACCAAACAAGTCCGACTGCTAAGAACCCATACGCTGGGTCTGCGGGCAGATTGGACGTACATTTTAAAACCCAGCATATGGGCTCCTGGGCGTTTAAAGGTTAACAGTAAGGAACCAGAAATTTCCACATACACACTGTTTCATTTATTGAAAGAGATGAAGACAGAAATAAATTCATTAAACACAAACATACAATCCATTAACAATAAATTTGAAACTGCAGAAACGAATAATGCAGAAATCCGTAGGGAACTTATCAATTTAAGAACAGAAATCAAAGAAAATACTAGGACCTTGCACACAGAATTTGAAGAGGAAATAAATCATATACACGAGAAGATAGAAACCGTAACTACCTCCACAGCAGCCAGTATAGCGCAAAATGAATATAAATTAGAAAATATACGTTCTAGCGTTAACCGAGTAGTGGAGGAACAGGAAACATTAAAAACAACGTGGATATCAGAATTAAATGATCAATCAAAACGCGTGGAAATGGTTGAAATGGTAACCAACCGCAAATTTACAGAATTGCCTAATATAATAAAACAAGAAATAGGTAATGAAATAGAAGAATTCACAGATGGTTTCAAAACCCAAATACAAAAGGAACTCAGTGAACTAACCGAAAAAGTAAATTCTATAAGTAATGGGAAAACTGGCGATAATAATGTTCAAAATGTTCCCTGTTCTGACCACATGTGTGTAGCGAGTGACGTAACCGAGGTATTAAAGACTCCCATAAACATCGATTACACAGAGTGAAAGTACCATTGTAAATGAACCATCCACTCCCCGAGGGCAGTTTCCTCCCTATACACAATTATTGGAAATCCCACTTCCAAAATTCGACGACAATCAGGGTAATAGTCCTATTCAGTTCCTGGAAGATCTGGACCAATATCTCAAACTAAAGGGAATCCCGAAACACATGTACATGTACATGTACATTACTAAAAGATGTCTTCGCGGGAATAGTCTAGTATGGTATGAAGCGACTCTCACAAATGAAAATTCATACGAAACATTCAAAAAACTGTTCAGAAATAAATTTTTCGGTCATGCAAAACAAATGCAAATCAGACATTAAATTATAAATGGGATTTTAAATTATCAGGGTAATATGAGCTATACTGAATATTTTATGTCTCTCGCTAAAAAGGCCAAATTAATCGTCCCAGCCTATTCTGAGGAAGAATTGATACAGGCAACTATAAATCATTTCCCTATCCACGTGCGCTATGGCCTGTTAATTGCTAAAATCACAACCGTAAACAATATGGTAGACGTTTTGGCCATGTTTGAAGCCGGTGATATGAGAGAGAATAGACAGGAATGTAGAGACAAAGTTCAAACGGGAGAACATACTTATTAGTCGTTCAAAATATCTCTGCAGGCGGGAGAATTGAGAAGCTCTCTTTGTTGCTACACGTGACGTCATCTAAGGCAGTGTTCACTGTCAGCGTCCCACGTCCCGTTCCCCTCTGCACTCATAGATAGCAGTGTCACGTGTTCTATTCCTACATAAACACGACTGCAGTGCTCTCCGTCAACAACTGCGCTTACTCCTTGAACGGGTAATATTATCAAAATAATAATAATAATAATAATAATAATTATTATTATTATTATTATTATTATTATTATTATTATTATTATTATTATTATTATTATTATTATTATTATTATTATTATTATTATTATTATTATTATTATTATTATTATTATTATAAAGATAGGAATCTTCAAAACGTAGAGAGGGGCACGGGAAGAGTTTATAATCAACCGAGAAATGGCAATCGGAACGATAGGCCATCCTACTATAACAATCATGATAGCACAAGAAATAATAGGGGGAATTATCACGGGAACCTGGGACAAAATCATAAGAGTAGGTCCGATCCACGTATTAACATGGTAAGATTTAATTCCAATATAGATGGACAAATCTTGAATAGAGGTAGGCTCCAGGACAATAGATACATCCCTAATAGCCAGAACTATGACGGATACAGGTTAGAGCAGGAGAACAACGAGGTATTCAACGGTTACAATAGAAACCAATGTCGACAGAACTCGCCCGCGGCAGAAAATGATAGTAGAGCGCAGGTACCAAGTATTCAACACAGACAAGCTCGCGACACCTTGAACGCACAGGCAACAACTTTTAACCCGATCCATATGATGAACAAAGGAAATCGACAAGAATCACCGTCACTTTCTTTAAACTAATACCAGATACGGTTAGTAGTGGCTGTAAGCGTATCTATAGCCTGGAAAATGCACAAATTAATCCTAAGCCACAATATGCGCCTACGACAGATTTTATGTACGTACACGAGCACAAAATTAATTATAACACAGGATTGGAACCTGAAATAGGAGAGGAAATAAGATTATCGAATGTGAGTGCTGATACCCCAACAATTACCAACCTACCACTAATAAATGTTCATATTAACGGTCATTCTTACACGAGTCTTCTTGACACTGGCTTCAACAATTCTGTAATTAGTGAGTCATTCTATAATATGTTATGCCTACAAAAATGTAAACTGAGCACAATCAGGGTCTCTAACGTGTCTGCTTCTATGGCTATCGGAAAAAAAAGACAACCTATAAAACTTCAGACAATGGTGGCAGTAAATATAGAAGGGGTGGACTTCGATAGAATATTCTTAGTAGTTCCATTTTTAACAACGCAAATTATTATCGCTTGCGAGATATTTGAATATTTTGGCGCATGTATTGACTTCTGCAATAAAGAACTTCGACTCACAGGGTCTAATCTTAACCTAAAAGTACCAATAATTCGTGAGGAGAGGTTCAAAAGTAATCTATTACCAGGCGATGCTTTAGAAGATGAGGCATTCTGGATATGCTTTCCTTCAGGTCGGAAGAAAATTTTTCTAAGTTCTATAGAATCGCAGTGCGCATGCGCTAGTGATCCAATTATCCCAGTTAGATAAATGCAACCTCCAGCAGATGGCGGTATCTGTATGAGAAGTCAGTATTACCAACATTGACACAATAATCCCAGATGAAGCCTCAACTGTTCACCATCACCTTCCCTGTCCATTCCAGTTTACGAATCAACTTTGCAGTGTGAAGTGTGTTGCCGGTGTAAATTAGAAGTGTAAAGTGTGTTCCTGGTTATAAAACGAAATTCGTGTAATAATGCCTATATTTATCAACCTGATAGAATTAGCCGTAACCCTAGATCTATTTGATCGTAAGGAATGTATTAAATTCCTGTTCGATGAAGGGCTTTTAAGAACAATAATGGCGTGTCCTGAATGCAATGCTCGCCTCACTCCGGTAAATAGGCGGAGCAAGTTATACCCAATATTCAATTGTAGAAGAGGACACCCGGAATTCTTCCAGTCGGTCACGAAAGGAACTTGGTTCGAGAAATGCAAATTACATCCTTTCCAAGTTATTTGCTTAGTTCATTCATTTGCGCATAAATTTACGTTTAATCAGACAATTATGCAGTGTACTATCGGGAACAGAAGCGTATCTCAACGCACAGTAGCTGATTGGTTCAATTACTGTCGAGAAGTGTGTTTATTATCTATGGAGAATAAATACGCAAATCGTGGCAAAATTGGAGGTCCAGGGCATATTGTCCAAATAGACGAGTGCAAAATTGGTAGGAGGAAATATGAACGCGGGCGTGTAGTTGAAGGAACCTGGATTTTGGGCATGATCGATATCCAAAGTAAACAGGTACGATTGGAAATTTGCCCAAACAATAATAGAGATGCTGTTACCTTATTTAATTTGATAACAAAGCATGTTCATATTGATAGCACTATCCACACAGATTGCTGGAGAGGTTATAATGGGTTACTGGGTGGTGGTTTTGCCGCCCACTTAACAGTAAACCATTCGCAAAATTGTGTGGATCCTTTAACAAATGCTCACACGAATAACATAGAGTCATTTTGGCGGACTCTACGACGCAGACTAGGGGAGGGATCAAACGCGATGTGATGGGCATACATATCGCGGAATATTTATGGCACTTCGACTGCAAAAATCGTAATGCGGATCCTTTCCAAGAACTCATAGAGGATATTAGAGTGGTTTACCGTATAGTTTAGTTTCATTTTAGTTAATGTTGACTATTTGTACTTATCAAGTTGTCGATAGGTACATTTGGTTTACAAGGTTTTTGTAAAGCGGTATGACGAACTTCCGGTTGCCATGGTGTATCAGCATTCTTTGAATAAACGTGTACCAGAGTGGTCGTGTTATTCACTGTCTCCGGGTAGAGGCTCGTTATCTCCTCTTCATATGGGATCTTTTATGATCAAATCCATCAGGTCCACGCGGGGGCCTTAAGCATATATTTGGTGCTTCTTAGAGACCAATATATTAAGGAAGTTTTTGCGTAACTTCAAGTCGCCACGTGCTTCAACGCAACTTCGTGTGAGTGATTTTGAATACACCACGTTTCCATCTACATCGTGTGCACCAGGAAGTTCGTCTTCCAGCTAATATTCGCCAGTTGTAAAGAACTTGTAAGTACTGTAATAAAATTAGTGTTAACAAAATTGTGAGTCCGGCAAATTTCTTTGTTATTTCTAAAGTAACCCATCTTCAGGTCCGCTTAAGTGCTTGAGCGGCCGAACTCTAACATCGATTAGAAAATACCAACTGTGTATCTACAGTTGAGTGAAGCAAGCAAGGGGATGTTGTGTGCAACTATATAACATCGCCGACGAAACACATGGTCCTCCGGGCCGGATATCGTCGAAACACATGGTCCTCCGGGCCGGATATCGTCGAAACACATGGTCCTCCGGGCCGGATCTCATGAAACATTTGGTCCTAACTGTACCGATCTCATGAAACATTTGGTCCTAATGGTCAGTATTAACACTAGTGAACTATTATAGTGAATATAAAACATTACAAAGCAAGGGACCACGAGCGCAAGCGCCAACGCTATCCACCCAATAAATCCACCACAGGTCCTCGCAACAAACATACCACCTCCACCAAATGCGACACCAAATCGCCCTCAACACAATGACTACATGAGAATGAACACACTTGACATTCCATGCATAACTACACTCCGGTCGTACAAAGGGGACATGTCCAGCCTCAACGATAAGTTCGAGGCACAACATCAACCACAAGCTATGACTTGTACACTCATCAAAAAAGACACTGTAGTAAAATTCACACGAAAACAGGACTATACGAACATCCTAAAATTTTTACAGGAACAAAATGTCCCTCATCACGTCGGACCACGACCACCAAAACACATCGCATATAAAATAGTCATACGAGGAATTCCTCTCTCCGTGACACTAACTAAACTTCAGAGTTCACTAGAGGATAAAGGGTTCCAGGTTCTCTTTATTAGAAACATGAAATCCCCACAAGGCTACCCCTATCCAATGTTTGCCGTGGACCTGGAGGACACACCAAACTCTAGAACAATCCACGAAGTGAGAGGGTTATGCCACTACGAAGTGAGTATTGAACCACTTAGAACAAGAGAACAACGCAAACAATGCTCTAAGTGTCAGAAAGCTGGGCACATCTCAGAAAATTGTAGGGCACCACCCAGATGCAGAATATGCGCGTGCGAACACCCTACCAGAGAGTGCCGCCAACCACTCACCGCCCCCCACAGATGCGTAAATTGCAATGACCCGCACACGGCGGACGCCACGTCGTGCGCGTATCTGAAGCCAAGAGCTTCTAATACAAACAGACGTATGAAATCCAACAATAAGGACCCTGGAGCTACGCAATACCCCACACATCATGAGTCGCAACGCCACTCCTACACTCAATTGCCGAACACCAAACAGCCCCTACCCCCTTCAACCCCAATCCTACATAGCCCTCGCCCCAGCACCCCACCCCAACTCAAGACACAGCTCACCCCATCCTCCGGCCAAATCCACGCTATCTCCCACAGAAAAACGTGACTACACAGCCTAAAACATCTCACGACGAAATCAACACACGGGGCAACAACGCCACAGCTACAGACGAATCAGCCTCGGAGAGTGAAGGGGAACGCCGTTCAAAAAATAAGCAAAGACAAAGACATCGGCACACCCAACATAACCAGATCGCAAAAAACAAACGATACCAAAGAAACAGATCCAGTACCCACCAAACAGCACCTGAATACAGTAATATATCTTCGGACGAAGACCTCGAAATTGAACTCCATTACACAGAAGACAAGATCCGCAAAATGCAGGACATGAGACATAGACTGGAGCAGGAGCAAATGAAGCTCAATAGACTAGAGGAAGATCTCTATCTCCAGGAAAAACGCATAGCGGAGAAGATGCATGAAATCCGGGACAATGACAACTATATCATGGACCGGGAAAACAGATATTGCAGACACGGCCGGCACAACGACCCTGCACACACCGAAAACCACAGAGACATACAAATGCTGCACAGCATCATGCGTCAGTTCAACGACACCCACAATCACAGTGATCAGATATCCATATTACTGACGGCACTATCCGACGCCTACTGGATCATTAAAGACGACCCCAGTTGGACAACACTTCCAAAGGCTGTACTACACTTCCTATCCACTCTCCTTGGCTACAACACCAGCGACGAAGAACACTAGATAAACAAACCAACTAAGAAGGAAACGACGAGAAAGGGAGACAAAAACAACAACTAAAATTATTCAATCAACCATGCCCACGCCCAGCATTCCAAAAATTAAAATCTTACTTTGGAATGCCCACGGCATCCAAAGTAAAAAACAAGAACTACTCCACTACCTCCATTCTAACAGAATACATATAGCACTCATGAAGGAAACCTATCTACAAGAGCGCAAAAAACTCAAACTACAAAATTACTCCGTTTATAGGATGGACAGAGTACATGGTCAAGGCGGCGGAACAGCCATAATCGTACATCGCAGTATCACCCATCACCAAATCACCATTCCACACCTCGCCCGAACCGAAGCGTGTGGAATATCAATCAACATGAACAACAAACCGCTTACTCTTATGGCCATATATAACCCTCCAGGAGACATCGACACAGTCGAAATCCAAAATCTCCTGAACGTTTCCCACTCCATCATCATCGCCGGCGACCTGAACGCCAAACATACGACCTGGAATTGCCGAACCAACAATCAAGCCGGCATCAAACTCTGTAACCTTTTGTATACAAGCGATGAACAATTCTTGATCCTGGCCCCCAAACAACACACTCACATTCCGGACAATGGAAATGCCACTGACGTTCTGGACATAGCACTCATCAAGAATATCCGACAAAATATCAACATAGCAGCACACAACGCATTGAACTCCGACCACCTCCAGGTGATGCTAGAAGTGGAAGGTATCACCTCATGTACCGCACCTCGAAAATACTTCAAATACCACCTAGCTCACTGGGAACAATTCCAAACGGATATCAACAACAATCTGACAGAGTGCAACACCGGCACCGAGATCGACATTGAAGAGTCCGTAACCCACCTAACCGAAGTCATCAGCCATGCCATTAAACGTAATATACCCTCTGGCGAGACAAAATCGAAAAGTCCTCCCATACGGAAAGAAATCCTAACACTAATAAAGAGGAGAAATCAAGCCAGAAGGAACTGGCAAAGGCACCACACTGAGCCTCGGTACAAAACTGAAATGAATAGGCTCAAAACAGAAATAAAAACGGCCATCTCCACATACACATCACGCACTTGGAATTCGGCACTCGAACACACTGACAACACTAATATGAAAAAACTATGGAACATGGCGAAAGCGATGACTACGAACCCGAAACCCTCCCCCCACTTATATCAGGAAAAAAACACCGCCTATTCCAACGAGGAAAAAACAAATTTAATGGCAAAAACACTGGCTGATACCTTCACACCCAATGCGGTGACCAACATACCCTTCAAAAATGAAACTTCAAATTTGGTGCAAAATTTCCTACGCCAAACCAAAACATCATCCATCAAAAAGTGCACAGTTCCGGAACTACAGTGGCAAATCAAACATCTCAAAGGCGAAAAAAGCCCCTGGTCCGGATAAAATTCAGAACTTAATCATCCAAAAACTACCACTCAAGGCTACAGAGTTTATAACATCACTGATCAACGCCATACTTGCCACCGGATACTTACCTCAACAATGGAAGATGGGGCATGTGCTTATGTTCCCGAAAGAGGGGAAAAATACAAGCGACCCTAAAAACTATAGGCCGATCCTGAACACTCTGAACAAACTGGCTGAGAAGATCGTGCTTAAACGTATACTGCACAATTTGGCTACCCTCAAAATCATACGTAACGGACAACATGGCCTCCGCCGCCACCATGACACAACCACCCAACTGATGCGTCATGTGGGAGACATCACACGTGGATTCAACGAGAGGAGAACAACAGTCGGCCTATACCTTGACATCAAGCAGGCCTTCGATAAAGTCTGGCATGAAGGCCTGCTACGAAAACTAATAGAACTTGGCATCGACGACGGCATCATACACTTAGTAGCCAGCTATCTCAACCATAGATCGTTTCGAGTGCTGTTCGAGAACGCACTGCCCGACGTTTACCTAATACACAGCGGGGTACCACAGGGAAGCATCCTTGCACCGACCCTTTTTAACATATACATCAATGATATCCCCCACAACACGCTACACAACAACAGCAAGCTACATATCTATGCAGATGACACCCTTATAACGGGCCAATCCACGCAGGTAAACGCGGCATGCAAACAAGTGCAAACTAACGTACAGCTACTCGAGACCTGGCTACAGCGGTGGCGAGTCGAAATCAACCCAACCAAATGTCAAGCTATAGTTTTCTACAGACGCCGCATTCACCTCAAGAATCCACCTACTCCACTGACCATCAACGGGAGTAACATATCTTGGAACACTGAGGTCAAATACCTGGGGGTCACCCTCGATCCCAAACTGACCTTAAAAGATCACATTAACAAAACCCTACAAAAAGCTTATGGACGACTTTCCAAGCTTTTTCCGATTCTCAACAGGGAAAACAAAACTCCAAGCACACATAAAAATCACACTCTATAAAACCCTCCTACGTCCGATATTGACCTACGCGTGCCCAATTTGGTGTCACGCGGCTCAAATCCACCAAAGGAAAGTATACCTCTACCAGAACAAAGTTCTGTACATGTGCACGGGTCTCCCACGCTGCACACCACTGAGCACCCTAGAGCATCAGTACAAAGTTATCCCACTGAAGGAGTACATTCTTGATAGAACATGCCACTTCTTCCTACGTATTGAGGGGCACAGTAACCCACTCAACGCCACACTGGGCCATTATGCCATTGCCCACGATAAACATCTGCGACCAACATCCATCCTGCCTCAGGTCTGGCATGACACACTCTGCCCTCAATAACCATTCACGCACCTAACATCGAAGAACTTCAAGTGAAGGCAAGTGAAGTGAAATGAAAGTGAAGTGTAATGAAATAAAGTGAAGTGAAGTGCAGTGATCAACACAGAACAAAAAATGTAACTACACTAGTTACCATGAACATTACAGTTATACATTTATACATTTTTACATTTATAATCTTACATTTATGCATTTATATTTCCATTATGTATACACACATGTATTTTCTTTTTCTAATAAAGATAGGCCCTGGAGCGCCCGGTTCTGGCCAGCAGCACTAAAGCCAACCCACTCTGCACGAGGTTTTTTGTGGTTTCCCTCATGCGTGAAGACAAATGTCGGAGTGGCCCCTTTGCACCACTATTAAATTTCTAATACCCCCAATTCTTCAAAATTTTTGGTCGGGAAAGGGGGGAATGACTTGTGATTCCTACAGGAGATTTCATTTCGTCTCATCCCGCCATACAGATCCCGGTAGCCTTTTGCCACTCTGCCTTTTCCGTGAGCTTCTCGGCGACTTAAGTACAACAAGACGACAACCACTGCTCACCGCTGCGAAAACACCGCAATCAACACACTGCTATGGACACACTGCCATGGCACACCATATATATATACACATATATATATATATATATTATATTCTTTTCGGCTCTCACCTTCTCAATTAAAGGGGCAAAAGGGCGAAAGCCTTGGCACCCGTGGTTTGCCCCGGCCAACCTAAAGGGAGATGCTGTAGCTGCAGCGGCAATTCATTGCTGCTGTTGCACTCAGCGACTCCTTGTTCTCTCTCGTAAAATACTCTCACTCTCAGTGACTCTGTGTTCAGTGTTGGGACATCGTGGACCTGCAGACCGCGATCAACGATTCAGTTAAAGCCCACTCTCAGTGACTCTGTATTGAGTGTTAAAACATCATAGATCTATAGACCGCGATCTCCGATTCAGTTTAAATATTAGATTCGTCCGAGAAATAGTTAAATTTAAAGTTATAGTCCGTTAAGCATTTCCATCCATAGTAATTCTGCTCGAGGGCATGTCCTTCACTGCAATCACAGCATTTTCATGCTATGCTTGCAGTTTTACTAGGGAATTGTAGGTGTGGTAGCTTCCCGTTGCTTTCGGACTTTGAAAATATTGATTCAAGCACGTGGACCTCTAATTACTTCATCGACTCCACTCTTAGATAAAACTTTGTAACTGTATTAACAAAAGTGTATTTTTCCGTAAATAAATAGATTTTTTGATTCGTTAAAATTGAGTGTACATTTGTACGTTGTTCTTTTGCCTATAAAGAGAAGCATAACCCCGAGATCTCTTGCCTACCACTGAGCTCATCATTGCTTTTTTGGTAGTCGTTTGTCCATAATGCTACTCTTATGCCAGTATTTTAAAAATAGCTTAGTTTCTGCAATAATCAGGCTATAATAGATAAAGTGAACTAATTTTATTGTGAGGTGAAAACTTGGGAATTTGAAAGGCACAGATTAAAAAAAATAATAAAAATTAAAAATGTAGCCTACATAACCTACAATAAAACAATGAACAATGGAAAACTCTCATTCCTATTCCTGATATTTATAAACATGATGGCCAAATCCTAGATTGCACTATAAAATCCTGCAACCAGTATTGGAAGAATAGGCCTATCCGTTTTATAAAAAATAGGCCTAAATCTGAATTTAATTGAAATCGTTAAAAAGCATTTACTCTCTCAATCTACTGCTACGTTAAAAAAAGCAAAAGTGAAAGAACCAAAGTGCAGGCTAGTAGATTAATTCAAAGACATTGGTGAAACCGGCTCGAAAACATTATCATTCTGAAATATGTTGTAGGAATAATTTCCATCGAAATAAGCCTAAGCTAATTGTTTTAACTATTATTATAGTGCGTTTTAATTTCAACTGAATAATGTAACTTAGATAATATTTGAATCATCCAATATATGAAAAGCCACATCAACACATACCAGAACGCTAAATGTTACTGTAGAAGGTTCGTTATTTCCACTTATACTTTCTTAATGAAATAAGTCGGTGTTATGTGTAATTTAATAAAGTTGCAGTGAAAATTAAGCTGTCTACGAAGAGGAGTAGATGTAGGCCTATGACTATACCCTGTCCGCTCTTAAAAGTATCCTCGTCAAAACAAAACCATGTGACCTGCTCGCTTTTCATTGGTTATGGACACTGACATACGTTGTAGAAGCAAATCCCGCCATTCGCACCACAATTACTGTCACTTTTGACAGGGAGATGACGACACAGCAACAGAAGACTTGAAACTTTCAGTCATTTTGTTTTATGAGAATCGACTGAAGCATGACTCAGATTCATCACCCATATGTAATAAACTATTTTAAGTTCTAATTAATGATTAGGTAGACCTATATTTAGAATATTTTGTATTAGTCATTCAAAATATCTCTGCAGGCGGAAGAATTACGAAGCTCTGTTTGTTGCTACACGTGACGTCATATAAGGCAGTGTACACTGTCACCGTCTCACGTCCCATTCTCCTCTGCACTCAACATAGCAGTGTCACGTGTTCTGTTCCTGCATAAACACGACTGCAGTGCCATCTGTCAACAACTGCGCTTACTCTTTAAACGGGTAATATGCTTTGAGTACTTATTATTATTTTCATTCACAAAGAATAACAAGTAGGCTATTTTCAGAGTACATATTTTTAATTTAATGGATGGAACTAACTTTTCGCGTACTTATTGCTTCTACAACCTACGTCGGTGTCCATAGGCAATTTAAAGCGAGCAGGTCACATGATTGTTTTCACGAGGATCACTGTAAGAGCGGACAGGGTATACCTCAATAATAGTTTAAAATAATATACTAAAACAAAAACAAAACAAAAAATTGGAGTTAGTTCTTTTCTTATTGGACGATTCAATTGTTATGCAAAAAATTGAATTTTTTACTTGAATGCGTTGCAGATATTCAATCACTCACAATGGTAAGCCTTCAGACCAACTATAACAATGGTTAAGCCAATTTTGTATTTAAAGCCTTATACAGTTATTAGTTAATAGGCCCTACTCCAAATAAGCTAGTTATTTTCTACAATAAAATTTTAGCTCTAAGAAGAATAACCTATTTAAGATATCATCATATTATTATTAATCAATGCTTCAGATTTTTTAAATGGCTTAAACATTGTTAATTTTAATATACAAATTTGATATTAAAATATTCTATCACATTAACATTCAAAATGAATTTGCAAATTAATTTAAACACAAAACTACCTTTATAGTCTACTTCTAGGCCAATAGATAATTTTGCATTGATTTTTTATTCTAGACTAACATATAATACCTAATTAATTACCAATTAGGAGGCCACGTAATTATTTTCACCTTAAATTATTAGAACCGACAACAATGTAAAAAAAAAGTGGGAGGTAAATGCTATGTTTTAGGGAAAAATTAAAATAATTAATATTAAACAGAAAACTCTACATTTTGGCCTGTAATAGTATCATAGATTGTTTTTAAATGTTTAATTAAATCTGCAAACTTTACATCAAGGCTGATCATCCATATAGACTAGGACAATAATCTAAATTTGAAATTAATTCTTAAATTTAGCAAATAAATTCAAGAGTTTTCTAATTAAAATTTATATAAATTTTAGATTAATATCGGGACGTATTTATGTATTGCAATTTGATTCAGTCTAGTCTGAACTTCTCTAATGACTTACTTTGACTAGCATTCTGTTTATTAATAGCTTTTTGGCCATTAATAGTATCATAGATAGTTCTGAATTGTTTAATTAGGCTAAATCTGCAAACTTTACATCAAGGCTGATCATCTATATAGACTAGGACAATAATCTAAATTTGAAATTAATTGTTAAATTTAGCAAATAAATTCAAGAGTTTTCTAATTAAAATTTATATAAATTTTAGATTAATATCGGGACGTATTTATGTATTGCAATTTGATTCAGTCTAGTCTGAACTTCTCTAATGACTTACTTTGACTAGCATTCTGTTTATTAATAGCTTTTTGGCCATTAATAGTATCATAGATAGTTCTGAATTGTTTAATTAGGCTAAATCTGCAAACTTTATATCAAGGCTGATCATCCATATAGACTAGGACAATAATCTAAATTTGAAATTAATTCTTAAATTTAGCAAAGAAATTCAAGAGTTTTCTAATTAAAATTTATATAAATTTTAGATTAATATCGGGACGTATTTATGTATTGCAATTTGATTCAGTCTAGTCTGAACTTCTCTAATGACTTACTTTGACTAGCATTCTGTTTATTAATAGCTTTTTGGCCATTAATAGTATCATAGATAGTTCTGAATTGTTTAATTAGGCTAAATCTGCAAACTTTACATCAAGGCTGATCATCTATATAGACTAGGACAATAATCTAAATTTGAAATTAATTGTTAAATTTAGCAAATAAATTCAAGAGTTTTCTAATTAAAATTTATATAAATTTTAGATTAATATCGGGACGTATTTATGTATTGCAATTTGATTCAGTCTAGTCTGAACTTCTCTAATGACTTACTTTGACTAGCATTCTGTTTATTAATAGCTTTTTGGCCATTAATAGTATCATAGATAGTTCTGAATTGTTTAATTAGGCTAAATCTGCAAACTTTATATCAAGGCTGATCATCCATATAGACTAGGACAATAATCTAAATTTGAAATTAATTGTTAAATTAGCAAATAAATTCAAGAGTTTTCTAATTAAAATTTATATAAATTTTAGATTAATATCGGGACGTATTTATGTATTGCAATTTGATTCAGTCTAGTCTGAACTTCTCTAATGACTTACTTTGACTAGCATTCTGTTTATTAATAGCTTTTGGCCATTAATAGTATCATAGATAGTTCTGAATTGTTTAATTAGGCTAAATCTGCAAACTTTATATCAAGGCTGATCATCCATATAGACTAGGACAATAATCTAAATTTGAAATTAATTGTTAAATTTAGCAAATAAATTCAAGAGTTTTCTAATTAAAATTTATATAAATTTTAGATTAATATCGGGACGTATTTATGTATTGCAATTTGATTCAGTCTAGTCTGAACTTCTCTAATGACTTACTTTGACTAGCATTCTGTTATTAATAGCTTTTTGGCCATTAATAGTATCATAGATAGTTCTGAATTGTTTAATTAGGCTAAATCTGCAAACTTTATATCAAGGCTGATCATCCATATAGACTAGGACAATAATCTAAATTTGAAATTAATTGTTAAATTTAGCAAATAAATCAAGAGTTTTCTAATTAAAATTTATATAAATTTTAGATTAATATCGGGACGTATTTATGTATTGCAATTTGATTCAGTCTAGTCTGAACTTCTCTAATGACTTACTTTGACTAGCATTCTGTTTATTAATAGCTTTTTGGCCATTAATAGTATCATAGATAGTTCTGAATTGTTTAATTAGGCTAAATCTGCAAACTTTATATCAAGGCTGATCATCCATATAGACTAGGACAATAATCTAAATTTGAAATTAATTGTTAAATTTAGCAAATAAATTCAAGAGTTTTCTAATTAAAATTTATATAATTTTAGATTAATATCGGGACGTATTTATGTATTGCAATTTGATTCAGTCTAGTCTGAACTTCTCTAATGACTTACTTTGACTAGCATTCTGTTTATTAATAGCTTTTTGGCCATTAATAGTATCATAGATAGTTCTGAATTGTTTAATTAGGCTAAATCTGCAAACTTTATATCAAGGCTGATCATCCATATAGACTAGGACAATAATCTAAATTTGAAATTAATTGTTAAATTTAGCAAATAAATTCAAGAGTTTTCTAATTAAAATTTATATAAATTTTAGATTAATATCGGGACGTATTTATGTATTGCAATTTGATTCAGTCTAGTCTGAACTTCTCTAATGACTTACTTTGACTAGCATTCTGTTTATTAATAGCTTTTTGGCCATTAATAGTATCATAGATAGTTCTGAATTGTTTAATTAGGCTAAATCTGCAAACTTTATATCAAGGCTGATCATCCATATAGACTAGGACAATAATCTAAATTTGAAATTAATTGTTAAATTTAGCAAATAAATTCAAGAGTTTTCTAATTAAAATTTATATAAATTTTAGATTAATATCGGGACGTATTTGTATTGCAATTTGATTCAGTCTAGTCTGAACTTCTCTAATGACTTACTTTGACTAGCATTCTGTTTATTAATAGCTTTTTGGCCATTAATAGTATCATAGATAGTTCTGAATTGTTTAATTAGGCTAAATCTGCAAACTTTATATCAAGGCTGATCATCCATATAAGACTAGGACAATAATCTAAATTTGAAATTAATTCTTAAATTTAGCAAATAAATTCAAGAGTTTTCTAATTAAAATTTATATAAATTTTAGATTAATATCGGGACGTATTTATGTATTGCAATTTGATTCAGTCTAGTCTGAACTTCTCTAATGACTTACTTTGACTAGCATTCTGTTTATTAATAGCTTTTTGGCCATTAATAGTATCATAGATAGTTCTGAATTGTTTAATTAGGCTAAATCTGCAAACTTTATATCAAGGCTGATCATCCATATAGACTAGGACAATAATCTAAATTTGAAATTAATTGTTAAATTTAGCAAATAAATTCAAGAGTTTTCTAATTAAAATTTATATAAATTTTAGATTAATATCGGGACGTATTTATGTACTGCAATTTGTATCCTAATAATCTTGAAAACATATTGTAACTCAATTATTTTTTTTTTTTTTAGTTTAAGTCTAGTCAACTTCTCTAATGACTTGCTTTGACTAGCATTCTGTTTATTAATAGCGTAGCTTAATTTATTACATCTGCTATTAAAAGAGACTAGTAAATAAACTAAATTCAACTTCAATGAAAGTTAAAACAATAGGCCCTATTACCTTTAAAAAATGTCCTAAAATAACTATCGAATCGCCAATAGAGACCTATCAACACTAAAATACATAGATAGCTTAATCACATTTTATGATAGGGCCTATTATTGCCCTCATTTCCTCACTTAATTTAAATCCTATGTTGTTTTTTTAATTTTAAAGTACAACGCCATGGATTAGGCCTACGATCATTTATTTTATTTTCATATGACCTGTTATGATAGGCCTAATGCAACGATGGTGTAGGCCTATATTAATGTCTTCAAATAATGAAATAATACAAAATTGTTCCTATTCTGGCCGACGATGAAAAATTGTATAGGCCTAAATTGTAGGTTTAGGCCTACAAACTTCATAACACAAAACTCATCTTGTGAAGTAAATTCATATCGTCCATGCCGATGATATAAAATATGTTGTAATTTCCTACCAGGTAGCTGCATGCCGGGCTTCCATTTTGTATCAGCTAAGATGGCAGCCTCGTTCCGCTGTTTTGGTGCTCCAACTAATTTATTTTTTTCCAGAACAGATTGATGTAATTTCCTTCTGCTCTATTTTCAGTCGTAGACTCCTGAAAATAAAATTTTATTTTGAAATATTTGAAAATATAATGCAAACATTAATTCAAAGCCATGATAGACCTAATTGCGTAAACTAGAGATTTCTTTAGTTTGCCAGTTTGAAAATTAGGGGCGTTTTGTATGTTTCATGGAGTGAGTAGTAGACAATTGTTTCGTAGACACCCTTAGGTCTTATCATATAGCAGCTTTGGTATAGGCTGCTACAGAGAAACTATCATAAGTAATGCCACGAGTGATTTCCAAATTATCGATAAATTCACGACTCACGAAGTGAGGCATTTGTTAGGACTATTTAACGAATAAAATTAAGCTGTATACTCACAAATCTCATTATTTAACTACAGTTATTTTAAATTATTTATATATTTAATGTAAACAGCGATGTTTGAAAACAAATGAGAAACGATTGGTACGCTTCATTTGCTTCTTTTGTTCACCACTGCAACCAGATCATGTTATTTATTACCAAAGGAACTCAGTACCGGTATTGTAAGAATGCACTCTAGTGGAGAAAAAATTAAACACATCAAACTGTAAATTAATTCATTTCTGATGTCGTATGATGTAAATATGACAATTATATTTTTCTGGGAAAAAATAATTTAAGAAAGTGCAAACAATGGTTTCTTTTTTTTTTGATATAATCAATTGCTGCAAATATGTTTATATTATCTCCCACATGCGGTATGTGTTGACATTCATGCACTATGTGTACAATATGGTAGCCGTATTTCTTACTGAGTCAGTCACTGCAAAATAATGCTATGACCTATTCAGAATGTTAAAAAGGAGGTGCTATCTTTATTATGATAAACTTTAGTTGGTAAATTCTAAGCAAAACACTACTGTGATTGGTTGTAAATAAAAAATCATTGTAACGTAATTGGTCATTGACTCCCATTTGGAGCATCAGTTAAATAGTCATCTAAAATAAAAGGCGACAGTTTCCTGGCGAACACTGATCAACAGGGTTCGGAAGTTAAAAAATCCTTTTTTTTTTTCTTTTTTTTTTCTTCTTTTTTTAATCTCAAGACGAGGCCCAACTTAATATAGCTATGAGCCTAATATTTTTGGTCTTTATAGGCTAGAAAATATGGATGTTATTTGTCCTTTTTTGACGTTTTTTGGTTTATTGGTCCTTTTTTACATTTTTTAGGTTTTAACGGTTTTTTTGCAACTTTACTTTCTTTTGACTATATTTATGTATAGACTACCATTTGTATAATTCAAGAATCCGATCTCACTTCTGACTTCTTTTAAAAACTTTATCAAGTTTTACATTCCAAATATTTTCCACATTGCAAACACTTTTGTTCCGCCAGAAACTATTGAACCCTCTCAAAATATCCAGTTATATTTAACCTGCCTACTGACCGCCTGATATCCATTGTGGGTTCGTTGAATACATTCCAAGTAAAACAAATCCTTCATTCTATGTAAAATTTTCAAGAACTTCATTTTAATGAAAAAAGAATTCCTTTTTCAAACTATGTTTAAGTAAAAAAAATATGTAAAAGAAGCATTTTTCAGTCATCAATATTTTTTTTTTCAAAATATAGCCTATGTTGTATTTCACTAGAATTTTGTACTCTTTAAACAATTCTTACGAGACCCTTGAGTAGTGGGTCAAGGGCCAAACTTTTCTAGATAATGGGTGAATGTTAGCCATGCTTGACGGTCGCCTTTACCCCACAAACAAGAGTGTTACTCATTTCAGTTAGATGCCAAGATCGACCCCAGGGTTATGGTGCCACCAGAAGGTTTTGAGTCAATTTAAAAATCCAGACACAACCGGGACTCGAACCCTCGACCTTGTGGCTTGAGCGTATGCCTTTTCCCTTATTCAACTGTTCTACGTCGTGGCCATATCAATAATAATAATAATAATAATAATAATAATAATAATAGGGTCTAATACAATAATAGTACTAGCAACATATTCATCCACCTCAGTTATTAATAAATGTGGATGTGAGGCCCGGAATCTGTTGGTAGGTCAATTACCCGCCCAGCTCGAAGAGAAATTTGTGCACCTACAAAAAGAGCGGCTACAGATTGAGAAAATTAGCTATAACGGCTGCGAATCCGACGTGCTAACCATATGTCAACCCCATATGTGATCATATATCTATGATTAACACATGTGGATATGAGATCAGCAGCCAGCTGGTAGGCCAAGGACCTGCCCAGCTTCAAGAGGAATTCGGATAGCTATAATAAGAACGGCTCCAGATTGAAGAAATCAACTTATAACGGGTGACCATCCGACATGCTGACCACATGTCAACCCTCATACTGTTATATTATCTCTGTGTTAATACATGTGGATTTGAGGCCAGGAACAATTCGTAGTCCTAGTAAGTTACCCGCCCAGCATCATGAGGAATTTAGGCTGCTGCAATAATTAGCGGTTCCAGATTGAGGAAATCAGCTTTGACGGTCTGTATTGACTATATGGTAATCGACCTTTGTAATTAACATATGTGGATGTGAGACCAGCAGCCGGTTGGTAGGCCAAGGATCCTATTATCATCAAGAAGAATTTGGGCAGCTACAATAATAACGGCTCTAGATTAAGAAAAAGAGCTATAACGGCTGCGAATCTTATGTGCTGACCACATGTCGACCCCATAGGCCTACTATCGATAGGCCTAGGATCATCAATTCTATTAATATCAGATGTGAATGTGAGACCAGTTGCCGGATTGAAGGCCAAGCATCCTACAAGCATCAAGAATAGTTTGGGCAGCTACAATAAGTTCCGGCTCCAGATTGAGAAAATGACCTATAACGGCTGCGAATCCGACGTGCTGACCACATGTCAACCTCATATGTGATCATATATGTATAATTAACATATGTGGATATGAGATCAGCAGGTAGCAAGGACCCGTCCAGCTTCAAGAGGAATTCGGGTGGCTACAATAAGAACGGCTCCAGATTAAGGAAATCAACTATAACGGCTGGCGATCCGACATACTGACCACATGTCAACCGCATACTAGCTATAGGCCTAGGACCAACAATTCTATTAATGCAACATAAGGATGTGAGGCCAGCAGCCGGCTCATAGGCCGAAGACCCGCCCAGCATCGGTAGGAATTTGGGCAGATACAACAGGTGGGCTAAGCCTACCGGTTCCAGATTGAGAATACGACCTATAACGATTGAAGATCCAACATGCTAACCAGATGTCAACCCCATACTAGCTATAGGCCTAGGACCATCACCTCTATAAATATTACATGTGGATGTGAGGCCAGCAGACGGCTGGAAGGCCAAGGACCCGCCCAGCATCAGAACAATTTGGGTACATATAATAAGAACAGCTCCAGATTTAAGAAACCAACTGTAACGGCTGGGGATCCGACATTCTGACCACATGACATTCCACATGCTAGCTGTAGGCCTTTGTTAACACATGTAGATGTGAGAACAACAGCCGGCTGGTAGGCAAATTACCCACCCCATCAAGATATAGCCTAATAGTACCGGTTCCAGATTGAAAATTCGAGCAATAACGGTTGAGGATCCGACATGCTGAGCACATGTCAACCCCATACTATCTGTAGGCCTAGGACCATCATCTATATTAATATCACATGTGGATGTGAGGCCAGCAGGCGGCTGGTAGGCCAGGGACCCGCCCAGCATCATGAACAATTTGGGCAGATACAATAAGAACAGCTTCAGATTGAGGAAATCAGTAATAACGGCTGGGGATCCGACATTCTAACCTCATTCCACATGTTAGCTGTAGGCTATAACGGTTGAGGATCCGACATGCTGACCACATGTCAACCTCATACTAGCTATAGGCCTAGGACCATCATCTATATTAATATCAAATGTGGATGTGAGGGCAGCAACCGGCATCAGGAGGAATTTCGGCAGCTACAAGAAGATTGAGAAAATCTGCTGTAACAGCTCGGGATCCGACATGCTGAACACATGTCAGCCATACTGCCATAGCCTATTATCTATTTTATTATTTTTGAATGTGAAGTCCTATAGGATAAAAGAATGTTTCAAATCATTGACACCTAGGCCCTATCTATTGCTATTTTAGTAGTAAAATATAGTTTGAGAAATATTTGGTTCTTCTCCACAATATGACTTCTGTTGAGATGAAACGTAGGCTAATTTTAAAGAAAACATTTCTAAACACGATTTAGAAATTTACAATTATATTTCACTCATTCCCAAAAAAGTGGATCTAAATTCGATGAAAGCATACTTTTTTATAAAACATACATATTACAAAATTAAACACTTTTTCCAGAAATGGAGTTAATCACACTTGATCTTCAGTCCTTTTTAAAAACTTTATATAAATGTAATTTAAACACACTTTCAAAAATATATTTGATCACACTTCATGTTTCAATCTTTTTTCTAAATATTAAAAAACACATATATAAATCATCATCATCATCATGAACAAATTCGTTTTAGGCCATGTGGCCTGTACGGTAAACCTAGCGAAGATGGTCTTGATCTTTCCACCGATGTTTTGGTCTTCCTTGGTCCCTATGTCCAGTTGGGGTATATTGGAATGCCAATTTTGGAAGTCTATTTCTTGCCATTCTTCTCAGATGATTTTTCCATTCTTGTTGGTATCTTTGGATATCTTCATTTAAACTTGCTACTCCAAGTTTTCCTCTGATAGTAGTGTTCCTTTGGTGATCCAGTCTATTAACTCCTAACAATGATCGTAAGAAGCGCATTTGGCTTACTTGAAGTTTATGAGAGTTTCTTTTATTTAAAATCCAAATTCACTTCCGTATTTTAGAGCAGCTTTTGATGTGACGTTATGTAATCTTAGTTTTGTCTCTGTCCTCATCTGTTTACCAAAATGTCTTCGTATTACCCCATTCATTTTATTATATTTTTGTAATTTTGAATCAATGTCACTCTTATACTCTGCAAATACACTTCCTAAGTAAGAGAAATCTGGCACTTGTTCTATAATTTTTGCATCAATCTCAATTTTCACCCGTTGTATGTTTTTTCCACACATTGCCATTGTTTTGGATTTTGATGTGGAAATTATGTAATTTGAAAACACTTTCAAAGATGATACTTGATCATTTCATGTTTCAATCTTTTGAAAAATATTAAAAATCAATAGCTTTAAATGCAATGGTTGTTTGTTTTGTAAAAAATTAAGTGGAACATCTTATACAATTTGAGAGCTTTTGAAAATTATATGTAATCTCAAATGATTTTCCACTCTTTCCAACAAAAAAAAGAGAACATGCTAGGCCTAAAATTGAAGTATTTTCTTTAAAAAAATAAAAACCTCTTCAAATTAAAAATGTTAACAATCAGTATTGTTTTAAGTTATTTTATTAAGTTAGGCCTATATTCTAAATACCCTAGGCCCTAATATAGGAAATCTTTAAAAAATAAACATCACCCATGATTTTTTCAATATTTTCCGAAATAAAAAAATACTAGTCGTAAGATATATTCCAAGAATTTTTCTTTTGTAAAATTTAAGGCAAAACATATTATAAATTAATACACTTTTAGAGAAATTATACTTGGAAATTTAAATTTCAAAATTGAAATAAAATTCTAGACTTGAGTCGATTTTTTTTTTCAAAACTCTATAAACCCCTTAGAAATTAAGGCTTTCGGATAAGGTGTAGAAACCCTCACACATGAATTCTCAAAAGTTCTACAGAATCGCAATGCGCATGCGCGAGTTGCGGTAGTTGCTGTAATGGTTAAATACTTCCAGTAGACTGCGATGGGCAGGACATGTTGCGCGTATGGGGAATGAAAGACGTGCATGGAAGCTTCTTGTAGGAAAGCCAGAGGGAAAACGCCCAGTTGGTAGGCCAAGAATGAGGTGGGAGAACAACATTAACTATGATTTGAGGGAAGCAGATTATACAGGGAATGATTGGAAAGCATTGGCTCAGGATAGGGATGTATGGAGAGCTTATGTCCGCGCGGCCATGAACCTTCGGGTTCGATATTGCCAGTGAGTAAGTAAGTAAGTAAGATGGCTCTGAAGTCGGCATCGCCAACTTTGGAATAAATTCTTTCTTTCTTTCTTTCTTTTTTAAATACCCCAGGGTTGCCTTTCGACATTCCTGGTTTCTCTCCTGGCATGGCGTACTTGTAACTCACTTCTGAGGTTGGGGCATGAATGATGATGATTGCGATGGCCATATGATTTCGGGGACCGTTTTAGCCTTAAAGTCTTCCTAACATTTGTCTTACAGGTGAGGAAAAACCCCGATAAAAACCTCACCCAGAAAAACTATCCCGACCGGGGATCGAACCCGGGCCCGCTGCGTGACAAGGCAGCACGCTACCCCGAGACCACATCGGTGGACCATTGAAATAAATTCTCAAATGCTAAAAAAAATGGTCGTAAACTAACTGCCCATTTCCTAACCTAACAAAACAATTTACATGCATATTATTTATTCCCAAATGAAAAAAAAATGGACGTAAACTAACTTCCCATTTCCTAACCTAACAAGGCAATTTACATGCATATTATTTAATAAACTATAAATTAATTTTACGTACACTAACACTAAATATGGGGGTACGCCGTAGCGTAGTGGTTAAGGCACTGAGCTACAAGCCGGAGGGTCGAGGGTTGAAGTCCCGTTGGGTTCAGGATTTTTAAACTGGCCCAAACCCTCTGGCGGCACTATGGCCCTGGGGTCGACTCAGCCTCTAACTGAAATGAGTACCAGACGCTTTTTCTGAGGGTAAAGGCGGCCGTCACGCAGGGCTGACAACCCGACTGACATAAAGTGCCGATTGTCTAGAAAAAGTGGGAGCCTTAACCTCCTACTACCCCAAGGGCCTCCTGAGGCCTGTTGTGGGATCACTTTACTGTTACTTTACTTTTAACACTAAATATGGTTTGGGATTATTTTCAAATGGTAACGGCGATGTGAGTCACCTAGCGGATGTTACGTGAAGCATTTCCACGCCTGTAGAACTCAATGTCCAATATTCGCGTAATTTATAAATATTTAGAAATCGTTTTAAAATCATTGTGCAATAAGATGTTGTAATTTATTTTTCAAAATAAAAATTAAAATAGTAAATCGAAGTTAAAAATACCAAACTTAAACAATCTTTTGAAAATTTGACTTAATTAAATTATTTCACACTGTTTTTTCATCAAATTTAAAAAGAAAAAGAATGAAAAAGTGAGATTAAAATCCAAATATTTTATAAAATTTATAAAGTTGTCTACAAACCCCCTATAAATTTTAAAACATTGACCTACTTTTGAAATTGAAATTTGAATGTTTCAGAATTTTAAAGAATCGATATAGGAATATACAAAATATATCAAGTAAAACCACTAGTTATAAAATTTAATGGAAAAAGTCCAGTATTTGGCGCACACGAATTCTTGTAAGTTCCACAGAATCGCAGTGCGCATGCGCGAGTTGCTGAAATGGTTAATGTAGCTTTCGGTAGATGGCTCTGCAGTCGGCGTTACCAACTTTGGGAATAAATTATGAAACGCTAAACGAAATGGACGTGAACTAACTTGCCATTTCCTAACCAAAGAAAACCATTTACATGCGTATTGTTTAATAAACTATAAACTAATTTTACGTAGAGTAACACTAAATATTGTTTGAAATTATTTTCAAATGTTGGTCACTCCGATTTGAGACCCACCTAGCGGATGTTACATGAAACATTTCCGCGTCTCTAGAATCCGATGCACAAAATTTAATTTATAAATATTTAAAAATCGTAAGAAATGTTTATAAAATGGTTCCAACATGTTTAAAATTGTACGAAACGTTATTACAAATGGTTGAAAAGTGTTTAGACCACAGCCAAATTAATATATAGGTATAGTAAAAATTTGCTCTTTTGAAAATGTCACTTAATAATTTTTTTAAATAGAAAAAACTAAAATCATTTTATTTTATAAAACACAAAGTAAAATAAGAAATTTAAAAAATCAGAATATTTTAACCTCTTTTGCATAGCCTGTGATATTTTATGACACAAAGAATTTAAAACTTTCATTTGGGTCTATTTGCAGCTCTGATACCTTTAAAGTATTCTCAACTTACAATGTTATTAAAATAAATATCTAATTATAAGTATGCCTATTTTACTTACTCACTGGCACTATCGAACCCGTAGGTTCATGGCCGCGCGGACATAAGCTCCCCATACATCCCTATCCTGAGCTAATGCTTTCCAATCATTCCCTGTACAATCTACTTCCCTCAAATCATAGTTAATGCTATTCTCCCACCTCATTCTTGGTCTACCAACTGGGCGTTTTCCCTCTGGCTTTCCTGCAAGAAGCTTCCATGCAAGTCTTACATTCCCCATACGTGCAACATGTCCTGCCCATCGCAGTCTACCACTTATTTTATCTTGATAAAATATGTTAAATATTTATGTATACAAAACAGCATTAGGTCTATTTTACAGAATAATAAAGCATAAGTACTTTATATTTAAATCTGTATTCGTTAAAAAAATCTAAATTAGTTTTTTAGGCAAAATTACCACGTGGTACTTATATAACAAGATAAAGGGGAAAATGCACCAAATTATTTAAAATATTGCACTTTCACATAAAAATATATACTAAGAGAGTTGAAATATATTTACTTACGGTACCTTTGCAGATATTGAAGTTGAGAAAATCTCCAACAGCTACCAAATTCTAAGTGTGGCGTCATCTTCACCACGTGCTGATCAACACTTCTGCACTTTAACTAACAGAACTTACTAACTACTGAGACCCTTGCCTATAATTTTGTATTCTTCCACACCCTAATAACATATGGTTCGCTCTGATTGGCTGCTACCTGAGATCGCTACTGGAACTGCCCCTTGGTACCGCCCCGTCCCAAACGATCCATTCTTCACAGTGGAGAGGGGATGGTTATATTTTTCTAAAATCTTTTGAAAGTGTGGGGAAAAAAACCCAGATTAATTAAAAATGAGTGAAAATCCAACACTGTACAATGAGTATAGAATTAAATTTGTGTATTGTACCCTTTCCTACTTTGTTTCTTCATAAATAAAAATAAAATTCTGGGATTCTATCCTTTATGGATTTAAAAAATTACTTGAGTGATTTGAATTGGGTTTTACCATTATTTAGAGATTTTTTTACAATTAAAGTATATTACGTGGGAAATACCCTATACCTAGCAAATTTTTTTGGATGATGCAATTTTAGAACGAGTAAATTAATTTAATTATTTGGGTTACAATTTAACATTTCAAGATTAAACTGATATATCAAAGAAAATCACAAATTTTACAAAAACAACGGGGATAATTAACAGTATAATGAAACCATCTTTAATACAGAAGAACACAAGATTATGGCTTTATAAGGTTCTCGTAAGACCAGTATTAAGATATGGTAGTGAAGCATGAACAATACGAAGAAGAGATGAAAGTCGAATAACAGCAAATTAGATGCGATTTATGCGCCGTACAGCAGGGTACACAAAGTGGGACCATAAAAGAAATGAAGAAATTATAGAAGAGTTGGATGTAGAACCCATTCTTCACCATATAGGCTACAAAACTACCAGAACAACAGGAAAGCCCATCTTCAACGAATGCCGTCTCATAGAATTTCAAAAGCCATACTTCGCTACTGCCCCCAAGGCAAAAGATCGCTGGGACGTCCAAAAAAACGCTGGATGGAAAATTCCTCTTTGAGACCGTAACAGGCCACACGGCCTAATAATTGAATGGATGATGATGATGATGATGATGACGATTATGACCTACTATAGGGTCGGAGCAAAAAGAAATGTATCGGTGCAAGTCTCTTTTTGAACGCTTAAATGACTTAAGTTGCCTAACCACAACAAATACACCAAATTAATGTACAGGGAATTGAATATCTCAAAAATGTATAGGTCTACAAAAAACTCCTGGACACCATATGTCTATCTTTTATGGATAACTCACAATAACCATTTTTGTCTTTCAAAATTATGATAAAGCAAAGATTTAATTAAAAATATTTTTCCGACCACACATTGTTAATTCTTATAAAATTAAATAGGCTGTTTTAGTTTATACAAAACTTGTTTAAATTATTTTGTCCATGCAAACAACGCTTCGTGTCCCCATAGTTAGCTATTATTTTAAATACATGGCGCGACAGTTCAAAAAGGCTCTTGGCCTGCCAGCCGGCTACAGGCCTCTCATCCACTTGTGCTAATCACAGAGGTAGACAATCATTTAGCCAATGGTTAAGGCAAGAAGCCTTCACGCAGAGCTACGGGACTTGCGCTGGTTCGAGTCCCTATGAGGGAAGAAATTTTCTTGGAATTTCGGCCAGTATGGTACCGGTACCCACCCAGCATCATGAGGCATTTGGGTAGCTACAGTAAATAGCGACTCTTGGTTGAGAAGAACAGCTGAAACGGCTGGGGGACCCGACATGCTGACAACATGTTACCCCTACACTGGCAAGATGATCGTGCACCTCTATGGTTAACACGTGTGGATGTGAGGCCAGCAGCCGATTGGTAGGCCAAGGGCCTTCTAGACCTATGGCGTTTGGAGTTTTTTTTTTTTTTTTGGGAGTTATAGACCTATAGGGTATTTATGTTAACATTGGTGTACTAAACGTATTTTTTTCATTTTAACGATTTTTTCATTAATACAAGCAAGTAGGCTATATCAAGTTGTTATTGAAATCAGAACAGAAGGAAAATAGCCCTACATAGCCTGTCACTTCTATTAACAAAAGACCAGAAATTTCCAGAAAAGAAAGGTCAGTAATTTACCAAAAATAGTTTTTAACAAAAGGACGGGAAGTGGAATATCATATAATGAATCAAGGGTAGGCCTATAGGTAATAGTCTATTGTGAGGGAACGAACTTTGTACCAGTTCCTACTAATTTTAGCTTACTGTGAACCTTTTGAATAATTGAAGGAATTATTGCCAACTAAATACTAAATAATGTATTTTCCAGTGTTTCTAATGCCACATAGGGCCTACATTGATTACAAAAGAACCTCATGACGCGATAGGCCTAGAAATCCCTTGGCCTACCATTCGGCTGCTGGCCTCACATTCACATGTTAATCACATAGGTAGACGATCATCCAGCTTGTGTAGGCGTAACATGAGTCAGCATGACGAATTCCCAACCTGTAACCGCTACTTATTGTAGATACCCAAAATCCTCATTATACTGGGTGGGCATAGGCCCATACTGGCTGAAATTCCATGAGAAAATGTCCCGCATGGGGATTCAAACCAGCGCGAATCCAGTAGCTGTACGCCGAGCCATCTTTCATTAACCTCTCGACCACCGCTCGGGATATGTTGATTTCAAATAACATTCATATAATTTATTAACTCACTGACACTCTCGAACCCGTAGGTTCATGGCCGCGCGGACATAATTTCTCCATACATCCCTATCCTGAGCTAATGTTTTGCAATCATTCCCTGTATAATTTACTTCCCTCAAATCATAGTTAATGTTATTCTGCCACCTTAAGTTATTATTGGTCTATCAACTGGGCTTTTTTCCTCTGCTTTTCCTACAAGAAACTTCCATGCACGTCTTTCATTCCCGATTCGTGCCACATGTCCTGCCTATCGCAGTCTACGAGACTAAACTGTTCTTATTAGGGCCTATATCTGACCTCCTATTAAACCCATGTAGTTGCTTCCTGATTCCTGACTACCTTCTCCTGGGTTTCTAACTTCCTGTAAAGCGACTATATCCAAGGGTGATTAGGCCTAATAAATACAATAACATAACTATATCACGTGGTAGGCCTATAGGTCTATACTATCCACCAGGAAGATCGTGGCCCCGCAGACTCAGCTCTACATAAGACCTACTTCCCTATCCTAAGCTATTTTTTAATCATTCCCGGTAATGTATATTATAATAAAATATCATACATTTTAGGGATTCTTGCATTTTTTGCCATTGCAATTTTAGTCTGTACATATCTCTCACAGGTACCTAAACTTGTAATTATTGACCCAAGATATTTTTAAAAATTCACATTTTTATATTTTTCCTGTTTCAAGTATGAGGTCGTCCACATATTTTCCCAAACACATATAGCCTATTCTGTTTTCTGTAAATTTATATTCAGTCCCCATTTTTTATATTCGTCCATTAGTTTATTTATCATCATCATCATCATCACTCCAGGGATTAGGCAATTGCCCGTTCCGACTTCATAATGCATCAGCCCAACGTCTTCTAGGTCTTCCAACATCACGTCTTCCTCTTGCTTGATAATTTCTTGCTAACAATGGATATCTCTCCTTACTTATTCCATCCATGTGATCAATCCATTTCTGTCTGTAATTCGTGACCTTATCCAATAAAGGCTGTACTTTCAATTCTTCTCTTATATCCTCATTTCTTATTCTATCAAGTCTTGTACATCCTTTTACTTGTCTTAGGAACCTCATCTCCGCCGTCTGTATTCTATCCTTCTGTCTTTTCACTGGAGCCCAAGTTTCACATCCATACAATATTGTGGGAACCGCCATAACATTATACATTTTTATCTTGGTTTCTTTTCTAATTTTATTTTTGAATGTTCTCTGTGTTGTCCCACACACCGTCTGAAATTTATTTATTTTGGAGTCAATATCTCTTTCCACATTGTAGCCAACATCACAGCCCAAATATTTGAAACTAGACACCTGTTCTATACTTTGATTTTCTAAAATAATTTTGGATCTCACTGGATCTCTTCCTCTAAAAGCCATGGTCTTCGTTTCCCTTACAGAAATCTTTAGATCGTATAATTTACATATTTCATTTAATGCATGCATTGATTTCTTTAAGTCGTCTTCATTTTTTATTTATCATATATTATAAATTATACCAGGAATAATATATTTAAGACTTTCACGGCTATCGTTATCGTATATTAAAATACCTTTTAGGGATTCTTGGCCATGTCTTGTAGTATTGTCTTCTCGACGTTGCATCCCTTCAGTGGGTGACATCTTCATTTTTTCAAGATATTTTGCTTTTGTAGATATTTGTAGTAACTGCTAATTAGATGTAAATTTGTCTACGAGACTTAACAGTTCTTATTAACTAGCCTAGCCTATATGTAACTTGACACTGAAAACTGTTTAAAATTATAAAATCATCAAATAGATCTATTTCCTATAACTCGTATTTCACGTGGAAAAATTAAGATATTTAAAGCAAAATGAAAAGCAGGGCTTAAAAATGAAAAGCTGCTGCATTTTTTTTTAATTTTGAGAACAGGTGAGGATCCCCATACCACAGAATATTAACTCTAAGCGAGACAGGCCTAGAATGTCCTTGGCCTACCAACCGGCTGCTCGCCTCACATCCACGTGTGTTAATCGCAGAGGTAGACGATCATCGAGCCAGTGTAGGGATGACATGTAGTCAGCATGTCGGATCTCCCAGCCGTTATAGTTGGTCTTCTCAACCTGGTATCACTACTTATTGTAGCTACCCAAATGCCTCACGATGCTGGGTGGGCATCTGTCCCATTCTCGCCGAAATTCCATGAGAAAATTTCTTTCCCCATGGGAACTCGAAGGAACACAAGTCCCGTAGATCTGCACCAAGGCTTCTTGCCTTAACCACTCGGATACGGCGCGGGACACCACAGAATACTGTATTACCAGATTATTTTTTTAATTTCTTATAAATTTTAAATGTTGTATTCGATCTATAAATCTATATAGGGTCCTTAAGTTGGCATTCCTGCGATGTACTTATGATTCATTTTTAACAGTTTTTCTTCAAAAGAAGCAAATATGTCCATCATAATCTTCATCATCCGGTATCATGGCAGCTGCCGCCGTCTTCCGGAAACCAAACGCCATTCCTCTCTGTCCATCCATTGATCTTCTTACATTCCTCTGATATTCATAGCTGCTTGTACCCCTTCTATCCAAGTTTTCTTCGGTCTTCCTCTCCATTGGGATCTATTCCATAACAATTTTAGGCAATCTTTGTTTTGGCATTCTTTTGACATGACCATACCACAGCAATCTTTTCTTTTCTACAATGTCTATGCTGTCCGGCTTCTCTTGTACACCCATAATTTCCCTTATTTCTTTATTTCGTATTCTATCCATTCTAGATTTTCCAGCTGATCTTCTTAAAACATCCATTTCTGTATTTAAATTTCTTTTCATTTCCCTGGTAGGAATTTGCCAGACTTCAGCACCATATGTTAAAATGCTCTGAATTATGGTTTCATATATTTGTAATTTTCTATTTTTATTTTTTTTGTAATATTTTTGCTCCACCAAACAGAGTTTAAAGCAATTATTACTTGTTTTGTTTGTGCGATTCTATTTTTAATTTCCACTGTGTTATCGCTTGAATGGTCTAATTTTGTTCCTAAATAAGTGCATTCAATACTAGGTTTTAGATCTTCTCCATTGTTGAAATTTATATCTTCCATTACTTACTTACTTACTTACTTACTCACTGGCACTATCGAACCCGTAGGTTCATGGCCGCACGGACATAAGCTCTCCATACATTCCTATCCTGAGCTAATGCTTTCCAATCATTCCATGTATATTCTACTTCCTTCAAATCATAGTTAATGTTATTCTCCCACCTCATTCTTGGTCTACCAACTGGGTGTTTTCCCTCTGGCTTTCCTACAAGAAGCTTCCATGCTAGTCTCTCATTCCCAATACTTCTCCTATACACAGGTATTTAGTTTTCTCAATGTTTTTATAAAGTCCCCATTTTTCATATTCATATGTCCAAGTTATTTAAATCACAATGGAAGTAATGAACTTGGCCTCTCTTATCTATTGAAAAAAGGGCAAGGTATTTCCAGAAAGATCGGTCTAGAGATAATAAAGAAAATTCTTTTCAACAACAGGTTCTATAGTCCACAGATGAAAAGAATGATAGCAAGGGACGAAGGGGGGCACGGGGAATTGCAAGCAATACAATGGCTTACTACCTGAGAATTTAGGAACAGTCCATGATGTCATTCGCATCTGTAGATTATTTCAGGCGTATTCAATGTTATGTTATTTATGTTTTACGGTAATTAAATTTACTCGTTTTATTCAGTTTAGTTACTTTATATTTTAATCTTTCGTAGTTCACTATGAGGTAAGGGTGATGATTCAAATTTTGAAGTGTGTCCGTCAGATTCGGAACTACACGCCCGCTCAACGTTAAAATGAAGGTAAGTTATAGTACAATCCTTTATGATATATGTGCTGAATATGAAATACCTACTACTTTCATACACTTCGTCTGTACACTGTACTTGTGGGAAGGTTATTAGTAAAATGATTTTCTACAATAGGCTATACCTGTAAGAGAATATGAAATGAAATTTCTATAAAGATCCAGGGTGCAGGTCATATTATTAAGATAGGCCTACTATCTTTGTACTCAGGTAAATTTAGCTTACCGTTCATTCAATTCCATTGAATCATACTAACTTAAATTAATATAATGTATTTTTGAGCCTTTCTAATGCCACACATGTTGATTTAAACTCTCTTATCTAGTACTATCCAACCCAAAGGTTCATGGCCGCGCGGACTAAGCTCTTCATACATCCCTATCCTGGATGTACCTTACGTAACTCCATTGCGTGACAGAACAAAAAAGCTCTTGGCCTACCGGTCATTACTTCCTTTATTTTATTTTTATTTATTTTATTTATTTATTTTACCTGATGGAGTTAAGAGCGTAAGGCCTTCTCTTCCACTTCACCAGGTTAAATTATACATACAGTAAAAATAATGATTAATGATACATAGGGCCTAATAGATATAGACTACACAATAAATATAGCTAGGCCTATATATATATATATATATATATAGGCCTATATATATATATATATATATATATATATATATATATGGCATTTATTTTTCTTATCATGCCATATTAAGCTTGCATTGCTCAATGTTAAAGATTTAATTATAACATATAAGTTATAGGCTATATATATATATATATATAGCCTATATATATATATATATATATATATATAACTTATATATAACTTATTTATATATTTTTGTCTAATGTCACCAGGTTGCCTTTTATGACATTTCTGACTTTCTCCCCTAGCACTGACAGACATGTAATCCATTTCTTAGGTTGGGGCACCTGGAAGGCGGAGTTATGTTACCCCAATGGTATGATGGGTGATAAATGATAATGAAGCGCCAGGAGAGTTCTTAATCTAAACCTGACTACACAATATATAGTTGACAAGGGAAAGAAAGAAAATATTAATAATAATAATAATAATAATAATAATAATAATAATAATACAAAAATAAAAACCTATAATTAGATTCAGTAAATGTTTAGTAAAGAAAGTTTAAAATATAAATGAATAATAAAAGTATAGGGCTTATATGGAACACGGTTATATAGGCTATTATATTGTCTAAGGAAATAGGCCTATGAAGTGAGTTTCTTTTTAAACTGTTTTTGAGCCGTAATGTGAAATAAAATCGCATTTATAAAGGCTGAACTGTAAGATAAAAATGTGTCCCTAAATTAAATTGTGCATTTGTTTTAAATATTTTACTCTAAAGTGTTCTGACATATGGCAGGTCCTTCACTGCAATCATAGCTTTTCATTCTATTCTTTGCAGCTTTACTAGGGAATTAATAGGTGTGGAAGCTTCCCGTTGCTTTCCACGCCGGTGAAGGATGATGATAATTAGGCCTATAAGGGTGATGATGAAGCCCGGATGATTTTCGGGGAATGTTGTACCCTAAGCTCCTGTCATTTGTCTTATAGGCGAAGAAAAACCCCGAAAAAAATCTCACCCAGGAGCCTATCCCGACCGGAAATCGAACCAGGGCCCGCTGCGTGACAAGGCAGCATGCTACCTCGAGACCACAGAGATGGACCTATTCTGGGCTAATGTTTTAGAGTCTTACTTAACTCCATGCCACCATAGGCCTAGAAGGCTCTTGGCCTACCCGTCGGCTGCTATCCTCACATCCATATGTAGTCTATTCCATCCATGCATCCATAGTAATTCTGCCCGAAAGCAGGTCCTTCACTCCAATCATAGCATTTTCATGCTATGCTTGCAGCTTTACTAGGGAATTGTAGTTGTGGTAGCTCCCCGTTGCTTTCCACACCGGTGAAGGATGATGATGATAATGATAAGGATGAAGAAGATGGTGATGGCCATATGATTTTGGGGACCGTTTGGGCCTTAAAGTTTTCCTGACATTTGTCTTACAGGTGAGGAAAAACCCCGATAAAAACCTCACCCAGAAAAATTGCCCCGACCGGGGATCGAACCCGGGTCCGGTGCGTGACAAGGCAACACGCTACCTCGAGACCACAGCGGTGGACATGTAGTCTATTAATCACAGAGATAGATACTCATCCTACCTGTATAGAGGTGGCATGTGGTCAGCTGGTCAACATATCCGGTCCTCCAGCCGTTATAACTGGTTTTCCCAACCTGGAGCAGGTACTTATTGTAGTTACCCAAATTCCTCGTGATGCTGAGTGCGCACCGGTACCATACTGGCCGATTTTCCATGAGAAAATTTCTTCCTTCATGGACATACGAACAAAAGTATGTCCCGTTACTCGACAAAAAAAATATAGGCTATTATAGGCCTATATTTAATTTTTTTCCGAGAAGTGAATACGATAAATGTCCATGAAATGAATAACAGTTTTCGTTTGCAGAGTGGACCCTGTGTTTAAATATTTGTGCACCTGATTCCTACTTGTAATGCCTACTAGGTAGCCTATTTTATTTGTACCACTTTTAACAAAATTCCCTCGTTTGTTATTAACATGGCAAGGCAATTAATGATTTTGCATCTTTTTCTTATGAAGGTTGAAACATTGCTTGCATATATGAAAATGTACGGTATTAAAAAACGGATTAAATAAAAGCAAATCGTTAGAGCATTTGTTTTTGTAGTTTCTTTACTTTTTTAGGGATATGTCATTTTTTGGCAATTTTTAGGTCATTTTGAGCATTTTTACACTTTTCCAAAAGGCTGTGACATTATTTGTATTTGATTTAAGATTTTTATTATAATTCTGTATTTTTCCTTGTCAATACAATTTCTTGGAATTAAGTAGCTGTTTTGCTAACTACTACCCCTATTTTTCAAGGTATGTGCATAATGAACTTGCCCACCTCTAGGAATTTTATTCAATTTCTTAGAGCTTATGCTACCTTCTACCCTTATTCTGATTGTTAACTGCAATTCAAAATTGCTGTAAAAGTACATTGTGTAATTCAAATGGATTTTCTGCAATAAAAGGTAGGCTACTCTAATATGTATGTTTTAAATGATTTTTTCTTAATATTTTGATGTCAAGTTAAATTTTATGTAGGCCTAATTCAGTAATCAAGTGAGTACTTAATCTAATAAATAGTATTTTTATTGGTAATTCTTAACTTTATATTCATTTTTTTTTATTTTATTGGTCATTTTAATTAATTTTTTAGGTCATAAATGCATTTTTTATTTTGCATTTTTTACCAATTTATAGGTCCTAGTTATTAACTGTCCATTTCCATTAGCCTTCACACATTTCCATCCCAAGCTAATGTTTTCCAATCATCCACTGTATAATATACTTCAAGGTCATTCCTGACCTTTTATAAGTAGCTTTCTTTCTGGTTTTCCTACAAGAAATTTCTATCGCCTGATATGCAACTGCTGGCCTCACAGTCACATGTTTTAACGACCTATGTTAACGATCATCTAGTCAGTGGGTAACATGTGGTTAGCACTTTGCATCCCAGATCGTACAGTATTAGCCTGTTATTTTAGATAAATTGTCCTACTAAAATTAATGTAACTAACTATACGAATGTGTCTAAATGGCACAAAGAGTAGGGTGCGTGTAGGCAAACACTTTTCGGACACTTTTGAAATCCAGAATGGGTCGAAGCAAGGAGATGCACTATCTCCTCTGCTATTTAATTTTGTACTAGAGCATGCCATTAAATCTTCAGAGAATGAGGAAGGCCTACTTCTCAATGGTCTTAATAAGCTGTTAGTTTATGCTGATGATGTAGTACTATTGGCCGATAGCGAGGAGATACTAAAGGACAACACGCACACACTATTGAGTAAGACTAAGGAATTAGGACTGGAAGTAAATATCAATTAAACTATATATATGGTCACACGTATAAATGCATTATATAATGGAAATGGACAGCTAATGACAAACGAGGGAAATTTTGAGGAAGTGGCTGAATTCAAATACCTAGGAACAATAATCACAAATAGGAATGAGATGCACAAAGAAATTAAACATAGGCTCAATTCTGGAAATGCGTGCTATTGTGCATTGCAGAGACTCTCGATGTCCCAACTCCTTTCAAAAAACGTTAAACTGAAATTATATAAAACTATTATTCTACCAGTTATATTATATGGGTGCGAAACATGGACTCTTACTTTAAGGGAGGAAAGGAGATTAAGAGTTTTTGAGAATAAAGTTCTTAGGAAAATTTTTGGACCAAAGAGAGATGAACAGACAGGTGAATGGAGAAGACTACATAACAATGAACTACATAGTCTTTATAGGAAGCCAGATATAATGAGAACAGTTAAGTCTCGTAGACTGCGATGGGCAGACATGTTGCACGTATGGGGAATGAAATACTTACATGGAAGCTTCTTGTAGGAAAGCCAGAGGGAAAACGCCCAGTTGGTAGACGAAGAATGAGTTGAGAGAATAACATTAACTATGATTTGAGGGAAGCAGATTATACAGGGAATGATTGGAAAGCATTGGCTCAGGATAGGGATATATGGAGAGCTTATGTCCGCGCGGCCATGAACCTAGGGGTTCGATAGTGCCAGTGAGTAAGTAAGTAAGATATACGACTGCTGGCCTCACAGTCACATGTGTTAACGACCGATGTTAACGATCATCTAGGCAGTGGGTAAGTCACTTTGCATCCCAGATCGTACAGTATTAGCCTGTTATTTTAGATAAGTGTCCCTACTAAAATTATTGTAACTAACTAACGCACTCGCACTATCGAATCCGTAGGTTCATGGCCGCGCATGCATAAGTTCTCCTCACATCTCTATCCTGAGATAATATTTTCCAATCATCCCTTTATAATCTACATCCCTCAAATCATGGTTAATTTTATTCTCCCACCTAATTGTTGGTCTACCAAGTAGGTGTTTTACATCTAGTTTTCCTACAACAAGCCTCCATGCACCTCTTTCATTTTCCACTAAATTTATTATTGCTACCCAAATTCATACGATGCTGGATGCTGGCCGAAATTTCCCGGAGAAAATTCTTCCTCCATGGGGACTCGTATACACCAAAGCATGAAGCCTTAAAACATCGGTTACTTGTAGTGGTTTATTGATAGGCCTATCTTCGTGAAAGTTGCGTCACTTTTCTAACTATTACAGATCATAGACTATCTCCATAGCGGGCGACAGACATAAGTTAGGATTCCTTGGTTTACCTTCCGGCTGCTGGTCTCACATCCACGTGTAATAAGCCTAATCATGGGAAGTGGTACAGAATATATAATAATGGTACTATAATATTACATTTAAGTTAGGCCTATAGAGAAATTTTAAGATCGTAACTAACTCACTGGCACTATCGGATCTGTTAGTTCATGCCCGCGCGGATATAGGCCCTCTATATGGTCTATATTCGTATCCTGAGCTATTTTTTTCGAATCATCCCTAGTAGCCTATAATATACTTCCCTCAAATCGTGATTAATATTATTCCCACCTAATTCTAGGTCTACCAACTGGACATTTTCCCTCTGGTTTTCCATGCAACTTTTCATTCTTAGTTCGTGCCACATGTGCTGCCCATCGCAGTCTACGAGACTTAACTGTTCTTATTATATCTGACTTCCTATAAAGACCATATAGTTCACTGTTATGTAGTCTTCTCCATTCATCTCTCTTTGTCCTAAAGTTTTCCTAATAGCTTTATCCTCAAATACCCGTAATTTTCTTTCCTTCCTTAAAGTAAGAGTCCATATTTCGCATCCATGTAAAATAGCCTACAGAAATATTACATACTGTCAACTCATATAAAATCGCACAGTATGGTACCGGTGGCCACCCAAAATAATTCTGGTTGAGTAAACGAGCTATGACGGTTGGGAGACCCGACACTTCACCCCTCGCACTGGCTTGATGATCTACTTCTGTGATTAACACAAGTGGATTTGAAACCAGGAGCCGGCTGATAGACGAAGGATCTGTCGCGTCGTGGAGTTAGATAATTTCTAGTTCTACTTTAGGCCGATTTGCTACAAAAACTTCAGTTCTACACAACTGCCGAATCTAAACACAGTAGATATTTAGTGCTCGAATTATATAGCCTAGAGCATTAATTAGGTCACTCCACAGCTAAATTAACTGAACACAGATTAAGAAAAGAACTTACCTCACTGGCACTATCGAACCCGTAGGTTCATGCCCCTGCGGACATAAATTCTCAATACATTCCTATCCTGAAGTAATGTTTTCCAATCATCCCTGTCATATAATCCACCAGCCTCAAATCATGGTTATTGTTATTCTTCCACCTCATTGTTTCTCTATAAAGTAGAAAAGGAGGATTTGCATTATTTTTTTTAGCTGAATATATGTAGGCCTATATATATTTTTTGGGCCTTTTCCCACTGGTTTTGCTACAATCAGCTGTCATGCCTTTTTTTTATTCTCCATTCGTGCAAGGATTATACGCAGTCTGCAAATGTTTAAAAGCAGGTGTAAACTTCCCTCTATCACCTTCAGTTGTTTGTGCTGGCCTCACATACACATGTGATCATCACAGAAGGGGACAATCATCCAGCCAGTAAGACTAGACCTATATGTTGTCAGCATATCGGTACCGGTGCCCATCCAGTATCGTCAGGAAATTGGGTTGTTACAATAAGTAGCAGTTCCAGATTGAGAAAACCAGTTTAACGGCTGGTGGACCCGACATGCTGCCATTCCCACACTGGCTGGATGATCGTCAACTTCTGTGATTAACACATGTGGATGTGAGGCCAGCATCCGGATGGTAGGGCAAGAGTCTTTATGCTTGTTGTATCGTGGAATTTGATAAAATTCCAGGTGTAGCCTACTTTATTTGCTACAAGAACTTAAATGCTACACAACTGCTGAATCTAAACACAGTAGATAGGCCTATTTAGAGCCCAATCGGTAGGAAGACTAGGAATGCGCAGGGCTAAACAAATGTGAGATTGGAACAGGCAAAACCTAATCCTTGAAGGATGATGATGATGGTGGTGATGAATTTGTAAATGCTAGCTATAATGAATTACAGGGACTTTTGACATCCCAACTCCTTTCAACAACGTTAAACCGAAAATATAGTCTACAAAATTATTATTCTTACATTTAGGCTTATATTATATGGATGAGAAACATGGACTCCTACTTTAAGGGAAGAAATGAGATTACGAGTGTTTGAGAATAAAGTTCTTAGGAAAATTTTTGAACCAAAGAGAGATGAACAGACAGGTGAATGGAGAAGACTACTAACAGTGAACTACGTAGTCTTTATAGGAAGCCAGATATAATAAGAACAGTAAAGTCTCGTAGACTGCGATGGCCAGGACATATGGCACGAATGGGGAATAAAATACGTGCATGGAGGCTTCTTGTAGGAAAAGCAGAGGAAAAACGCCCAGTTGGTAGACCAAGAATGAGGTGGGAGAATAATATTTACTAAGATTTGAGGGAAGTAGATGATACAGGGAATGATTGGAAAAATTGGCTCAGGATAGGGTTGTATGAAAACTTATGTCCGCATGGCCATGAACCTAGGTACGGATTCGATAGAGCCAGTGAGTTAGTTAGTTAGTTAGTTAGTGCATTAATTAGATCCACTCCCCAGCTGAGAAAACTAAGCAAAGATAGGGCTATAATAAAATAATGAACTAACTCAATGGCACTATCGCCCCTTTAGGTTCATGCCCAGCAATGTATTGGTCATGGGCCTATTTATCATATTTTCATTCTGTTAAGAAGTAAAGAACTTTTATTGTGCAATTTCTTTTTCTGTGTTCATTGTGTGATTAAATTTCTCAGAATTTTGGTTCTTGCAAAATCTACCTTCCTCTCCTATTTCTTTCAATTCACAGTACATGGACTTTTCCTTTACGTAAAGGCCTATACCTGAGAAAATACGTCGTATTGCGTCCCAACAAGCAGGTAGCTACTGATAAAATTAATAAAATGAAAGGATTGCTAAAATATCACATTCCACACTTTAGCTTGCTTCTCATTTGCATTTCATTCTTGAATAAATAGTTAATTGTCATAAACAGATTTACTAATTGAAATTATTACATAAGTATAATATTATTAGGTCATATGTTTATGTTTCAGTTCATATTTTTGTAAATTTTAGGTCATAACTGCATTTTTTCTTATTTCAGTGGTTTTTAGGCCATAAAAGTCCTAGCCCTACTTATTAGGTAAAACGGAGCCTAACAGAGCTACCAGTCTTCATCCATGGGATAATGATTACATTAGTGTTTAACATATTCTATTGTCAATACTAGTAAAATTCATATCAAATTCCGTTGAGGTGAAGTCATATGATGAAAGTTAAAATTTAAATTGTACCTGTTGGTAGGTGCCGTCGTCCTCAACCTCAAAATATATTGTATATAAAACTAACTGGAGTGCTTTCGGAAGTTATCTTCCATCTTCTGCAGGTTGAGTTTTCGCTACTCGTTGTTGTGTACGGTGATGTATACTCCAACTGTTTGTAGCAGCAACTGACTTGTTTTTGACGATCTCGTATAATGGGTTTGATTGGGGTGCGTTCTCATTAAGACGTGAGTTGTTGTTTGTTTCCTTTATAATTTCGAGGTCTTCAAATATATTTATCCTAGCTGGAATGTTTTCTCGGTGGATTATCGTGAGATCTCTCCATACATCCCTATCCTGAGCTAATGCTTTCCAATCATTCCCTGTATAATCTATTTCCCTGAAATCATAGTTAATGTTATTCTCCCACCTCATTCTTGGTCTACCAACTGGGCGTTTTCCCTCTGGCCTTCCTACAAGAAGTTTCCATGCAAGTCTTTCATTCCCCATACGTGCAACATGTCCTGCCCAGCGCAGTCTACGAGACTTAACTGTTCTTATTATATCTGGCTTCCTATAAAGACCATGTAGTTCATTGTTATGTAGTATTCTCCATTCATCTGTCTGTTCATCTCTCGTTGGTCCAAAAATGTACCTAAGAACTTTATTCTCAAATACTTGTAATCTCCTTTCCTCCCTTTAAGTAAGAGTCCATGTTTCGCATCCATATATTATAACTGGTAGAATAATAGTTTTATATATTTTCAGTTTAACATTTTTTGAAAGGAGTTGGGACATCAAAAGTCTCTGCAGTGCATAATAGCTCGCATTTCCAGAATTGAGCCTATGTTTAATGTCTTTGTCCATCTCATTCCTATTTGTGATTATTGTTCCTAGGTATTTGAATTCAGTCACTTCCTCAAAATTTCCCTCATTTGTCATTAGCTGTCCATTTCCATTATATAATGTATTTCTACGTGTGACCATATATTTAGTTTTATTGATATTTACTTCCAGTCCTAATTTCTTAGTGTTACTCAATAGTGTTTGCGTGTTTTCCTTTAGTATCTCCTCGCTATCGGGTAATAGTAGGGCCTACAACATCATGGGCCTAAAATATAAAAATCTTACATATTGTGAACTCAAGAAAAATCGTTAGTAATAATAGGCCCTACTGTTGCCCACCCAGCATAGTGAGTAATTTGAGTATCTACAATAATTAGCGGTTCGTGGTTAAGAAAATCAGCTATAAAAGCTGGGGGATCCGACACGCTGACCACATGTCACCCCTACACTGTTTAGATGATCGTCTACATCTGTGATTAACACATGGATGTGAGGCAAGCAGCCGGCTGATAGGCTAAGGGCCTTCTAGGCTGTCGCGCTTGAAGTTTTTTATAGGCCTAGGTCTAAGTAAATTATAAATGTAAGTGTAGAGCCCTTGAATTTTTTAAACCTCAGAAGAAATAACCTTGCGTTTGCCAGTCTTTTGAATATAAGTAGGGCCTATTTATGAAATAAATCATCTATTCAATTTGGAAAAATTCCAAAGTCCTGCTCGCTTGTTCTTTTAAATCAATTATCTCATTTACAATGGAAGTAACGGACCTTTGGTTATCTGGCAGGTATAAATTAAATCGAAAGGACGGGTACAATGTTGCCACTCATATAAGTTATAACTTATGATGATGGTGATGACAGCTTAGAGTTTATATTGTAGATGAGGCAATATTAAAATTAAACTTAATTACGAATAAAAATAAATATGAAACCGTATCGTAATGAATAAAATCGAATAGAACCACGTGTACACTAGGCCTATGTATTTTTGGGAAATTGCAACGTTGTAAAAAAATTGGTACGGTTATTTCAATTTGTACGGGAAAAGTTGAGAAGTGGTCACGCAGTGATTACTGCTGTCTAGGTACAACGCGAGGCTATAACAGAGAACCACAATTCACAAATAACTTAGGCTACTTAACTAATACAAAACTAAAGATCGGTTAAATCCACTATAATGCATGTAGCATCATCTATAGTAATTTCTTTTGCTGAATTTCCAAGAAACAAATATTTTGTGTGTTGTGTTTGCAGCTTATTCGTCAGAAGATTAAAAAAATAGGCCTACAAATGTTTATGGAATCTATCTAGTTGACACCATAATGACTATCATAAAATGTATAACTTATATCTACATATCTCTTCTCTCTCTCTTTCTCTCATTCTCTCTATCTATCTCCCTCTTTCTCTTTCTCTTTTCTCTATTTCTCTCTCTCTCTCTCTCTCTCTCTCTCTCTCTCTCTCTCTCTCTCTCTCTCTCTCTCTCTCTCTTTCTATCTCTCCCTTTCTCTAGTTTGTCTTTTGTGAATATCTGAGGGCTTTCTTTCCTGGCATTGGAGGAATTGTAATCCATTCCGTAAGTTGGAACACCTGGAAGGTGGAGTTATGTTACCCCAATAATATCCATCCATAGTAATTCTGCCCGAAGGTAAGTCCGTCACTGAAATCATATTATTTCCATGCTATGCTTGCAGCTTTACTAGGGAATTGTAGGTGTGGTAGCTTCCTGTTGCTTTCCACACCGGTGAAGGATGATGATGATATTGATAAGGATGATGATGATGGTCATATGATTTCGAGGACCGTTTGGGACTTAAAGTTTTCCTGACATTTGTCTTACAGATGCGGAAAAACCCCGATAAAAACCTCACCCAGAAAAACTGCCTCGACCGGGAATCGAATCCGGGCCCGCTGCGTAACAAGGAAGCACGCTACCCGATGATATGATGGGCATAAATTATAATGAAGCACCACGAGAGTTCTTAACCTAAACTTAACCTAAATTCCAGACCATGGGAAACCACAGGAATAATTCCCATGGTTTGACCGGGAATGGAACCCGGTACTTCATGTACTGTAGCCAGAAACGCTGACCACTAGCCCATGAGGCTGGTGTCACTTTACTAATTATTACTTTTTCATATTTAAGTAAGTCTAATGGTCCTGATTGACTTTTATTATTTGCTTAGTAATATTCCTTTCACCACCCCGACCTATGGTGTTCATGTTGAGTTGACAACACTGCAAGTGCAAATAATATGTCCCCCAAGATGATTCAAAATTGTGTGTAGTGAGAAGGGCGAAAGAAAAGAGAGAGATAGGAATGAAGGTAAGAAAACTATTTACCGAGGCAGAAAAGGAATTAGTGTTTAGTTCGCATATCTTACGAAGGCACAGATCCGTTGGTCAGACTATATGTGTATGTTTATATTGGCATAGAACGGTTCGATTTTAAAATGAGTAATGTGAACGTGGCAACATTGGAAAGTAGAATCATTGGCGCGTGGTAGTTGTAGGCTTATGTATTAGCTTTAGTTTCTTGCGGGGTGAGAGAAGGCCGTTATAGCATGACCTACGCTATAATTTAAGAACTGTGTAGGTAGCTACCTGAAGAAAAAAAACCTCCATGGCCCTAAAGGCCTAGAAGGTCTTTGGCCTACAAACTGGCTGCGAGCCTCAAATCCACATGCGTTAAACATAGGGATAGACGATCATTTAGCCAGAATAGGGATGATATGTCGTTAGCATATCGGGTCCCCCAGCCGTTATAGCCGGTTTTCTCAACCTGGAATCGCTACTTATTCTAGCTACCCAAATAATCCTCACACTGCAGGATGCCCAACGGTCTCATACTGGCCGAAATCACATGAGAAAATGTCTTCCCTCTATGGGGATTCGAACTAGCGCAAGTCCCGTAGCTATGTGCCAAAGCATCTTGCCCTAACCACTCGGCTACGGCGTGGGACTATTTGACGAAAATGAGGAAGAAAAAATAAACAATTTCACCGAAATGTCTGTTGTACAGATGTTATGATAGATCCGAAACTGGACTGACACCACCCAAAATCATGCGGTGATTAAAAAATCCGTCACGGAGGAAGAGAGGAAGTGCTTAGACTAATTAAATTTGTCAGCGGTTCGATTTTATGGTTTACGGAATATATGTTTCTTTTGTTAATTAAATTGTACGTTATGGTGTAGTAAATAGAGGTGTAAGACAAGGGTGTAGTTTATCACCTTCCCTTTTTAATCTAGGCCCTATATACTAATGGCATCATCCAAAATTGGAAAAGTATTGTTAATATAGGTATAAAAATGGACCGTTTTAAAATATTAAACGTTTTAATGTATGCTGACGATGTGGTTATTATTCAAGAGAATGAAAATAATTTGAAGTACTCTTTACATCAATTAAATAAGTTATGCCAAGAATATAATTTCAAAATATCAAAAGAAAAAAACAAAAATAATGGCATTTTGGGGAAACGATCATATAAGATCAAAAATCGTAATAGACAACAAACCTCTGGAACAAGTAAACAAATTTTAATTATTTGGGTTGTAATTTTACTATAGGCCTAAACACAAAACTGAAAGAGACATACATATGAAACTGTCGAAATTTCAAATGATATGCGGAACTATACATAAAACATTAAAGAATAAAACAAGAAGAGAAACTAGATTGAAGTTTTATAAAACATTGGCAGTTCCTGCATTACTTTATGGGAGCGAAACTTGGGTAATGACCAAAAAATTGCAAAGTAGAATACAAAACGCAGAAATGAACTTCCTTAGAAGAACAAAAGGCTGCACAAGATTGGATCAGATAAGGAATGAAGATATAAGAACAGAGTTAAATATATATCCATTGGATGAGGAGATCAGACAATATAGAGAGAAATGGTTTACACATGTGGAAAGAATGAATGTATCAAGATTACCAAGAGCAGCATTCAACTACAAGCCAAGAGATTCAAAGAATGTAGGAAGGCCAGTGAAAAGATGGACAGAACAACTGTGAGGCGGAACAGGCAATTTGCCTAGCCCGTGAAGTTAAGAAGAAGAAGAAGAAGCCATGGTGTAAAGTTGCAATGCGACAAAGCATAGGGCCTAGTTGGGGGCTGCTAGAGTGACTTTTTTAAATTCCGGTGTCTGGCAAACCCCCACTACGTAGGCCTAACATTGAACTGCATGGTCTTTAGGCCTATAGGAAGCCAGTTAAGTCTCGTAGACTGCGATGGGCAGGACATGTGGAACGAATTGAGGAATGAAAGACCTGCATGGAAGCTTCTTGTAGAAAAACCAGAGGGAAAACGCCCAGTTGGTAGACCAAGAATAAGGTGGGAGAATAACATTAACTACGATTTGAGGGAAGTAGATTATACAGGGAATGATTTGAGGGAAGTAGATTATACAGGGAATGATTGGAAACAATTAGCTCAGGATAGAGATGTATGGAGAGCTTATGTCCACGCGGCCATGAACCTACGGGTTCGATAGTGCCAGTGAGTTAGTTAGTTAGTTAGTTAGGCAAATCCCCACTTGTAATTGTCGGAAGTCGCAGTTTTTCTGAGAGTGCCTTCCTTATTGTATTCCAATAATAGCCTATATAGTGAGTGCAGTTATAGGTTCAGAAAATCAGCTGTAACGGCTGGCGGTCCCGACATGCTGACATGTCACCCGAGTAGGCTTACTGACTGGATCATTGTCCACTTCTGTGATTATCGCATGTGTAGGCTATGTGAGGTCAGCGCCCGGCTGGTAAGTTAAGAGTCTTTAAGGTCTGTGATCTCATTAATTTTTCTTTTATAGCCTCTATAGGCCTAAATTGCATTCACTTTCACTACTTTTCAGGCTTCTGAATTCCTACACTCCTAGTTATCTTCTTACCACAATATTGACACTAGGTCACAAGATAACAGTCTGCTAACAATCCCTCTTCATAGCACTTCCTCTTATTCTACTTCCTTCACAGTAGCCTCTGCTCGCTCCTGGAATTTCCTTCCTCAAGATATCAGAGGTTTCCGCACACTTGGCACTTTTAAGTCACGCTTATACAGCTACCTGTTGTCTAATAATTAATTTTTCTCTATTTATTTATATTTATACTATGTCATTAATATTTTTTCTCGTTTTTTATATACCTTGTACATATTATATTTAATTCCTTAAATCTAGAGTAAATCAAAATACATTATAAATAATAATTGTATTTAAAACATGTAATCGTTTATGTTTATTGTAATTTAGATGTAGGCTAATACTTTTTTTTTGTATTTTTTAAAATCTGGTTGAGTGGCAGACAAGGCCTTAAGGCCTTAACTCTGCCAGGTAAAAATAAAACTTTTAGGCCTAGGCTTATTATTAAAAACTATTATTATATAATGAGTTTCGTTGCGATAAATACAAAAAATTGTCATTGCTTGAGCGATTTTAATATTCCCTTTTCGGGTTACCTCCTATTCCTAATGTTCCGATTTTGCTGGTTAATGAAGTCGACTTCTAACTAACTAACTCACTGGCTCTATCGAACCCGTAGGTTCATCCGTGAAGACATAAGCTCTCCTGAGCTAATGTTTTCCAATCATCCTCTGTAGGCCTATAATCTACTTCCCTCGAATCATGGATGATATAATTCTCCCACCTCATTCTAGGTCTACCAACTGGGCGTTTTCCTTCTTGTAACAAATATGCTAAAATATTTTTAATAACAAATTGGAATTTTACATTTGTTCATTTAAAATTGTAAAAAAAAATTGTCTTGGTGATGGTAACTATGTATTATAGGCCTAAACAACCATGTCAAATGTCTTGAAAATGATCTCACACGAAGAAATTGATACGTCGACTTGAATAAATTCATTTTTTGACTCAGATAACGATTAATTCTTGTTATTATTATTATTAACTACTAATATTTATAAAAAAAGTTTGTATTGTACTGTATTAGCATATCATCAAATTGCCTCATGGAGGGAAAAGCCGTACTCATGCACTGCCAAATGCCTGTGTTATAGTATGGATCAACGTGGCCCAGTGACAATCAGTCGTACATGCCGTGATCATAATTCGACTCGTGACGCGATTTTCTGCAATTATTTAATAAATCCAGAATTAAATACGTGTGATAATAAATTAATTATATTGTTTACTATGTTTTTAGTGGTTTTTAAAATATTTGGTGCATATAGTTAAGTTATAAAACATATTATAATCTTAAAATACCATAAATACTGTGATCTTGATGGGAGCGTAACTTTACCTGTTTATTACGTATCTTTTCGACAAAAATACGAGTGCTATTAGAAATATGAGCTGCACAATACAAGTTTAAGTGTTTTTTTTAAGAAAGTGGGTGTGCTAATTCTTGTTTGTGAAGAGTTTCGTTGCCTTAAAATGTGTGATTTATTGAATGGTGTTACAACATTGGATACACGGACCAACATGTAAGTTTTTCATCTTTAACAAATGTATTTACTTATTTAATGATAGGCCTATGTAGGCTGCACGACTATTTTAATTTTAGTATTTCTCTCAAGCCACCTGCCACCGTCTGTACGATGGACCCACAAATCATCTTCCCATATGAATGTAACGTAGAACGTTAGGTATTCTATAACGCAGTATTTACATGCTGAAATAATCAGTTCAGAAATGGGGTTTGAAAATCAACAAAACAGAGTATTTAACAAATGACCCAGATGAATTATAGGCCTATATATTGATAGGGTAAAGATAAAGACGAGCGACAATTTCTGTTATGCTATTTAGGATCAATGAATAACACTAAGAAATTGGGACTGGAAGTAAATATCAATAAAACTAAATATTTGTTCACACATAGAAATACATTACATAATGGGCAGCTAATGACAAATGAGGGAAATTTGAGGAAGTAGCTGAATTCAAATAACTTACCTAGGAACAATAATCACAAACAGGAATGAGATGCACAAGGTAATTAAACATAGGCTCAATTCTGGAAATGCGTGCTATTATGCATTACAGAGACGTTAAACTGAAAATATATAAAACTAGACTATAATTCTACCAGTTATATTATATGGATACGAAACAAGGACTCTTACTTTAAGAGAGGAAAGGAGATTACGAGTATTTGAGAATAAAGTTCTTAGGAAAATTTTTGGACCAAAGAGAGATGAACAGAGAGGTGAATGGAGAAGACTACATAACAGTGAACTATGAAGGACATGGCATTTATAGCAAGCCTATAATAAGAAGAGTTAAGTTTCGTAGACTGCGATTGTCAGGACGTGTGGCACGAATGGGGAATGAAAGACGTGCATGAAGCTTCTTGTAGGAAAACCAGGGGGAAAACGCCCAGTTTGTAGACCAAGAATGAGGTGGGAGAATAACATTAACTATGATTTGATGGAAGTAGATTATAGAGGGGATGATTGGAAAACATTGGCTCAGGATAGGGATGTATGGGGAGCTTATGTCCGCGCGGCAATGAACCTACATGTTCGATAGTGCCAGTGAGTTAGTTTATAAAGAAAGATGGAACATCGAATATAGAAATAGCAAAAAGGATTAGTAATGAACTAAAAACCATAGAAATGTTAAACTCTATACTACGGAGTAAAAACATCATTAACAGAACAAAACAATTAATTTATAATTCCATACTAGAAATATAATGTTATATGGATCGGAAGTTTGGACAATGAAACAACAACATGTCAACAGAATAACTGCAGTTGAAATGGATTTTTGGAGAAAATCTCGACTGGAAAAAATTAGAAATGCAGAAATTAGAAAACGGATGAATGCAGAAAGAAGTATAATGGATGAAATTGAACGCAGAAGGCTAAGATGGTATGGACACGTAAGAAGAATGCAGGATGGAATACTATCTAAGTGTCCGTCTATGCATGTAAAATTCAAGGAGCAGAAAAAGAAGACCAAGAACAACCTGGAAGAACAACATTCAAAATTCAATGAGGAAATTTAAGAGATGGAGACACAGAGGACAGAGAACGATGGAAAACTTTAATTAAGGGAAATTTGTGAATGTTTGTTGCAAACTGATAGTCTATAAGTCCGTAGTCATTTATTTAACTTTTTATTGATTTTAATTACTACAAAGATTGGTTGGAGTAAACCCTCAATGATGAGGAAAATTCTCAAAATGAATGAAATCATTTTAGTCTAGTGTTGCATATATTCGACTGTAGGTGGTATTTTTAAGCTTTATCGTTATGGCTTCATTCAAATTGTTGTGGTTTAATACACACGTCTGCATTTGGTGACTCGCTAGCGATAACTCATCCCACATGTAGGCTAGCTCTTGCTAGTATCAGTTCATTGCAGAAGCAAACACAAACAAACATAACTAGAATCACTGGCGGTCCGTTTGTGAGAGCATCATTCGTTATCAAGGTCCTTGAAACATCTGCGGAAACGTGTATTTCAGCCAGAATGGGAAGACTTTTTTTTACTTGTATTAAATATTTTTCACTGAGAGTAATTCATCATCATCATCATTCTGCCAGGTATTAGTCCTAGAAGAACTGTTACGGCCTGAGAAAGCGGTTTTCATGCCACCTTTTCATAGGTCAACCAAGTGACCGTTTCCCATTTGGACAGTAGTTCATTATTGCCTTGGGGATCCTGGATCTAGTCATTCTTGAGACATGTTCCTTCCAGTTTAGCTGATATCTGGAGATGTAGTCCAGAATTGGTGACACATTAAGTTCTTGAAGGATTTCTACATTTTTCTTTCGATCCCATTTGGTGTAGCCAGCTGGGTTATGCAAGGAGTAGTGAAGTGCCTCATATAACCTCCCCTACTCAATTCTCAACCTCACCTTCTCGTGGTCCAACCTGTTTTACAAACGAGGCTCTGGGGACTGAGTCATGACGGTGTAACCATTCCAACTAATACTGAGTAAATGCAGTATTGAAGCAGGTCCAGATGCTTAAAGATGGCAACCCCATCGCTGGACTTACCACCTCCTTGCTAGCAACTAGTTGGTAGGACATTCTATTGCTTTCAAGCCCGATAAAAGGAAAAGCCAGACTGACAGTAATTAATATTATAATTACAAAGAAATAAACGTTATCTCAGTCAAAACATAAATGTATTAAGTCTCCTTATGTGAGATAATTTTCAAGGCATGGTTGTTTATAAATTGTTAACAACCATGTCTTGAAAATGATCTCACATAAGGAGATTGAAACGTCGACTTAATAAATTTATGTTTTGATGAGATAACGTTTATTTATTTGTAATTATGATTTTTTTTTCTCTTTCGTACAGGGAAATGCAAGTACCTTTTTTCTTCTGAAATTCTTAACGATGTTCGTGGATGTCCTACGAGTAATATGGAATGACGATACACACTTGTCACAAAATAAGTTGTGAAATTACAGATAAGAAAGTATGAAGTAGCTTAACAAATTAATAAATGTCTTGCAAGGGTATCCATTATTTGTTTTAAATATTTTGATATAGACTATTGCAGGGCGACCCGTGTCGTAGCCCAGTGGTTAAGACAAGATGCCTTGGCGCAGAGCTACGGGATTTACGCTGGTTCGGTCTCCATGGGGAAGACATTTTCTCATGGTATTTCGGATAGTATGGGACCGGTGCCCACTCAGCACTGTGAGGCATTTGGGTAGCTGCAATAAGTAGTTGCTTCAGGTTGAGAAAACTAGCTATAACGGCTGAAGCCCGATATGCTGACCACATGTCACCTCTACAGCTGGATGTTCGTCTATCTCTGTGTTTAACATATGTGGATGTGAGGTCAGCAGCCGGCTGGTAGGCCAAGGGCCTTCTAGGCCTGTAGTGTCATGGAGTTTGTTTTTTGTATGCGGGGCTGGAGCGTGCACGCCGTAGCTTAGTGGTTAAGGCACTGGTCTACAAGCCGGAGGGTCGAGGGTTCAAGTCCCGTTGGGGTTTTGCGGCACTATGGCCCTGGGGTCGACTCAGTCTCTAATGGAAATGAGTACCAGACGTTTGTTCTGGGATAAAGACGGCCGTCACGCAGGGCTGACAACCCGGCTGACATAAAGTGCCGATTGTCTAGAAAAAGTGGGAGCCTTAACATCCTTCTATCCCAAGGGCCTCCGGACCTGTTGTGGGATCACTTTACTTTACTTTTATAGGCTTTATTATTAATTTTTCATAGATTTCGTGGAAATAAGAATGAAAATAATGTATACCATAACACAGTGTAACTACTACCATGTTTCACGTTTCAACTGGCCGCCACTGCTCGTTATAATATTGTGATCAATAGGTAAACAACTCTCTCTTTGTTTCCTACTACTTGGCGTGCTGTGGTCTTTTGCGTTCTCTTAATGTATTTGAATCCCAAGTTTTGTCGACGTACGATTTTAAAGAATATAACCGCTCGTTCGTCTCAGCAGTTGTTTTGCGTCTTTCATCCTGAATAAGCACAAGTCTAGGCTTCGCTCCCATTACAAAGGATGGATCTTTCTAAAATTCTGTTGGTCCTGCTTAAGGTATGATATTTTTATTTATGTAGGTCTACTATTTGACTAAGTTTTTAATTGAGGTGATTAAGAAGCAAAGGGGTGTAAGTAATTGTTTTTCGGAAAAATGAGATTGGTGTATAATTGAATCAGTCGTTTCGAAAAGGACTAATCTACACGCATGATAAAATCTTAGTAGAGTGCGAAAGAAAAAAAAAAAAAAAAAAAAAAAAAACTGATTCAACTTGTTCAGGATAAAGCATTGAATCTGAAATTGCTACTGAATAAAGTCAGAAAGTGGTAGTTGATCCATTCTCACAGCGGAAACGATTGAGGGGAAGTATGCTATGTTGTTGTTTGTAAGAACCATGTTATACTATTAACAGAGCGATTAGGCACGCATACTCCCCTTTACTAGCGGAAGAATTTGAACGATACTAATTTAGATCTACACCTTGTTGTCTCGTAATGGATGTAACCTTGAGTGGCTACGCTGGTCAGCGTTCAGCACCCATCTGACATCTAGAGAACCAAGGTAGTACATAGCACAGCGAAAATTCAAGATACAAATTTTGATTAGACAGCCTTTCAATTCAGGCCTAAAAGAGATCTTTTACGAGCCTGAAAATCTTCAGACTCGACGCGAACCCAACGAGCTTTAAAGTCCCTCCCGGAGCGACTAAGCTCCTTGGATTTTTCCGTCCTAAAAAAATCATCGACCCCGGCCGGGTTTGAGATCCGCGACCCTACGGAACAGAGGCAATGTGAGCATAACCACTTAGTCCACCGCGGCCGCATGTAAACATGAATAAATACGAAAGCAAGAGATGAATATCAGGAAAATTGCGAGAGCATCCTTTTTTCGAAATGATTGATTCAATTAGTAAGTTATTCTATGGAAGCATAAGTTTATTCAGTGCGCAAAGGGATATAACTTAAGCTATAGGACATATAGGTGTAAATAAGGTAACCTAATATATAATTATTCATTTTCAATCTAAGCTATTATTATCTTATACAACTTACAACTTAAAACCTGTTTTTATTATCATAAGTAATGCCACGAGTGATTTCCAAATTATCGATAAATTCACGACTCACGAAGTGAGGAGTGAATTTATCTAGATAATTTGGAAATCAAGAGTGGCATTTGTTAGGACTATTTAACGAATAAAATTAAGCTGTTTACTCACAAATCATTATTTAACTATAGTTATTTTAAAATATTTATATATTTAATGTAAACGGCGATGTTTACAAATGAGAAACGATAGGTACGCTTCTACTGCTTCTTTTGTTTATCACTGCAACCAGATCATACTATTTATTGCCAAAGGAACGCAATATTGTAAGGAGGAGCTTTCTTTAATATGGTAATTATAACACTGATAAATATTTGGTGAAACACGACTCTGATTGGTTGTAAAACAGAAATCATTGAAACGTGATTGGTCATTGACTCCCATTTGGGGCATGAGTTAAATAGTCATCATAATCAGTCGCGAACTCGGTCATTGTAGACCTGTTCCGGCCCCATCTAGAAGTCGATGATGCCTTTGGGCTTATAGTGCATAATTATTTTTGGGATTCTTGAATTATTCATTCTTTGTATATAGTCTAGCCAGTTTAATGTATAATGAGTGACGATCTTTCACCGTAAAAAATACAACCGTTAAGAAATGCGGACATGGGTTCTACTGGGGTAAAATTTTCCGGAGGTTCTCTGGGCGGGGACTACTTCAGGAACTCCATGCCAAAGTCTCAACATGTTCCTAGGAACATGGAATGTTAGGACTTTATACAACAGCTGGGCGCTAGAGGTATTAACGGGGGAAGTAGATAAATCACCCTTGGATATAGTCGCTTTACTGGAGGTTAGATGGCCAGGAGAAGGTAGTAAGGAATCAGGAAGTTTTGCATTATACTACGGGGGTGCAGAAAGACCTGAATTTGGAACGGGTTTTTTACTCCGAAGGAGGATCCTGTCCGCTATCCGAGATATTAACTACATGGTCTTTATAGGAAGTCAGATATAATATGAACAATTATGTCTCGTAGACTGCGATGGGCAGGACATGTGGCACGAATGGGGAATGAAAGATGTGCACGGAAGCTTCTTGTAGGAAAACCAGAGGGAAACGACCAGTTGGTAGACCAAGAATGAGGTGGGATAATAACATTAACTATGAATTGAGGGAAGTGGATTATACAGGGATTGGAAAACATTAGTTCAGGATAGGGATGTATGGAGAGTTTATGTCCGCGCGGCCATGAATTTGCGGGTTCGATAGTGCCAGTGAGTTAGTTGTTAGAGCTTTTCTTCTACTGATTTTACTTCTAATTGTCCTAACATTTCTTCATTCTTTTTTTCGGTCTAAAAGAGTGTATCCTGCTGACCTAGTGAGAAATTTAAATTCCGTTGCTTTGATTCTTCTCCTGTCTCTTTTTACACGCTTTATATTAGCTTGACCTGTATCTATCTATCTATCTATGTAACGGAATCTTTCAACGCGATTTTCACCCACTTAAAATCATTGGATCGACTTGAAACTTTGTATACTTGTAGAGGACCCGTGACAATACAATAATTTCATATTTATTTTCTAAAATCCTGGCCAGAATCATCCGAAAATAAATAAATAAATAAAAACTGGTAAGTATAATAGGTTGCGGACTTGTCGACTTTTTAGTCAATTGTTGTAACCTCAGTTGGTAGAGAAGTGAACTCTTAGTGGTATATAGGCCTAACTTCAGTAATCCATACGTCGCTTGTTCAAATCCGGGATTTTTTATAGAAGAGTATTACTTTTAGCTCATACTACAATAGTATCGAATTTAAAGATATTTACATTTTTATCTTATTCTGTAAAATATTAAAACTAAAAAATAAAAAATAAATAATAGTTTTAAAAAACTAAAAGAACACCCTTTATTAGAAAACTAAAAAATGAAAAATAATTTTAATTTCCAATACGCTTGGGATAAAATAAAGTGGTCAACAAAAAAATCATCTCCAACACATATAAAGTAAAACTAGAGTTATCAACAAAAAGAAAATAATTTTACCATCAAAAGCGTGGGGTGATTTTTATAATGTTTACATTTTCTTCTTAGAGACTTTACTTTTAGCAATATCTGTTTATTATCAAATGTATTAATTGATATAGAGCACCCCACGCTTTTGATAACTCTAGTGTTATTCTATATTTGTTGGAGATGACTTTTTTGCTGGCCACTTTAATTTTATCCCAAGCGTAAGCTTATTGGAAATTAAAATTATTTTTCATTTTTTAGTTTTCTAATAAAGCGTGTTTTTTTAGTTTTTTAAAACTATTATTTATTTTCTTAGTGTCAAATTCTCACTTCCATATAAAAGGGAGGATAATGACAAAGTAGGCCTAATATAGGCCTATATTTTTATTCTTGTTGATTTTTATACTAACTTAGATTTTAATGTATTTTCTCAATACTTTAAAACTTTCACCCCTTTACTTCTAATCGCCATGATTCTAATGTTTTTTTTTTTTTTTTTTCAGTTTTGTACTCGAGTCTGCAGTCAAATCTTTAGAGATTAATGAGGGCGTATAAATTGATTGTATATATCATGTCTTGGTATACATACATAGTGTTCTGCCCAAGAGCAGGTCTTTCACTGCAAACTCAGCATTCTCCACTCTTTCCTTAACTCCAACTTATTGGGATCGCGCCGTATCGTAATGGTTAAGGCATTGCGCTACAAGCTGGAAGGTCGAGGGTTCAAGTCCCGGTGGGATCAGAATTTTAAACTGACCCAAACCTTCGACTCAGCCTCTAACGGAAATGAATACCAGGCGCTTGTTCTGGGGATAAAGACAGCCGTCATGCAGGGCTGATTGTCCAGAAAAAGTGGGAGCCTTAACCTCCTATTCCCCAAGGCCCTCCCGAGGCCTGTAGTGGGATCACTTTACTATTATATTCTACATAGCTTATAGGCCTACACTCTTTAAATGAATAATAATGATAATAATAGGCTATTATTTTTTATTTTGATTGCGGATGAGCCCATGTAGGACTACGCAAAGTACTTGGAGGCGTTTCCTTTGAGCCCAAATTTCTTTCATTCTTTTGCTATGAGCTTGTTTTCTATCATCTGTCCAAGTTGTTCAGTTTTTTTCTTCGATTTGTCCTCTTGATCAACTTGCCACTTATTCACCTTAATTCTAAATATATCTCTGTTTGGGATATCTTCTTTAGTAATTCCTGCCAATTTTTAAGTCCTTTTTGACTTCATCAAGCCACTTCATAGTATCCACTGGAGCTTTACTTCTGTTTTCGTAGAATTCCATTATCTGTTTTGTAAGCCTATTTGAGTTCATTCGTTTAATATGGCCATAACATTTTAACCTTCGTTTTCTAATATCACTATGAATGTCTGTATAGGCCTATATATATTTATTTCCTTTTTACTTCTGAGTCTAAATGCTTCACCTATGACTTGTGGACCTTAAACTTTTCTTATGATTTTGCATTCTTTCTTCACTATATTTTCGATATCTTTTTTTCTGTTCAAAATGAATAGGTTGAGAAAATCAACTATAGGCCTAATGGCTGAGAGATCCGACATTGATCAAATGTCAACACTATAATGACTCGATGGTGGTCCATATCTGTCATCAGCACATGTGGATGATGATCATAATAATAATAATAATAATAATAATAATAATATGTCGCATCTCTCAGCCATTAGGCCTATAGTTGATTTTCTCAACCTGAAGTGGCCAAAATATCATGAGAACATTTCTTCCTACACGGGAACTCGAACCAGTAGGCCCTACATCTCCCTTAACTTTGCATTATGTCTATTCCAATGGAAATAGGCCCTATATCGAGTAGGTCTATCGCTGAAAAATTGCAGCTGTTAGAGCAATTTTTAGTTTCGCTTCAGATGGTGCCCAGCTCATTAATGGTTCGATTTAGGTGGTTGACGAACTCGAGGCTGAGGCCTCTTTCTTAATTGATTGCTGTATGCCAAATTTGGTTCCGAAAAAACAAAAACTGCTGCCGCTAGAGTCTTAAATATATATGCCTGTCTGTACTCATATATCCCCACTTTGGGCAAGAGTGCTCCCTTACAGGAGTTACTTATTCAAGGTAGTTTAATTATAGACCTACTTATATCATTATAGATGCCTTCATCGTCTCAAAGAACCACCCAGTAGACAACTAAATTTTATTTTTCTTGTATTTTAGGTCGTTCCAGGAACCTAGGATGTCATCTCATTATGGTGAGTAAAATAGAAAAGTCAAATTTTAGATCTTAAAGTCACAAACTAATACCAAGTCATATACATGCTTTCACTTAGGTCTATTTGGGGAGTAACCGCCTATAAAATTTGAAGAGTCCAGGGGAAAACCCTGATTAGTCCAAAATTACAGATTTTCTGATTTTTTAATAATTTATTAGCTCAGCCAGTGTAGTTTTAGATGGCTTCACAGAACTGGGCAACAATCTGACAAGTCCAGAGATGTTTTAATATCTTTAAAACGTGTACAGGAGGAAACTCTTACAAATCCATACAAAACAGGAGAATATTCTGACAAGTCCAGGGAATCTAATTTTTCTTTAAAGGGAATTCCTGTGGTTGCCCATGGTCTGGAATTAAAGTTAAGTTTAGGTTAAGAACTCTCTTGGCGCTTCATTATCATTTATCATATATCATCGGGGTAACGTAATTCCGTCTTCCAGGTGCCCCAACATAAGAAATGGATTACAATTCCGCCAATGCCAGGAAAGAAAGCCAGACGTGTCCTAAAAAAACAACCTGGTAACATTAGACAAAAAAATGAGGAAACCAGATATAATAAGAACTATTAAATCTCGTAGATTGCTATGGGCAGGACATATGGCACGAATGGGGAATGAAAGTGGACTTTGGAAACTCCTTGTACGAAAACCAGAGGGGAAGTGCACAGTATGTAGGCAGAGAAAGAGGTGAGAGGATAACATTAACCATGATTTGAGGGTCCGTAGCGTAGTGGTTAAGGCACTGAGCTACAAGCTGGAGGGTCGAGGGTTCAAGTCCCGTTGGGGTCAGGATTTTTAAACTGACCCAAACCCTCTGACGGCACTATGGCCCTGGGGTCGACTCAGCCTCTAACGGAAATGAGTACCAGACGCTTGTTCTGGGGTAAAGGCGGCCGTCACGCAGGGCTGACAACCCGGCTGACATAAAGTGCCGATTGTCTAGAAAAAGTGGGAGCCTTAACCTCCTACTACGCCAAGGGCCTCCGGGCCTGTTGTGGGATCACTTTTTATGATTTGAGGGTAAATTATACAAGGGATGTTTGGGAAACATAAGCTCAGGACAAGTATTTTTGGAGAGCTTATGTCCGCGCGGCCATGAACCTGAGGCTTCGATAGTGTCAGTGAGTTGTTATAATGTCATTTCACATGTACAGTTCGATCCATATAAAACTGAGGCAAGAATAATTAATAGTACAATAAATCCATTAAAATTGATTGTAGGCCTATATGGAATTAATATTAACTGAACCGACTGTAATGAGATTTTATATAAGTGATATGGGCTAGTTATATTTTTCCTCCGTACAAATTGCATTCATGACAAATAATGCAGCATATTGTTATATACCTTAATCAGATGTATACCATTTCAGTACAAATGTATCTCTGGCATATAGCCTATATTATCATCCTAAACAAAAATTTTAAAAAACTTGAAAAAAATTAAATATTATGAGTCTTGAAACTTTAAATTTTGATTCCTGAAAAAAAAAAAAAAAAAAAGAATTGCGACTTATCAGATTTTTTCCCTCGACCCTTAATTTGTGAACACAGTTTCATTATTTACTGGAGTGTCACAAATTAAAGAGCAAATAATTTTGGCTGGTCTTCCTAAATAACACAATGGTAGAGGTCTAAACCAAAGTTCAGACATTGAGTTCATATCCCGAATATTCCAAGCTAAAATAACTATTGATTAAATATCGTTGTGACAACTTTGCTGTATGCGTACTGCCAAATTCATATATTTGCTGTACGTATACAGGATAGTCCAATTTTCTAAACAATAATTAGAAAAAAGACAGCTATTTCCATGCACGTCAACTAATAAGTCAATTTCTCTGAATAATATTGAAACTAGGCTATTTGAAAAGAAGTGATTTCTAAACTCAGGCGGAGAATTGTTATTCTTCTTCTTCTTCTTCACGGTTTAGGCTTATTTTCTAGCCTGTTCCGGCGCCAAATTGCTGCTCTTTCCATCTTTTCCTTGGTCTTCCCAAACTTCTTCTTCCTCGTGGCGAATAGTTGTATGCTGCTTTTGGTATTCTATTCTCGGTCATCCTTGCCAAGTGTTATTTCCAGTTTGTTCTGTATTTCTCTACTGTTGTGTTTAATTCCTCTACTTTTAGTTGTCTTATTTCTGTGTTATGTTTTTGTATGTTCTTTGATATCCCGCTCTTGGTCTGAGGAATCTCATTTCAGCAACTTGTATTCCGGCAGATTGTTGTAATATTGTCACTGTCCATGTTTCGGATCCATAAGTAATATCCTAATAGGCACTGCCATTGTCTTGTATAATTTCATTATAGAGTCTTTCCTGGCTTTTTTTTTTTCAAAGTTCTTTTTGAGAATTGTTATTGAACATAAAAACTGAGCGAAACAACAAATTAACATTCTGTATTCACGTAGACTTTCACGGCCGGAGTTGCTATGATGATCTTGAAGAAGATTTTCGGGCTGTATGCCGTGGTCGTGAGGCTTGTAGTTCCCCGACGTTTTACCAGACACAGTCTCTGGCAAAACGTCGGGGAACTACAAGCCTCACGACCACAGCCCGAAAATCTTCTTCAAGATCATCTTACCAAAATTCTGTTTTCTTTCAATTTTTACTATCTAAAATCAAAGTAAAACTTCTAGGCATATAAGAAACGGTTTAATGCCAAAATATCAACTTCTCAGAATAAAATAATGTCCCCCCCCCCCGAAAGAGTTAGGAAATGTTGTGAATGAGGTTTCATCCTAAAATTCAGCCGCTCAGGTCCCGGCTTTGACGTTTAGGTTGCACGAGTGAGAAATCTGCCACAACCAACCACTGCTCTTATCGCCGCTAGTGAGGTTTGAAATTGCTGCGATGTTGTCGGCTGTATTTTTACTAACCGCGTGGTACACCCTTAGACAAAAAAAAAATAAGTCATATCTTGAACGCATATTTATTCTAAGTCCTACTCGACACAGCGCTGGGTTCACAGTAGTAAACTAGTCATAATTGTGCAGGCCCTGAGCTACTGCGTTATGTGGCATGAACTGAGTGAAGATACTCCTACGTGCCCTGTTAGGTCAGCGGTAAAGCATGCAGTCACTGTTTCTGTTAATGAAGGTCGCAGGTTCGCATCCTCAGTTATGTAGTTTTTTTCGTGATATTTGTATTAAAATGTTTCATGAATTAAATACATTTTATTTTGACAATTGAACTAAATCAATGTTAATGTTGTTATTGTAACAATTATTTTACCACATTCAGGGTTTGTTCTAGGTGATGTCAATGTATTGATTTTAATAGACTTATGCGCACACGTTCTGCGCAAAAGCAACAGCCTCTAACAAGTTTGTTTATAATGAACTCTAATTGTCCTGCAGATGCACGAAAGACGGCTTATGGGCACAAATTCAGGACGTCTGGGATGCTCTAGCCGAAAGTCCATGTGACTGTAGAAATTTGATTGCATCAATGCCCCGCAGATTGAGGGCGGTAGTAGATTCTGAGGGTTCATACACCCGATATTAATTTGGTTAAAGTTGAGTGCTCACGAAGTTCCCCGATCGGTTGATAGAATCAAGAGATGACTTTTTCTTTTTTTCTTTTTTTTTTTGTGTAAGGGTGTACATAAAGCGAATATCCATATCGGCAAAACTGTCGTAATAACGTCAGGGCTGGAGACTGAGCGGCTGGACTGTAGTATTTAATGACTAACATATTAACAATGAAAACACCGTAAGTCAATATTTATGAAAAAAATATATTTTATTGTAAGAAACGAAGTAAAACATTTAACTTACAATATCCTTACACATAGGTCTTACATAAAATTATATTATCATTAAACACTTACAATATTTTAATTAACAGTTTTGATCTTGTAAAAAAATCGAACTTAGATATTGAACCATATTTACGGAAGTATTTTCCTTTTAATTTCTAGAATAGTCCATTGCAACATTTTTTCTGCCTTATAAAAATTAAATATAAAATCTACCATCTAGTAAGAGAGCTAATTTACATTCCTTATGAATAGCTTATCATAACAACATATTATTAAACTGGGCTATTAGATATTATTGCAGCCATTACACATAATGGATTTGTAATTTTAAACATTTCTAAAAACCAACGTAAACTTAAATATAGTTTGTACTTTTCCGGTGGAAAATTTGTGTAAACTGAGTCAGGAGTTATTCATTATTAAGACTACTTAACTCATGCCCCAAATGGGGGTCGGTGACCAATCACATTTCAATGATTTTTTATTTACAACCAATCACAGTCGTGTTTCGCCTAAAATTTACCAACTAAAGTTTATCATAATAAAGAAAGCACCTCCTTTTTAACATTCTGAATAGGTCATAGCATTATTTTGCAGTGACTGATCCTCAAGGAAATACGGCTACCAGATTGTATATATAGTGCATGAATATCAGTAGAAAGCGCATGCGATAGATAATATAAAAACATTTGTAACAATTGATTATACAACAAAAAACAGAAACCACTGCCTGCATTTTCTTAAACGAATTATTTTCCAGGAAATGACGTTGCAGAAAAATATAACCAACATATTTACATCATAGGACATCAAATTAATTAATACCTATATATTGGTTATAGATTTCTCCACTAGGGTGCATTCTTACAACATTGCGATCCTTTGCCAATAAATAATACGATCTGGTTGCAGTGACGAACAAAAGAAGTAAATGAAGCGTACCAATCGTTTCTCATTTATTTTCAAACATCGCCGTTTACATTACATATATAAATATTTTAAAATAACTATATTTAAGTAATGATTTGTGAGTAAACAGCTTAATTTTATTCGTTAAGTAGTCCTAACAAATGCCACTCTTGATTTCCAAATTCTCTAGATAAATTCACGACTCACTTCGTGAGTCGTGAATTTATCGATAATTTGGAAATCACTCGTGGCATTCCGATTGAGGGTCTTTCCACTTTTCAGCGGTTGCCCTTTTTACCAGCCGGCTGCTGGCCCTTCACATCCACATGTGTCATTCACAGAGGTAGATGATCAACAGCCAGTGTAGGGGTGACATGTGGTTAGCATGTCGAGTCCCCCAGCCGTTATAGCTGATTCCTCAACCTGGAGCCGCTACTTATTGTAGCTACCCAATTGTCTCACGATGCTGGGTGGGCACCGGTCCCATACTGGCCGAAATGCCATGAGAAAATTTCTTCCCCCATGGAGACTCGAACCAGCGCAAGTTCCATAGCTCTGCGCCAAGGCTTCCTACCTTAACCGCTCGGCTACGGCGCGGGACACTAGTGTTTTTATGGAAGATGTTCTTCTAGAAAGTCTGTTTCTTCTATGAATAAGACGTATGTGCCTATGTTCAGCTAAAATGTTCCATAAATCTGTGTCAGCAACTAATTTTGTGATTAGGAATTTAAACATATTTATCCATTTCTGAACACGTTTTTTCTTTGAATTTTTGTCAATACGAATTCCATAATTTATGTGCGTAAATAATTTATTCATACTTTTTTCATGGCTCGGTAGCAGAATTTCTAGAGTGGAAATTATGTTCTCTGTTTCTCGTTCAGTGTCACAAATTATGGTCTTAATTGTTTTTCCCAACAGATTTTCCAGATCTTTTTGGCAATAATTGGGATTGTTTTTCAATTTAGAAATCACGCCTTCTACCGAAACCTTCAAATTCGTCAAAATATAAATCGATATATTTGCAATGTAATCCAGTGTATTGTTTACATCAAACATTTCACTGCGATTTGACGTTAATTCCGCTTCTATAAATCCATGACAAACTTCATCATGAGTTTTCAGTTGATCAATACATTGTTCTACACTTTTAATTAATTTAAATTCTATATCTGATATCATTCTATTTACACGAGATGGAGAAGTATCGATTATCACCCTAGAATTTCTTGAACAATTTATTAGAATCTTTTCAATTTCAGCCACGTTGTTTAATGCAAACAAGACATTTTGCTCTCCTTTTGCAATAACATCCTTTGTAATACTTAAAATTGAACATAATCTTTGATTTGATAGTTCACTAATTGTCTTATATGTTAAATCTAGTCCACTCATAAGGGTAGATTTATGCCTATTTATAAATTCACCAAGCACCTTAAAATCTTGGTCAAAATTTTCCTCAATTTGAAATAGGCCTACTTGTGAAGACATTTCTTTGTTACGAAATATTTTGTCATAGATATGAAATTTAACAATTGTCGTAGCTTTATTCACTGATGCTCTCAGAATGATTTTAAGTTCATTTATAATCATTTGAAATGGTTTTTTCAACGTTGATTCAATGATTTTTTTACAATCATCAGTAGTTACGACGTCTGGCACACTTTTGAATTTCCCGGGCACTGTGCTTTGTAATTCTGTTAAATCATAATCATAGACATGTTTCTTCACTTTAGACCGAAATATTTTCGATGCATTTCTCAAATCTTGTTTCTCAGGTAATTTCGGCGAATTCTGCATAGATTCAGGGCTAGTGGAATCATCCATTTCAATAGAACGTCACAGCACAAAATAGGCCGATGAAGTCCTGTGAACACAAAAAGTACACATAAAAATTAATAATTATTTATAGGATGTCACTATATTTCTGTCTTAATTAACTTTCCCTTCTTATATGTACTTTAATCCGACATTCACCTCCCACGCCTTAGGGTCAATTTCACCTACAGAGGTAACTGTATTACGCCAGTTTTCCCCGTGTATAATGCATAGTTTAAACTGGCGTATACAGTTAACTTACCTCTGTTGGTGAAATCGACCCTTAGTGGACGTGCCGGGAAAATGTTTTTAACTAGGCCTATAGATCTCACAAAGATATGGAGAGGGTCTTCTCAGATGAGTAATCACAGATTATCTCAACGCCGGTGACTTCTGAGACAATCACGTACATTTATGACGAAATCCACTATTCATTATTGTCTAGCTGGCTTAACTTGGCACAGAGAAAGAGATGGAGATACAAGAGTAGATCGTTGACCGCATTAGTCCAACTTCAAAAGAACCCACCCTGTTGTCAATTTTCGTCTTCACCCCTATTGACATCAGGCGAAGAAAACCGACAACACTGATGCGAGTGGGAGAGGTGAGCACAGCTGTCTCTTTCTACAAATTTCTTGCAAAGTTAAACCAGAGAGACTATAGTACTGTAATAAGTTGTACTAAACAAGGCGAATGTAGACTATGTTTGATTCTGGCGGCCAAATGGCGGAATTATTTTGACCTTAAAGTGTGAAGAAATGCCTGAACAAAATTATCCAGGAAACTTTCCTCAACCGGGGACAAATGCAACTTGGACAAAGTAGTTATTCTAGACCACATCGCTCGACTTATTCGAATATTTCCAAATTTTGTTTTCGATGTCAACGGGTTGTTTGAAACATAAAACATGTTTTCTCTGGAAAAATAAAAAAAATTAAGAAAGGTCCCTGTTAACATTGATCCCTTGAATATTAAAATGGGTAATGTTTTCTTTTAGTGTGATTACAAATGGGCACATCTATTGATAGATCAAAAGTATATTTTCGTCTAAAAATGTATTTTTAATAGGCCTATTACCAAGTGTCTGTTAACACAAATAAAATATTTCATTTATCTTTGGCCTACTGTTTATAATATATTATTTAAAACAGTATATGGAAGAAATTTTCAGCTTTATCGAAATGTGACGAAATGGACATGGCCTATTTTAATACTCAAGGGTTCATTTACAGATCTAGTAGTCTACTTTTTTTTCAGATTAATATTTTTCAATATTCGATCACATTTCTACATTTTGTATCTCGTATATTTGGTCATAAATTGGATGTCAAACTCTTTTGACCATTGACAATTTCATACAGGCCTACTGTATTCCCTAACCTCTCACGGATCTCACACATAGGCCTAGGTCTAATCTAGAGACTTAGTTATTGCTACACCTATCGATGTTCCCTTTATTAATTATAAGAGTTTTTATTTATAGTCGTATTTTTCTGTGGAAGCAGGGAGAGGTTAAAACAACTTTAACGGGTCACTTGCCATTTGACACGCCTACGAAATAATTAACTATTAAATTTAAAATTAGGCTAAGTATAGATGTTTGTTGTCACTAAAAGATATTAGGGTAGCGCGGGGCTGTTTCGCACATTTAAAATTAAAAGTTATATAACCTTTGGGAAAAATGTTTCAAGGAAAATAAAATATACATTTATTATTACTGAGATATCAATAAATGTATACACAGTATTTAAAAACTGATAAGTGTTAACACTAATAAACAAGAAATATAAATCTGACACACGACGTGGCTTAACATTATGAACTTAAGCGGGGCTATTTCGCACAGACAGGGGGCTATTCCGTCAACATCCTAACATTACAAATATTTACCAAACATGAATTGTTTCTTGCCAAAGGCACCAAGACACACCTCATGAAAGCATTTTAAACATTTCTGACATCTGATCCACTCTCCAATACATTTTTACTTTTCTGTAAAGTAACTTACACAACAAAAAAGAACACGGCACATCATCTTCCTCCACATTCACTGTTGGCTGAAGTGGAAGTGGATCGTCTTCATATGACGAGGAATGTGTGTTTCTTTTATTTGCATGACTTCTTCAATCCACTTCATGTAAGCCCCTTTAGATTTATATGTGCAAACCGTCTGTAATATTTTAATAAATAACTTCCGATAGTTTACTCACATTTTTATGAAGAATAATATCTTAAGAAGTGTACGGAATAGTCCCTGTTATTCTGTACAAAATAGCCCCCATTTACTATATTATAATAAAGCTGTATAATTTCATAACCACTTATAATTAACAGATATTATAATTGTAAACATTTACTATAAATTGGCACAGTAATTATTGATTTACATCAATCTATATAAAAATTATAGCTTAAACAGTGAGATGTATAAACTATTCAAGCAGGTATATGGGTCAAATAATACATACCGTGGTTGACAAAAGCTTCTCTTACAACAACACAGAACCTTTTTTTGAAACAAACAGATGACGACTGAATACCAGACAGACAGGGGTTGAAAAGAAGTGGTCATTTGTCCTTGAAAATTCCAAAGGTTTCCAGGAAGACACAAAATACTTAAAGTGCGGGGAAAAACCCCATGTGCGAAAAGGCCCCGCGGTACCATAAATATAAAATTTGTAGCCTATCTGGTAAATCAGTCGTCCTCGACTGAATTATTAAACTTCAAAAAATACCAATGTGGAGGCCTTTCAAAAACAATGTTTCATCTTCTGAATTTAACTGGTACTGATGTTATTGTGTAGGTTGTACAACGGGTTTATGTCTGCGGGTATGTTCTCATTGAGTAGGTCTGTATTCTTTGCCTCTTTTAGAGTCTCTATATCTTCAAGGATGCTGATCCTGTTGTTATTATAGTCTCTGTGTAGTACTCACATAGTTATCGATTTTATTAATTGATAACCTGTTTCTAGTTGTGTTTGGCAAAACTTGATTTTTCTTCGTTATGAAGAACATTTTTGAAATGTCCAGTAGCATATATATATATATATATATATATATATATCTTGTGTTGAAATTATACAAGACAATGCCAGTGCCTATTAGGATATTACTTATGGATCCGAAACATGGACAGTGACAACACAACAATCTGCCGGAATACAAGCTGCTGAAATGATATTCCTCAGACCAATAGCGGGATATCAAAGAACAGACAAAAAACACAACACAGAAATAAGACAACAACTAAAAGTAGAGGAATTAAACACAACAGTAGAGAAATACAGAACAAACTGGAAAGAACACTTGGCAAGGATGACTGAGAATAGAATACCAAAAGCAGCATACAAATATTCGCCACGAGGAAGAAGAAGTTTGGGAAGACCAAGGAAAAGATGGAAAGAGCAGCAATTTGGAGCCGGAACAGGCTAGAAAATAAGCCTAAACCGTGAAGAAGAAGAAGTGTTGAAATATCTTGTTGTTTTGCCTATGAAGAACTTTTCACTATTATTGCACTTAAGTTTATAAACGCCTTTATTTTCGTATAATTGCGAAAAGTTCTACAAAGGCAAAACAACAAGAAATTTCAACCAAGATATTCTGAACATTTCAAAAATGTTATTAATAACGCAGAAAAATCAAGTTTTGACAAACACTACTACATAGAAACAGGTCATCAATTCGATTTGGTCGTCCTTTCCTTCTCGTTCCAAATGGTGTCCATTCCATTTTTTTTGTTATCTTTCATCCTCCATTCGCCTAATATGCCCGTATTACTCATTCAAATTATCTCTGCAGGCGGAAGAATCAGGAAGCTCTGTTTGTTGGTACACGTGACGTCATATAAGGCAGTGTACACTGTCAGCGTCCCACGTCCCATTCCCCTTTGCACTCTTAGATAGCAGTGTCACGTGGTCTATTCCTGCATAAACACGACTGCAGTGCCCTCCGTCAACAACTGCGCTTACTCCTTAAACGGGTAATACCATTTTAGTTGTTTATCTTTGATAAATTCTAAAATTGAGTTTTGTACATTCATGTTCTTTTTTGTAACTTCATTTCTAATTATCTCTCTCCTTGATATCCTAGCAGATCTCCTCCAATAGTCCATTTCTCCTACCATTAATTTTCTTTTCATCTGATAATTTATGATCCAAATTTCTGGACCATAAGTCGTAATACTTCTAACTATTGTTTTAAAAATATAATAATAATATTTGAAACCCTTAAAAATTCTCGGGGCACGCCGTAGCATATTTGCTTAAGGCTACAAGTCGGAAGGTCGAGGGTTCAAGTCCCGGTGGGTCAGGATTTTTAAACTGTCACAAACCTGGCGGTACTATGCCCCTGGTGTCAATTCAGCCTCTAATCGACGCTTATGCAGGGTAAAGGCGGCCGTCACGCAGGGCTGACAAGAATTGCCGATTGTCTAGAAAAAAATGGGACCTCCTAAGGCCTGTAGTGGGATTTTTTTTAAATCTCATGATGAGGCAGAATAGGAATAAAAAATTGGATATTTCGGACTAAAAGATGGCATTTAACTTCATAGGCCTAGCTATTAAAATATAGCTAAGGCCTAATTTAACAAGTTTAAAATGTAATAAAATTTAATGTTACATTTTAAATACATACCTTAAGGTTGCAGACTTCTTACAGTGTGCTGGGAAGTTGCAAGAATTCGTTCTCCAGTAGCTCTCACGTCGATTGTTTTCCTCCTTTCGTCTTAGCAAACCAATCTAAAAATAGACAATTTATTCTATAACTTACATGTAAATTATTTTTATTTTATTTAACGACGTTCTATAGTCCACCGCTGTGGTCTCGAGGTAGCGTGCTGCCTTGTCACGCAGCGGGCCCGGGTTCGATCCCCGGTCGGGGCAGTTTTTCTGGGTGAGGTTTTTATCGGGGTTTTTCCTCACCTGTAAGACAAATGTCAGGAAAACTTTAAGGCCCAAACGGTCCCCGAAATCATATGGCCATCATCTTCATCCTTATCATTATCATCATCATCATCATCCTTCACCGGTGTGGAAAGCAACGGGAAGCTACCACACCTACAATTCCCTAGTAAAGCTGCAAGAATAGCATGAAAATGCTATGATTGCAGTGAAGGACCTGCCTTCGGGCAGAATTACTATGGATGGATGGACGTTCTATAAGGTCATAAGCGTTGCACTCTAAATCTGAGTATGAAAGGGCCAACATGTTTTGCTCAGAGGAATTTTTCAATCTTTTTTTTAAATGTTATAAATCTACTACAAGGGACCCAAAGCTTTAGATCCCGTCAGAAGGAACCCATAACTATTTAGGATTTTTACGCCCTGAAATACCTATTGACCTGGTCCGTTGCCAATTATTTGTATAGGCCTAGGCTAGTGATTTAGAGTCGTAAGATTCGCATTGAACTTATTTTGTTGACGACTCACAAAATAAATGCCAAACGAAATGCGAAAGACACCTTAAAACTGAACGTGAAAATAGAATAATAGAGTTATCAACAAAAAGAAAATAATTTTACCATCAAAAGCGTGGGGTGCTCTATATCAATTAATATATTTGATAATAAACAGATATTGGTAAAAGTAAGCTCTCTAAGAAGAAAATGTAAACATCATAAACATCACGCTTTTGATGGTAAAATTATTTTCTTTTTGTTGATAACTCTAGTTTTATTCTATATGTGTTGGAGATGATTTTTTTGTTGACCACTTTAATTTTATCCCAAGCGTATTGGAAATTAAAATTATTTTTCATTTTTTAGTTTTCTAATAAAGCGTGTTCTTTTAGTTTTTTAAAACTATTATTTATTTTTTAGTTTTTATATTTTACAGAATAAGATAAAATATGTAAATATCTTTAAATTCGATACTATTGTAGTATGAGCTAAAAGTAATACTCTTCTATAAAAAAAACCCTCCCAGCCGGATTTGAACCAGCGACGTATGGATTACTGAAATTAAATACCACTAAGAGTTCACTGCTCAAACAACTGAGCTCTTACAACGATTGACTAAAAACTCGACAAGTCCACAACCTATTATACCAGTTTTCATTTTTTTGATTTTCGGATGATTCTGGCCAGGATTTTAGAAACAAAATATGAAATTATTGCATTGTCACGGGTCCGCTACACGTATACAAAGTTTCAAGTCGATCCAAAGTTTCTAAGTGGGTGATAATCGCGTTGAAAGATTCCGTTACATTGATACAAAAACGCTTTTTTTTCTGATGAATATGGCCAGGATTTTAGAAAATAAATATGAAATTATTGTATTGTCACGGGTCCTCTACAAGTATACAAAGTTTCAAGTCGATCCAATGATTTTAAGTGGGTGAAAATGGCGTTGAAATATTCCGTTACATAGATAGATAGATAGATAGATAGATACAGATCAAGCTAATATAAAGCGTGTAAAAATAAACTAAAACGCGTCATATTGAGAGTGGAAGATTACGATCGAATAGAAGAGCAAACATATGCGAAAGAATAAGTCTAAAGCCCGCCGAATACCTGCCTAATCTAATCTAACATTTTTAACCTAACCTGAATATCATGTTGGCAATAATTGGCTATAACTGAAATGTAATAAACATGTTGGCAAGCATGTCGCTCGCTTGAATGTTGATCCGATAAATATCAACAATTATGGATTATAGTAAGTAGGCCTAACTGGCGACCCGCTGGAAGATTCACAGAATGGTACCAGGCACAGAATAGACGAATATAAACTAGGCTATGATTTTAACAGGTCTAGCCTAATAGTCAATATACTTACTTACTCACTGGCACTATCGAACCCGTAGGTTCATGGCCGCGCGTGAAGCTCTCCATACATCCCTATCCTGAGCTAATGTTTTCCAATCATTCCCTGTATAATCTACTTCCTTCAAATCATAGTTAGTTATTCTCCCACCTCATTCTTGGTCTACCAACTGGGCGTTTTTCCTCTGGCTTTCCTACAAGAAGCTTCCATGCAAGTCTTTTCATTCCCCATACGTGCAACATGTCCTGCCCATCGCAGTCTACGAGATTTTACTGTTCTTATTATATCCGGCTTCCCATAAAGACCATGTAGTTCATTATTATGTAACATGGACTCTTACTTTAAGGGAGGAAAGGAGATTACGAGTATTTGAGAATAAAGTACTTAGGAAAATTTTTGGGCCAAAGAGAGATGAACAGACAGGTGAATGGAGAAGACTACATAACAATGAACTACATGGTCTTTATAGGAAGCCAGATATAATAAGAACAGTTAAGTCTCGTAGACTGCAATGGGCAGGACATGTTGCACGTATGGGGAATGAAAGACGTGCATGGAAGCTTCTTGTAGGAAAGCCAGAGGGAAAACGCCCCGTTGGTAGACCAAGAATGAGGTGGGAGAACAACATTAACTATGATTTGAGGGAAGTAGATTTTACAGGGAATGATTGGAAAGCATTAGCTCAGGATAGGGATGTATGGAGAGTTTATGTCCGCGCGTCCATGAACCTACGGGTTCGATAGTGCCAGTGAGTAAGTAAGTAAGTAAGTAGTCTTCTCCATTCACCTGTCTGTTCATCTCTCTTTGGTCAAAAAATATTCCTAAGTACTTTATTCTCAAATACCTGTCTAATAGGCAATATTATTCAGAAAAATACGTATTAACACATAGGTTAGTCCATAATCATTAGTATAGGCCTGTTTGACTTAAAATATGCACGTTTTGGCAGGTGCCGTCGTCCTCAACCGTGTTAAAATATTATATTTAAAATGTTATCTGGAGGCATTTCGAAAATTAACTTCCATCATCAGCAGGATGAGCATCTGCTACTATTTGTTTACGAGGATGTAGACTCGAAGTGTTCTGTAGCAGCAACTGACTTGTTTTTGACGATCTCGTATAATGAATGGGTTGTACGACTGGGGTGCGTTCTTATTAAAAAGTAGCCTAATATTTATTTTATAATTTCAAGGTCTTCAAATATATCTATCTTTGCTGGAAGGTTTTCTCTGTGAATTAACGTGAGAGTGCTTTCTACTGTGTTCATTTGGTGACCAGCGTTGATGATATGTTGGCATAGCTTGATTTACCACCCGAGTACTTTGAGGTGTTCCTTTGTACCTATCTTGTATTAAAGTTTCTGCTTGTCCTGTCTATAAAGTGATCCCACAACAGGCCCGGAGGCCCTTGGGGTAGTAGGATGTTAAGGCTCCCACTTTTTCTAGACAATCGGCACTTTATGTCAGCCGGGTTGTCAGCCCTGCGTGACGGCCGCCTTTACCCCCAGAAAAAGCATCTAGTACTCATTTCAGTTAGAGGCTGAGTCGACCCCAGGGCCATAGTGCCGCCAGAGGGTTTGGGTCAGTTTAAAAATCCTGACCCCAATGGGACTTGAACCCTCGACCCTCTGGCTTGTAGCTCAGTGCCTTAACCTGTACCGGAGCTCGGTGGTAGGCAGGAGATCTCATGGTTATGAACTCTTTATAAGCAAAAGGACAACGTATAAATGTACACTCAATTTTAACGAATCCAAGAAACTGTTTATTTACGGAGAAATACACTTTTGATAATACAATTACAAAGTTTTATCTATGAGTGGAGTCGATGAAATACTTAGAGGTCCACGTGCTTGATTCAAATATTTTCAAAGTCCAAATGCTTAACGGACTATAGCTTTAAATTTAACATTTCTCGGACGAATCTAATATTTAAACTGAATCGGAGATCGCAGTCTGCAGGTCTACGATGTTCCAACACTGAACACAGAGTCACTGATAGTGATAGTGAGTGTATTTTGATATAAGTTCTCGCTTATGAAGGCGGTGGCTCCTCCCACTTTTCTCGAATCAACTCCTTACAATTGAATATATATTTATGTTACAATAATATTATTTACTAGCATGTATAACATTTCTAAGAACTGGGTAAATTGGTTCTTTGATATTTAATAGATAAATGTTTATCAGTTTCTTTGTAAACTGTCAGTGTTAAGAGATTATCTTTTCTAGAGGTGAATGAATGTCTTTTGTTGTTGCCAGGTAGTAATGCTTTATCATTTCTTGGAATTGCTTAGTAGCATTAATTGATTTCTAAGAATTGGTCAATAGTTTTTTTAATATTTTTAATATCTAACTAATGGAATCACTCAACATTATAATGTTATCTTTTCTTAAAGAATGAATATTTCTTATTAGTTGTGTAGACTGCTAATTGGAATTAGTTATATTCTTTTGACAATACCCTTTTTGTGTTCCTATATTATTTGTAACTTGGGTAATAGGTAGAGTTCTGACAATACCTCTTTATTTGTCATTTGTATAGTAGGTAGCGTTTTACAGTACTTTATTCTAGACAATGTACGTGGAATTTTTACCTGGATATTTTTACTTTTCCACATACATATTTTATAGGCATATTAGTAATATATTCTATTTTCATTATTTATAGATTTATTTAATTTTAATAACAATTTAATATATTTCGGAACATTTTAGTTTCAGATCCATGCATATTAGAGTTGTATCTTAGTTTATATGTCTCCTATCATATTAATCGCTACAAACCACTAAGCTACGGCGTGCCGTCCTGTCTAAATAAAATGTATTACAATATTTACATGTTAGTTTATAGACTCCCTTATTGTTAAATTTGCTGTGTTCTTCTATGGCATTGTATATTATGTTGTTTAATTTGTTTTCGGTTTTATAAGCTATGTTATTGTTTTTATTCATTTGTTTTTTCAAAGTTCTAGCTAGTTTTGTGGTTTAATTTCCTGTGTATGTTAATGATACCCATGTTTTATTATTAACGTATTCTCTTTCAAGTTTCGTTATATTTTTATGTCTCTTTCTTATTTGTTTCTTTATAAGTTAAACGATGATTTGTTTATTTAACTTGGTTTGAACTATTTCCAGCTCATACTAGCCGATAAACACTTGTGGATGTGAGGCCAGCAGTGGCTCGTGGGCAAAATATATTTCACAACATAAAACTTTAAAAAAATAAAGTGATTTCGTAACTGACCTCAGTAAGCCCTCCGGTTTTAGCAGATTAAGTCCTTCTTAAACAATCGCCAAGATATAAGCTATCAGCCTGGTTTTCAACCCTGCGTAACGACCGCCTTTACACCTAGAACACGCGTCTGGTTCTCATTTCCGTACGAGGCTGAGTTGACCTCAGGATCATGATGCCGCCAGAAGATTTAAAACAGTTTAAAAATCCTGACACATCGGGTCACGAACCCGCGACCTTCCGGCTGTAAAGTATTACCTTAACAAGCTACGTTACGTCCCACCCACGACCACTGGAATTCTAGTCTTAAGCACTATTGTGCAAATATTCTCGTTTCTCACAAGGTAAAAATACGGTAAGTTATACAGTGATTCCACTTTAGGTCATAGGAGACCCTTGGGGTGGTAGGAAGTTAAGGCTCACACTTTTTTTAGACAATCGGAACATGCGTCTGGTACTCATTTACGTTAGAGGCTGACTCGACCCCAGGGCTATGGTGCCTCCAGAAGGTTTGGGCCAGTTTAAAAATCCTGACCTCACTGGGACTCGAACCCTTGCCCTTCCGCTTTGTAGCACATTGCCTTAAGCAGCTACGCTATTGCTTGCCCACATATTCTCACAAACATGTTACGATTTCAGGTTTTAAATGTAAAAGTCGTGCTGTAGCCGAGTGGTTAAGGCAAGATTCCTTGGCGCATAGCTACGGGACTTGCGCTAGTTCGGTTCTCCACGGGGGAAGAAATGTTCTCATGAAATTTCTGCCAGTATGGGACCGGTGACCATGCAGCATCGTGAGGCATTTGGGTAGCAACAATAAATAGCGGCTCTAGGTTGAGAAAACCAGCTTTAGCCTAACAACTGAGGGATCCGACATTGCTGACCACATGTCATCCCTACACCTCTGTGATTAACACATGTCGATGTGAGGCCAGCAGCCGGCTGATAGGGAAGGCTTTTATAGGCCTGTCTATCAAAAAAAAAGGCTCAGAATAATTAGATAAAGAAAGATAGGCCTACTTCTGAGATAATAAAAATAATTATTCCTCGACGTAATCCCTTGCCACCATAACACACGATCTAACTAAGATTTAACCCTACATCCAATATCTCACTATTTCTCATACTTCTTGTTTCAGCCACTCGTCTCCGGAATTCACTCCTCTCGTAGGGTCTATTATATCAAGAACTTCCGGACTCAAAAAAGTTCAAAATAATCACATCATATATTTCCTTAGACAATTCAATATAGGCCTATAACTGTGTTCCATGTATACTTTTGTTATTCCTTCATATTTTAAAATGTCTTTACCAAGCCAAATACTTAATCAAATTATAGGTTAAGTTAATATTATTATTATTATTATTATTATTATTATTATTATTATTATTATTATTATTATTATTATTACAATTTTTCTTCCTTCCCCTTTTCAACTGTACTATATATATAGCCAGCGTATTATGTATCATTAATCAACATGTAAATAATTAATAACTGTTACTATGTGTAATTTAACCCTATCTTTAGTGTTCTGCATGAGGGCAAGACTTTCACTGAAATCTTAGCATTTTCATGCTATGCTTTGCAGCTTTACTAGGGAATTATAGATTCTGTAGTTCCCGTTGCTTTCCACGCCGGTGAATGATGATAATGATAATGGCCAGATGGTTTTTAGGGATCGTTGGGCCCCAAGCTACCTGACATATGCCTTACAGGTTAGGAAACACCCCGAAAAGAACCTCGTCCTGAAAGCCTGTCCCTACCGGGAATCGAACTCGGGTCCGCTGCATGACAAGGCAGTGCGCTAAATTTATCCCCAGTGAAATGGAAGAGAAGACCTTATAGTTTTAACTCCATCAGGTAAAATAAACAAATATATAGAAGTAAGAAATTAAAATAAACCCTTTTTTTTTATTGTTCGTTTACACTCAGTTGCATTTTTTGTCTCCTTTTCGTTTTACGCTGTTTTTCCTTTTTTGTTTTAACCTGTTGTTTAACCTTATTGTTTTACCTTTTTGTTAACTTTATTTCATTCTCACATGTAGTCACAAGGACAGGACACACACCCAGACCCAAGGTGGAGATTTAAAATCCCCTACCCCGCCGGGAATCGAACCCGGGTCGCCGGAGTGGAAGGTAGGGACTCTACCGACTACGCCATGGTGACGGATTTTTAGTAACATTAATAATCGTATCATGGAGAGAGAGAGAGAGAGAGAGAGAGAGAGAGAGAGAGAAATCAACATTATTCATTGTTATCCTAATTGAGGTTATGTATTTAAATGATTTAAGTAATAGAAGGCCTACCTTTAATGATAATATTAGTTTTATGTTTTAATAATTTGGTACGAATTAGCATGACGAAGATGAAACATGTTTTTAAAAGGCCATCAGGATTTAATAATATAAGGAAGTTTATTTATTTTAATTAACATAAATTATAATTGAGAAAGACAAAAAAGTACTAGGCCTATATTATTATTTAAATCATTTTAAGAGAGAGAAAGAAATGTAAAAATCTTGCATTTCACTTACCAATGGTGTGAAGAATTCTCTCCAGGAAGACTGTAGCTAGAAGGTTTCTGAGATAGGCACAGAAGCTCACAAGTGTTACACTTCACAAAATCCAAACCCAATTGAAGAAATATTAGTTGGTCTAGTCGGACCAACGGATCTGTGCCCCTTAAGCACTTCAATCGTTCTTAAAAAAGGTAACGCCCATACTCACATCATTCCACGCACTTCCCTCCCACCACGCCAAACATCAGAGAGGATACTTTTCCGAGTAGGGACGTTGCCAAACTTCCCCTAAACAGTGTGATGGAGCTTGAATATTAAATAATGTAAGGATATTTGAGAATAAAATACTTATGAAAATTTTTGGATCAAAGAGAGATGAACAGACAGATGAATGGAGAAGACTATATTATAACGGTGAACTATATGGTCTTTATAGGAAGCCAGATATAATAAGAAAGTTAAGTCTCGTAGATTGCGATGGGCAGGACATGTGGCACGTATGGGGAACGAAAGACGTGCATGGAAGCTTCTTGTAGGAAAACCAGAGGAAAAACACCCAGTTGGTAGACCAAGAATGAGGTGGGAGAATAACATTAACTATGATTTGAATGAAGTAGATTATACAGGGGATGATTGGAAAGCATTAGCTCAGGATAGGGATGTATGGAGAGCTTATGTCCGCGCGGCCATGAACCTACGGGTTCGATAGTGCCAGTAAGTAAGTAAGTAAGGTCAATTATTACTTATTCATATTTAAGTAGGTCTAATGAACGCTGATTGATTATTATTATTATTATTATTATTATTATTATTATTATTATTATTATTATTATTATTATTATTATTATTATTATTATTATTGTTATGTGCTTAATATTTATTTGAACACTTCGTGTTACAGGGTTCATGTTGACTTGACAACACTGGATTGCAAGTGTTCCCAAAAAGGCTCAAAATTGTGAGTAGTGGGAGGGGCTAAAGAAAAGAGTGAGATAGGAATGCAGGGAGGGAAATGTTTTACTGGGGAAGAAAAGGAATTAGTGTTCAATTGGCTTACCTTAGGGGGGCGCGGATCTGTTGGTCAGACAATATAGGTAATACAATAGGAGGGGTTAACGGAAATTTGAGGGTTGCTATTGGTGGACTCTGTAGAATGGGCGATGCCTCATCCCCCCTCACTACATTGCTATTCAAACATCCCCTAGGGGAAAGTTTGTTGGAGTTTAAACATTGTATAGCCTATTACAGCTAAAGATTCCTCATTTATACTGGAAAAACCCAAATGTTCAAAGAGATAGGTAACTTTTAACACAATAAGTTACTGATTTCAATAAAAGTTTCCACTAACAATTCTAATAGAAATTCAGATAAAATATTATTCCCTTAGAGTTAAATTAATAATAACATAAAAATTAAAAACAAATTTCATTCTTCCAATCTCACATAAATGTGTTAGCCACTAGTTAGACGATCATCCAGCCAGTGTGTTGTGACATGTGGTCAACATGTCGGGACCCCCAGCCGATATAGCTGGTTTTCTCAATCTGGGTCCGCTACTTATTGTAGGTACCCAAATGGCTCACGATGCTGGATGGGCATCGATCCCATACCGGCCTAAATTCCATAAAAAAAGTCTTCTTCCCCATGTAGACTCTGCACCCCGTAATGCGTGCCCGTGGACGAAGGGTAGAGTGATTTGTAATAACTAGGACCTATAGGCTAATTACACTTTACAAACCTTTGCCCGAGCAGAGGGCAAAGTTTAATTCATCTTTACTGTGCTGTCTCTTTAACATATATAGGCCTACTTATAAACATGAAAATGTAAACACTATCCATATATCTAGAAAGATATTCTTAATGCAAATAATTACTATAATCATGAGAGGTATTATCGCCTCACTATGATGCTTAACAAGCGGCTTGCTTTGTTTCCCCACAGCTGTTATATATTATTAAAATACAAAGGTCTCGACTGCCGCGACTACGACGATGTTGCCACATTGCTATTCTTCCCTCAGTTTCAATTAAAACTCGGAACGGTGTGGAACATTCGATCCAGTTATAAAATTGTGTACCGTAATTAATGACATAATTATAGGCTTAAGTGATTTATTGTGATATGTAGCTGGAATAATAATATGCCTATAATATCTCCGTATTATATTAGTTTAATATATAGGTTATTTCAACATGTGGCTGTCATGGGAAAATATTTCAGACCGAACAGTTAGTAATAATAATAATAATAATAATAATAATAATAATAATAATAATAATAATAATAATAATAATAATAATAATAATAATAATAATAATAATTAATAATAATAATTTAAAATAATAATAATGATAATTAAAAATAATAAAATAATAAATATAATACTATTTTCAGCATTATTTTGTATGGATATTAAATTTATGTAAAACTACAAGCTATCCCTATAATGTTGGAATTAAATTATTTAATTAATAAATCCTACGTATATAATTTTAATTTTAATTTTAAAAGTTAAACAATACCAAATAATAACATAACAATTAAATAATAACATAAATAATCAATGTCTTCTGTCCTTGTGTAATAAACGCCCATAGCGCTATGAAAAACGTGACAACACAGCATGTTAAGCATTGCCGCGCGGCACCCGCTTTTATACAAATTGTTAACCATCAGAGTGAGGCAATAATATAGATAGGAAGTGAATCGAGTAAGCGTATACAAAGTAGGAACTTATAACAAGGGCAGCTATTTAATGCAAGCTTAGCCTATGTAGTAAGAAAACATCTTTAACTAAAATAGTTTTTTAATATTTACATAATAAGCTCAGATAAGTTAAACAATAACATAAATGAACTAAACATTTGCAGCTTTTGATGACTCTACAAAGACTAAAAAAAAAAAAAACAATATTAATAATGAAAATTAAATAGGCCTACATTGGTCCTCCAATATTACTTCAATATAAATAACTAACTAACTCACTGGCACTATTGAACTCGTAGGTTCATGGTCGCGCGGACATAAACTCTCCATGCATCCCTATCCTGAGCTAACATTTTCCAATCATCCCTTGTATAATCTACTTTACTCAAATCATTATTGGTCTACCAACTGGGAGTTTTCTCTCTGATTTTCCTACAAGACGATTCCATGCACGTCTTTCATTTCCCATTCGTATCGCATGTCCTGCCCAACGCAGTCTACGAGACTTACCTGTTCTTACTATATCTAGCTTCCTATAAAGATCATGTAGTTCACTATTATGTAGTCTTCTCCATTCACCTGTCTGTTCATCTCTCTTTGGTCCAAACATTTTAGTAAGAACTATATCATCAAATACTCATAATCTCCTTTCCTCCCTTAAAATAAGAATTCACGCTTCGTATCCATATAATATAGGCCTAACTGGGAGAAAACTATTTTATATATTTTCACTGTAACGTTTTGAAGGAGCTGTAATGTATAGTAATAGCACGCATTTCCACAATTGAGCCTATGTTTAATTTTTTTGTGCATCTCATTCCTATTTGTAATTATTGTTCCTAGATACTTGAAATCAGCCACTTCTTCAAAATTTCCTTCGTCATTAGTTGTCCATTTCCATTATATAGAACATGGTGACCATATATTTACTTTTATTGATATTTATTTCCAGTTCAAATTTCTGAGTGTTGTGCGTGTTGGTCTTTAGTATCTCCTCGCTATCGGCCAGTAGTAGGCCTACTACATAATCATAAGTAATGCCACGAGTGATTTCCAAATTATCGATAAATTCACGACTCACGAAGTGAGGAGTGAATTTATCTAGAGAATTTGGAAATCAAGAGTGGCATTTGTTAGGACTATTTAACGAATAAAATTAAGCTGTTTACTCACAAATCAGTATTTAACTATAGTTATTTTAAAATATGTATATATTTAATGTAAACGGCGATGTTTGAAAACAAATGAGGAACTATAGGTACGCTTCATCTGCTTCTTTTGTTTATCACTGCAACCAGATCATACTATTTATTGCCAAAGGAACGCAATATTGTAAGAATGCTCTCTAGTGGAGAAAAAATGAAACACATCAAACTGTATATTAATTCATTTCTGATGTCGCATGATGTAAATATGACAATTATATTTTTGTGGATTGTTACCTGGGAAAAAATACATTTAAGAAAGTGCAAACAGTGGTTTCTTTTTTTGGTGGTATAATCAATTGCTACAAATGTTTTTATATTAACTCCCGCATGCGGCATGTGTTGACATTCATGCACTATAATACAATCTGGTAGCCGTATTTCTCACAGGCTCAGTCACTGCAAAATAATGGTCAGACCTGTTCAGAATATTAAAAAGGAGGAGCTTTCTTTAATATGGTAATTATAACACTGATAAATATTTCGTGAAACACGACTCTGATTGGTTGTAAAACAGAAATCATTGAAACGTGATTGGCCATTGAGTCCCATTTAGGGCATGAGTTAAATAGTCAGCATAAACTAACAGCTTATTAATACCATTTAGTTGTAGGCCTTCTTCATCCTCTAAGGATTTGATGGCATGCTCTACCTGGTTGAGTGGTAGACAAGGCCTTAAGGCCTTAACTCTGCCAGGTAAAATAAAGCTATTATTATTATTATTATTATTAGTACAAAATTAAATATTAGAGTATCCGAAAACTGTTTGCCTACACGCACCCTACCCCTTTGTGACATTTAGACACATTCGTGTAAGTTTAACTTACTTATTTAGGAATTCCGAACTCCAGCAGGATAATATTTAACTCCTCCCTCTTAATTGAATCATATGCCTTTAATTCTACGTATAGTTGATGTACTGTACCATTATATTCCCATTTATTTTCTAAAATCTGTCTTATACTAAAAATCTGATCTGTTGTAGACCTGTTTCTTCTAAATCCACATTGATGATCTCCTAGAATGTCATCAATATAAGGAGTTAGTCTCCTTACTAATATAGGCCTATTGTAAGAATTTTGTACGAAGTTGAAGGTAATGAGATGCCCCATTAGTTATTGCAATCAGTTTTATCTCCTTACTTATAAATTGGTACGATAATCGATTCTTTCCATTCATCTGGAAGAGCTTATTTTTCCCTAATCATATTAAGCAACCGGTGTATCTTGTCCATCAATTTTTCTCCGCCTGATTTTATCAGTTCTCCCGCTATCTCATCTGAATCTGATGCTTTATACATTTTCAATGTTCTATCGCCATTTCAACCTCTAATGCACTTGGTTCTGCAACTAGCATTTCTGCTGTCTGTAAATTACCCTCCTTAATGTCCTGTTCTGTATGTATATTTAACAGCTGATTAAAGTAACTTTTCCATCTACTTAATATACTCCTGGAATCTGCAATCATATCCCCATTTTCATTCCTAATTATGTCTGTTCTAGCCTGTAACACTTTCTTCTCTGTCCTAATTCCCTGATACAATTCTCTAATGTTCCTACTTTTTGCAATAATTTCAAGATAATTAATCTTCTCTCTCAAATATTCCCTCTTTTTACTCTTTAGTAACCTGATAGTTTCCCGTCTAATACCACCCAATTGTTCTGAATTTACCTCATTTGGCTCGTTTAACCATTTCATTTTTGCTATCTTTCTTTTCTTTACAATGTCGACACATTCCTCATCAAACCATTTCTTGTTTTGCCTCTTTTTTAAAAAAATCAATGCTTTCTGATGCTGACAATTTAATAGTATCTCTTATAGTCTCCCATTCTTTATTTATATCAATTTCTTCGTCGTTTGCCAAATTGTCATCTGAAGATTCCAGTACTTCAAATCTATTGGCAATTTTGATTTGGTATTCTTGCCGCATTTCATCATTTTTCAAATTTTTAATTCAATTTTTTTTCAGAATCATCTTTAGCGTTTGTTCCTCTCATAGGGCCTAAGTGATAGCCGTTGTCTGATTTTCACCCGGACCATACGATTATCCGAATTGCAGTCTGTCCCTCTAACTGATCTAACATCGATGATGCTACTGTGCCAGCGTTTGTCCACTAATACATGATCTATCTGGTTCCGAGTTTCGCCATCTGGAGGCGTCCAGGTGTATTTATGAATATCCTTAATCTGAAATGTTGTGCTCTTAACAATGAGATTCTTTGATGTGGCAAAAGTGACTAATTTAACCCCATTGTCATTACTATCTTCATGAAGACTGAATTTTCCTATTGTTGGTTTGGATATATCTTCCCGCCCTACTTTTGCATTAAAATCTCATAAGACAATTTTCATATGATTTCGTGAAAGCCATCAAATAAGGATTGTAATTCTTCATAGAACTCATTCTTTATCTTGTCATCTTTATCTTCTGTGGGAGCATGTAGGCCTACATTTACGATTACAAAATCATGTCGTTTACCTTTAGAATTATGTATGACTAACAAACTTAATATCTCGGATAGCGGACAGGATCCTCCTTCGGAGTAAAAAACCCGTTCCAAATTCAGGTCTTTCTGCACCCTCGTAGTATAATGCAAAACTTCCTGATTCCTGACTACCTTCTCCTGGCCATCTAAGTTCCTGTAAAGCGACTATATCCAAAGGTGATTTATCTAATTCCCGCGTTAATACCTCTAGCGCCTCGTTATTGTATAAAGTCCTCACATTCCATGTTCCTAGGAACGTGTCCCCGTGTTTGAACCTTAAGCATGGGTTCCCTGAAGTAGTCCCCGCCCAGAGAACCGAATGGGGGACTATTTGACCTCCGGAAAATTTTGCCCCAGTGGAACCCATGTCCGCATTTCTTGACGGTTGTATGTTTACGGTGAAAGATCGTCACTTAAATACCCAAATAGTTTGAATGATCAATTCATTACTGCCCGCTGAAATTACGAGAACACTTTAGAAGGGGGCAGTTGATTTTTTTCTGTAGGGGGCTTATGCATTTCCTGAAATAAATTTGTTGATTTCAAAATCCAGTGAAGCGAGAGGGGATATATTATTTTAATTTCTGTCCTCGCTGATTAAACACCAGACATACACGAATTCTGGCGAAAACTACCGAGACAATCCGATAGTCACATAGGCATATCAAGAGTGTTGTTATGGCAAGAAAAAAGTGTTTGTTTTTCCATTGACATTTATTAATAGAGATCTTTGAATTACTTATGCTTCCTACTTTATTCTTTATTTAAAACCGCTTTTGACAATCAATTTCATATAACGTCTGTGTATTTACTGTTTACTACACTGCTACCACTAAATAAACGAAATATTAAATTTATATGGTAATCACTGGAATGAATTAAATAAACATGACGGTTGCTAGATTAATTATTAATTTCGAATGTCAGTAAACGCCGACTTCTAACGGTCTGAATTGGCTGATTTTTAGATAACACCTACCTAAATTTATTTTAACAAGATAGATCCTGAAATTCGTAGTGAAACCTCGAAAATATCGAACGATAGAGCAATTTTTAAATGTTCATTTAAGATTAACTCTTACAGCTAATGATTTTATCACATAATAGATAGCGGATAAGCACTCGCCATACGTGAAAATCTGTATGTTCAAATTTCCATGATGATCGGTAGAGTGGTGGGCCTATAGAATATTTGTTTGTTTATATATATTTATATATGTATATATTGATTCTAGGAAAAGGGTGATTGAAATGGGTACTGGTAGTGAAATTCCAACCCAGTATTTCCCTTGACGATTGATGAAAACCAGGAGAAAGTATTTTAAAATTGGTCGACACTTCGACTCCGGGATTTGAACCCGGCACCTACCAAATATCAGTCTCAAATGATACAGCTTGAACTAACTCCCTGAGTCTTTGCATTGTTTTAAATTAGTTTAAACCTAATATTTTAAGAACAATGTAGTGAACTTCTAGTTAATTAAGGCAGGAACCGTTACTGCTTCCATGATTATTGTATGAATGTGAAACTTGGGCTCCGATGAAAAGACAGAAGGATAGAATACAGACGGCGGAGATGAGGTTCCTAAGGCAAGTAAAAGGATGTACAAGACTTGATAGAATAAGAAATGAGGATATAAGACAAGAATTGAAAGTACAACCTTTATTGGATAAGGTCACGAATTACAGACAGAAATGGATTGATCATATGGATGGAATGAGTAAGGAGAGATATCCATTGTTAGCAAGAAATTATCAAGCAAGAGGAAGACGTGATGTTGGAAGACCTAGAAGACGTTGGGCTGATGCATTATGAAGTCGGAACGGGCAATTGCCTAATTCCTGGAGTGATGATGATGATGATGACCGTTACTGCTATGCCACTGTATTGAGCACTGATTAAATAAATAAATAAAAATAAATATGTGTGTGTGTGCGTGCGTGCGTGCGTGTGTGTGTGTGTGACATGACAAGAAAAATATATGCTCGGGACTTGAACCCGGACCTTCGTCCGAGCATTTATTTTTCTTATGTGATATTAAGCTGGCATTGCTCATGTCAAAAATTAAATTATATATTTTTTCTTCGTATAAGAATCAGGATGGATCATGGAGATTTTGAAGAAATGAAGAAATAAATAGAATTATCAAAAACAGAAATATAATTAACCTCATTAAAGTATAAGAACCTTAGGTCGGAAAACAAGGAAAGATACGAAACTTAAATTATATAAAACAATGGCTGTTCCTTTGTTGTTGTATGGAAGTGAAAATTGGATAATGAAATCAGGGGATAAAAACAGGATACAGATTGCGGAAATGCTGTTGTTACGTAATGTGAAAGTATGCACAAGAGCGGATAGAATAAGGAATGAAACTATACGAGAAGAATTAAATACATATAAAATTGAAGATAAAATCAACGAAAATAATAAGAAATGGACAGAACACTTAATGAGAATGAACAACGAAAGAATACCAAAAAGAACCTTCCTGTATAATCCCAGAGAAACAAGAGATGTTGGCCGACCATGCAGAAGATGGACTCCACTTTTAACTTCGCCGGAACAGGCTGCATAGCCTAAACCTTGTAGTAGAAGAAGAAGAAGAAAGTATAAGGAATAAGGCTGGATTGAACACATATATAGAATGGTTGATGAATGGATGTTAAAAAATATCTGGAAATGGAAGCCATTAATCTCTAAATATATTGGACGACCCCCCCCCACAAAAAAAAAAGGAAGATGATGTAAATTATATAAAATTGATGAAAATAAAAACTTTTGGAACAAATGTGTTCAGAATAGAAAAGTGTGGAAAGAACTCGTTGAGAAGGCCAAAGCATTCTCCAATGGAAGCTCTAACGCCTTATTATGCTGCCTTGTCACGCAGCGCGCCCGGGTTCGATTCCCGGTCGGGACAGTTTCCTGGGTGATGTTTTTTTCGGGGTTTTTCCTCACCTGTAAGACAAATGTCAGGAAGCTTAGGGCCCAATGGTCCCCGAAAAATCATATGACCATTATCATCATCCTTATCATTATCATCACCATCCTTCAACGGTGCGGAAAGCAACGGGAAGCTACCACACCTATAATTCCCTAGTAAAGCTGCAAAGCATAGCATGAAAATGCTATGATTGCAGTGAAAGACCTGCCCTCGGACAGAATTACTATGGATGAATGGAACGCCTTATTAAGAAAAAGAAGAAGAATATAGCCTTATTTCTAACTCTGCATAATTCTTGTGTCAATTCTTTTTATCGTTAGTTTACATTAACGTCAGTAGATGGCAGTAAATTTAGTTTCCTCTCGTATTTTAAGTTGTTTCATAATTCGTGGATAGAGTGCGTTGCATGTTGTAGGCCAATATACGTACTATTTTGTAAATTCATAAAGAAAAATGCCTTTTTTTCCCCCACAGCGGTTAAGGTAGCAGATAACTATTACGTAAACTATCTTAGCATTTTTAATGATCATGTTTTTTATAGCCTATAGCCTATAACTTGTTAATTTCGGAGTACGCTGTTATGCAACTCAAAGTGATTTTATTTTTAGTGGAATGTGTGAAAAGATATTTCAAGATCTGTTTTACAATTATTCTTCTATATCCCGTGCATATGAAAATGAAATATATTTGTAAGTAGCCTTGATATTATTGATAATTTAATTCATGCGAGTGGACAAACAATTTTCAGTTTTACCAGTGCTAGAGTTAATTTTTATTTCCGATTTTCTGATAAATCCCCATTCTAATTATTCTGATTTTTTATAATATCTACCTCGGGCCATTTTAAAACTAGGCCTATATATTGAGTTTCATTGTGAAACATCGAAAATTGCAACTGCTAGACCGATTTTTAAGCGTTTGTTTCAGGTGAACTCCTACACCCAGAGGTTTTAGAGCATTATATATAACGGCTAAACTCTGACGTAGCTGAAAATCTGTATATACAAATTTGTATGATAATCGATTGAGTGGCTTTAGAAGTCTATAAAGGACAAACAAAGGGGCATAGAGGCCTAGGTCTATATAAAGATAAAACTTATGTAAAAAATTAATATTTCAAAATGTTAGTTTTCTAAGTTAATAATAATAATAATAATAATAATAATAATAATAATAATAATAATAATAATAATAATAATAATAATAATAATAATAATAATAATGAAAAAAATATTTATCAATTGGTGAACCAGAACAAAATTTAATTTTGGAGACTGGAGAAACAATAAAATCTTGTAGTGAGATTACATATTTAGGAATTAAAATAAATAAAAATGGAAGTTATGAAGAGGAAATAAGAAATAGAAATAATAAAGGCAAATTTGTAATTGCTTGCCTCAATGGAATATTGTGGGATAAAAATATAAGTAATAAAAATAGAATGAATATATAGGCTATTATACAATTGTTAAAAGCATCATTACTTATGGAGCAGAACTTTGGCCATTAACAACGAAAACAAATAGGCTAAGTATATTTTGGCAACGGAAATGGATTTTATATGAAGGGCAGCAGGAATTTCAAGAAGAGAAAAAATAGGAACTCACTTATAAGGGAGAAAATGAAGATTGAAGACACTATTTTAGATTATATTAAAACTCAGCAATTAAGATGGTACGGACATGTCCAGCAAATGGAAGACGATCGGCTACCAAAATCTGTTTTGGAATGGAAACCTGAGGGAAGACGAGGCAGAAAAAGATCTAACACCTCCTGGAGTCAGGGAATAGGCCTATGTTTATACATGAAGGAGAAACATCTACAACCAGGAGATTGGATGGACCGACAAAATTGGCTATTAGGAATCGGACGATGTCAAAGACATTAATCAACCGATGATATATCTATCTAATAATAATGACAATAACAATAACAGTAATAATGACAATAATAAACTGAGCTAGATGGCTCTTGTGATAGTGTTTTAAACTCGTATTCGGAATGTCCTGGGTTCAAATCCAACCTAACTGTTTGTTTCCTCGTTTTCCTCGGTTGCCAAGGCAAGGAATATCATTAGTTGGACCAATTGCATCATATTGACCATTACATGCAATCACTAAAAAAATCAGAAGCGTCTATAAACAAAAAACACTAGTAATGATAATTTATTTTATTTGATGAGAAGTTAGTGCTATGAAGTAAGTTCTGTCATATTTTAGAGTATTTTTATGAGAGTTATCGTTATAATAATAATAATAATAATAATAATAATAATAATAATTTATTTTAGCTGGCAAAGTTAAGGCCATAAGGCCTTCTCTTCCACTCAACCAGCGAATAGTAAAATTATACAAAAATTACGTACATATTACAATTTTAAGATAGGCTATTATTAAAATACAGACTACACAAAATACAATGATGATGTAATCTAATACTAGCTAATACTAACAAAAACATAGAATATAATAAAATTAAGATGATATAAAATAAAGTAAGTAGCTTCCTAGATGATTATTAATGGAATGCTCTATATAGTTGTTACGTGGTTAACGTTTTCATTGTGTCGAACTTAAGATATCAGTTAATTTGGATTTAAATAATGATAGCGATTGACAGTCCCTGACATGACTGGGAAGTGAGTTCCATGCTCTAGCCATAGATATTGTGTAAGATTCAGAGCATAGACAGTCCTGTGTTGTGGTAACAAAAGTAAAGAAGAGTCTTGTGATCTTGTTCCTAAATTGTGATGAGCCGATAAGTTTTGAAAACGTGTTGTTAAATAAGTTGGTAAATATGTGTGCAGAATTTGGAATAGTAAGGTATGTGAATGTAAAGTTCTTCTGTCATTTAGGCGTAGCCATGATAAGGCCTGAAATGAAGGAGACACGCGGTCATAACGACGGAGATTGAATATAAATAGAATGCACGCATTATGAGCACGCTGTAGTCTGTCAGATCAGTTGTCAGATTAGTCAGTAATATGTCGCAGTAGTCGAAGTGTGGCATTATGAGAGTCTGTACAAGTCTTCTTCTTCTTCTTCCGAATGCAGTATTGGGTGATGATGCCCGTTCTGCGACTACAAAAACTGATCTTTCCATCGGTTGAAGGGTCTTCCGATGTCTCTTTTGCCTTTAGGGTTGAGGTGGTAAATCATCTTTGGTAAACGGGAATTTGACATTCTCTGGACGTGTTGGAACCATTTAATCTGACTATTTAACTCATGCCCCAAATGGGAGTCAATGACCAATCACGTTTCAATTATTTCTGTTTTACAACCAATCAGAGTCGTGTTTCACTAAATATTTATCAGTGTTATAATTACCATATAAAAGAAAGCTCCTCCTTACAATATTGCGTTCCTTTGGCAATAAATAGTATGATCTGGTTGCAGTGATAAACAAAAGAAGCAGTAGAAGCGTACCTATCGTTTCTCATTTGTTTTCAAACATCGCCGTTTACATTAAATATATAAATATTTTAAAATAACTATAGTTAAATAATGATTTGTGAGTAAACATCTTAATTTTATTCGTTAAATAGTCCTAACAAATGCCACTCTTGATTTCCAAATTCTCTAGATAAATTCACGACTCACTTCGTGAGTCGTGAATTTATCGATAATTTGGAAATCACTCGTGGCATTACTTATGATAATTTTGTATATGTTCAACCATTTCCCTACTATTCCACTGCATCCTTATCTCATCACTTTTCATTCTATCCCTTAATGTTACTCCAGTTAGTGATCGGAGGAATCTCATTTGTGAACTATTAATGCGGGATTTATCTTTTGCTCGAAGTGTCCAGCATTCACTTCCGTATAATAGAGCAGGTTTGGCTATGGCATAATGAAATCTCAATTGGATTTCTTTCCTCATTTGTTTTCCAAAATTTCTCCTAATTATACCATTTAATCTGTTATATTTTTCTAAATTTGTTTCCACATCTTTTTGATTATGAAACTGTGATATATTATTACCTAAATAATTAAAGTGTGTTACTTGTTCTATCGGTTTATTATTTATTATTATTTTTACTCTCGAAAGTCCCTTTCCAGTGATTGCCATGGATTTGGTTTTATTTTCAGATATTTTCATGTTGTATTTTTCCAGGGTGTTCTGCAATTTAAACACTGATCTCTGAAAATCATCTTCATTCTCCGCTAGACGTACTTGATCATCTGCGAAGATTTCCTCTACATATTTTTACTCCTGGGGGGTTTAGTTTTTTCCACTCCTGGACAATTTTATTTAGATATAGAATAAACAGTAATGGAGATAGTCCACATCCCTGTCTTAAACCTTGGTTAATTTCAAATTTATCTGTTATTTTCCCATGATCTAACTTTACTTTTATAAATGTGGTTTCATATAAACTTTTTATAGCATTTATTAGATTATTGGGGACTTGGTAGCTTTCCAATATTTTCCACATTATGTCCCGTTTGACTCTATCATAGGCCTTTTCAAAATCTAAAAATAATATATATAGGGGGATATTAAATTCTTTCCACTTCTCAATTAGTTGTTTTATAACAAATGTAGCATCGATACACGATCGGCCTTTTCGGAATCCACATTGTTCCTCTCCAATTTTATCTTCTGTAATTTTCTGAAGTTTTCGTTTTAAAATGGATGTATATATTTTAGATGCTGTTGTCAACAATGATATACCTCTATAATTTGAACAGTTACTTTTTTCTCCTTTCTTATGAATGGGTATTACTAATGATGTTTTCCAGTCCTGGTCTGTACAAGTATTTGTTTTAATTTTGTAGGAAGGAAGTTTTTAAAACTATTTAGGGAGTGAAGAATTGAGAACACTCTCTTGCAGGTGTTATTCACCTGGATTTTCCAGTCTAGGGCCTATATGTCCCGCGCTTTGGCTGTACAGTTTAAGACATGATGCCTTGGTCAAGAGCAATGGAACATTCGCTGATCGAGTTCCCATGGGAGAAACATTTTTTCATGGAATTTTGGCCAATTTGCGACCGGTACCCATCCAGCATCGCAAGAATTTCGGTAGATCAATAAGTAGCGGCTGCAGGTTGAGGAAATCAGCTATGAAAATTGGGGACTCAGGTATGCTAACGTCTATTTCAGGCTGGATGATCGTCTACCTCTGAGATTAACACATGTAGTTGTGATGCCGACAGCTATGTAGTAGGCTAAAGGTCTCCCAGGTCTGCGCACCATGTAGTTTGAGTTTATCATTACATAGGCCTATAGTAAAATATCCTTAAATTTAAATTTATCCAAGAATATTTTCTAGATAGCTGGTTTTATAGACTTGATAGATCATAAAACGCATATTTTTATATATTTAATGTAAACGGCGACGTTTGAAAACAAATGAGAAACGATTGGTACGCTTCATTTCCTTCCTTTCTTCATTACTGCAACCAGATCATAATATTATTTATTGCCAAAGGATCGCAATATTGTAAGAATGCACCCTACTGGAGAAATTTATAACCAATGTTATAGGTATTAATTAATTTGATGTCCTATTATGTAGGCTAAATATGTCAATTATATTTTTCTGCAACGTCATTTCCCGGAAAATAATTCGTTAAAAAAAGTGCAAACTGTGTTTTCTTTTCTTTTTGTGGTATAATCAATTGTTACAAATGTTTTTATATTATCTATCGCATGCGCTTTCTGCTGACATTCATGCACTATGTATACAATCTGGTAGCCGTATTTCTTGGTGGGTCAGTCACTGCAAAATAATGCTATGACCTATTCAGAATGTTAAAAAGGAGGAACTTTCTTTAATATGATAAACTCGTTTGATAAATTCGAGGTGAAACACGACTGTGATTGGTTGTAATTAAAAAAATTATTGAAATGTGATTGGTCATGGAATCCCATTTGGGGCATGAGTTAAATAGTCTTTCCAAACCTTCTGAGCACTTATTAACGACCCTGGTAAAAACAGACGTAAATCCGGTGCCTTGAAATAAATGAAATTATATGTTCTTTTGGCATAGGCTATCCCAAAATTGTACAAAATAATGACATTGTATTTATTAAATATTGTGCCACTTACGTTTATTATCTTATCGGTCATTGCAGAATTCAGCAAATCATGTTTATAACACTGCAGTTTAAATTACTCATAAACATTAACAGTCCATTAAATTTTATCTGTAGTATAATAACTGCTTGTTTGCCCTTATCTAATTTCAGGGTCAAAGGTCAGCTATCATTTTTAAATGTCGGTATAAAAATATTATTCAGATCTTATTTTATTCCTTTCAATGCTCTTTAATTGCTTGTTTAGAAACAAAGATATAAAAAATACAGTGAGTGTAAAATGTGATCGTATAGCGGTCAATTTGTTGAATTTGTTTATTTTTCTTTAATTAACAAAGTACCACTCTTACATGAAAACCACATTCTCTTAGGAATCACTTGAATTCTTTCTGATACTAATTTACATTTGTTTTGTAATCGTATAATAATTTTAGGTTCTCCCTTGTGTTATTTCTTGTCTTTTCGGAACATATTTAAGTGTTTTGTGTATTCTGCATAATTGTATTGATTTTTTATTGCATAGACCGATAAATTGCCCCTTCCTGTCAGTGTTGCCAACACAAATTTGAAATTAAAATTCGTAATGAGAATATCTCCGCAAATTAACTTCTTTGACAAGTATGTCGATTCAACAATGTACGATCGATATGGTACAGCAAGAAATTCCAAATGAAAACAACTTAAAAAATTACCAGAAAAAAGAAAGGTTAGTTCTGATGCTCTAAAACATTTATTAAATGTTGTATAATGAATCTGCATTATTGTTAATAGTTATTTCATATACAAACATCTGTTATTGATTTTTCCTAAGTCCAAAGAGATTTAACAGTAAAGATATACTGTTTATAACTATACAGCCGATTAGAAATCGCCCGGAAGTAAGATCGGAATACATTTGGTATTTTTTTTTTTTTTCCAAATGCCCCAGTTTGTCATTTCGACATTTCCGGTGTTCTCTCCCGGCATGGCGTACTTGTAACCCATTTGTGAGGTTGGGGCGCCTGGAAGGCGGGGTTACGCTACCCCGATGATATGAGAGTTGATGATAGTAATGATGCGCCAGGAGAGGCCTTAAATTAAACTTAAGCTAATTTGGCGAATATGATATTGATAATGATGACCAGATGGTGTTCGGGGACCGTTTGGGCCTTAACGTTTCCTGACATTTATCTCACAGGTGAGAAAAAACCCCGAAAAAACCTCACCAAGGAAACATGTCCCGACCGGGGATGGAACCCGGGCCCGCTGCGTGACAGGGCAGCACGCTACATCCAGATCACAGCGGTGGACAATTTGGTAAATATTAAACATTATAATTATTTTTAGCTTCAGATGTTGTATTATTCGCAAAATAGTCACTCCAAATCCAACGCGAGGTTAGGTTTTTCATTAGACAAAATCACTTGCGACTTTGTGGCTCGTGATTTTTTCAGAACACAGCTTCTTGATATATTACTGTTGATAATTTTAGGTTCTTCTATTATTGTTTATTTTCTTTCCACACAGCGACTCAAACCTGTGCAAGTTCCATAGCTCTGCACCAAGAATCATGCCTTAAACCACTCGGCTACGATGTGGAACAATATTTAATTACACTGACCAACAAAAAATAAACTCAAAAAGAAAAATATGTGATTCTGATAGTAGACCTATTTTTTCTCCTGAATTCGAATGTGATAGCCTATCGGTTTTTCTCCATCACGCAAGGTTTCCGAGAGACAGGAATTTATAATTTCAAACTCTTTAATACTTTCTACATTCGTAACTACACAATATTCGAACATTCGGACTCACCTAGAAAGTGATAAATGACGATTTTCTGCTATATTTCGTCTGTGGAGCATCCCTCTTGATGGTCCAACAATAATCGGTCAGCATATTAAGATTTCCATTTGCCTTGATATATCTTTTCCATGGCTGAAATCTCTGTAATGAAAGTGTTCCCCGTTTTCTTTTAACAATGTGACAAATGGATGAAAAAAGTCCCCCCCCCCGGAAATTAAAAAAATTTATTTAAATCCAATAATTGAAATTGAAATTAAAAATGTGTGGGTGATGGAGAAATTCCGAATACATATTTGAAAACACGATAAAAAAACTGCATTAAGTACAATTATTGGTACTCATGAGACAAAAATCATGTTGACCAGTGTTACAGATCTAGATCTAGTTAAACTAAAATATCTATGGTTCGAGAGACCTAGAAAATCCTTGGGTTGCTAGCGTCGCACGCACATGCATTAATCAAAGAGGCGGACGATCACCCAGTCAGTATTGTCTGACCAACGGATCTGTGCCCCCGTAAGATATGCGAACTAAAGCCTACTACCTTTTCTGCCTCGGCAAATCATTTCCCTCCCTGCATTACTATCTCACTTTCTCCTCTATCTCTCTCTTGCACTTACACTCCAGTGTTGTCAACTCTGTAAGGTTTTACATTTTTCATTATTTAAGAGCTATAACACTGGGGTAAGTTTGGCAACATCCCTACTCGATAAGTTACTGTGGCTAGTGTTTGACGTAGTGGGAGGGGAGTGCAGTGAAATGGTGTGAGTACTGACGTATAACTTACTTTTCTAAGAACGATGCCATCGCTATAGGGGCACAGATCCATTGATCCGAGTATATAGGGATGATATGTGGTGAGCATGTCGGATCCTTCAGTCGTAGATAGTCTCATCAATCTGGAGCCGCTGTTTATTGTCTTCTTCTTCGTCCTTTCCAGGACCTGTTCCGGTCTTAAGTCCATCGTTTCCTTGGCCGTCCCAAAGAACCATTGAATCTGTCCGGGCTTCGTATTCACACTTGAGACTTCTGAGTGATAGTTTTTTTTTTTACTTGGGTGGGTTACCAGCCCAACCGCGAAACCCCCAACCTGGAGGACCAGAGTTTAATTGAGAGTTGTCTTTCTCCTAGACAGAGTGCCTTACAAGGCTACAGAGCTCTGTCTGCCCCGAGCATCTGGTTTTATGGCGCCAGAAACTCGCCATTCACCCATCATCAGTAAAAACAGTCCCACCACGTGAAGGTAGATGGAAGGGTTTGGTAGAGAGAGGCTATATTTTGCGCTGACTATTTGGAGCCTTTTGTAGAATCTGAGAGCTCAGCCTCAGATCCAGTTGGAATATATCTAATTTGCAATTAGCAATAATTATGAATCTATAAGCTGAACGGGAGGGAGAGAATTCTAAAATGTTCCCATAACATAGGTAATATGATTATACACTTTATTAAGGTTCCAGTTAGTTTTATAATCCTTGTAAAATTTTATTTTAAGGGGGGTAGAATTTAAGTTGGAATACATCTAGTTTGCAATTATCAATAATTGTGAATCTATAGGCTGACCCCAGTCATTGTCTACCCTTTAGGGACCGCTGTTTATTGTAATAGCCTAATTCCATACGATGCTGGGTGGGCACTGGTCTCATACTACCCAAAATTCCATGAAGACTCGAACCAGCGCTATTCCCGTAGCTTCGCACCAAGGCATGATACCTTATACCACTCGGATGCGATAGATATTCTTTCAAATGGTAAATATTGTTGAAATGAGTTCTAGAAGTGAAATTTCAACCAAACATTAACCTTGACGATAGAGGAAAAGCAGGACCACACCTCAGAACAGGTTGGCCGGTACCGCCATTGAACTCGGGATCTCACGAATACGAATCTCAAACTCTACAGCTTCAAACAACGAGCTTCATTGTACCCATATCAGTTTTATTGATTTAATTAAAGTAAATAAGTGATATGTATATATTCCCTCCATGGTATCTTTACCTTGTCGTGGTGAAGTGGCTCGCGTGCTTAAATTACCCCGACAGCTATGCCGGCACAATGCTGCCGAAAGTGTTACCCAAGCCGGAGAGGTCGAAAGTGATGAGCCAGACGAAAAAATACCTTGGTCAAAAGAGTGAATTCACCTATCTGTTCATCTGTCTTTGGTTCAAACATTTTCCTAAGAACTTTATTCTCAAATACTCGTAATCTCCTTTTCTCCCTTAAAGTAAAAGTCTATGTTTCGCATCATATAATATAACTGGTAGAATAATAGTTTTATATTTGAGTTCAACGTTTTTTTGAAAGGAGTTGGGACGTCAAAAGTGTCTATAATACATAATTGCATGCACTATAGAATATAATATTTTATCAAAGTTCGAGTACATTGATATAATAGTGGTATCTAATTGTAGTCTATACTTGCACAGTAAAATATAGAAGTTAACCTTGAATGAGATAAACCTTGGACTTCTGGTAAACAAGCTGTGTGTGATAAAAATAAAATAATAAATGTCTTTTGTTCTGCTCGTGGCGTTCAATTCCAGGGAATGACTCGTACACAAACTACTGTAAACATACTTGCAATAAATTAACAACATAAAGCCTGCTTATAACACTTCCCTAAAATATTTCCTTATTCAAACATTAGCCTCCACAATTGTTACTTGTGGTTATATCAATCCGTTTATCCCGATCTTCTTGTCATCAATGAAAGACAAAAATGCTTATTGTGAGTTATCTGTAGAAGATAAACATATGCTGTCGCGGACTTTTTTGTAGAGTTTTTTGAGATGTTCAATTCTGTGTACATTAATTTGGTGTATTTGTTATGTTTTAGGCAGCGTAAGCCATTTAAGCGTCAAAATAGGGGACTTTATTTCACATTTTTCGCTACAAAGGGTGTTTTATAGGGGTGAAGGGATTGAGTATTACAATTCTCTTATAGCCTATGTTCATCCCTGGAATCTCCTGAACATTATTGAAAAAGCCCCATCTCAATCGGATGAACGGTATGGCAGAGCATGCTTGCCTGAGAATCTACTTATCCCGATCTTCTTGGTATCAATGAAAGACAAAAACGGTTATTGTGAGTTATCCGTAAAAGATAAACATATGCTGTCCTGGACTTTTTTGTAGAGTTTTTTGAGATGTTCAATTCTGTGTACATTAATTTGGTGTATTTGTTATGGTTTAGGTAGCTTAAGCCATTTAAGCGTCAAAATAGGGGACTTTATTTCACGTTTTTCACTACAAAAGGTATTTTTAGGGGTGAAGGGTTGAATATCACAACTATCTTATAGCCTATGTTCATCCCAGGAATCTCCTGAACATTTTACAAAAAAACCCATCAAAATCGGATCAACGATATGGCCGCGCATAGAATACGAACAAACAAATATTGATTTTTATACATTAGATAATCTCCAGATTTTCTTCTTCTTTATCTTCAGTTTAACCTCTCACCTTTTAGATACTTTTTACATGCCATACCCGGGCCTTACAGTTGCACTACCTGTCGGGAGAGGGATTTTAAACTGTAAATCACATAATAATTTTTTAATCACATAAGGACGTGGAGAGTCTCATCAAATGAGCGATTAGCTCAGGGTGAGGGCCTCCTCCGAAACATCACAAAAATAAGACGAAACATGACACTCACTCACACATTCGTGTTACTTGGCGAATATGATAAAGTTGATTATGGTGAGTACAGTGTTTGGGCCATTAAGATTTCTGAAATGTGTCTTACAGGCGATGAAAAACTCCGAAAATAAACCTATCCCGACTGGAAATCGAATTCGAACCTGCTATGTACGAAGCAGCGACGCTACTTCGAGACAACAGTGGTATACTATTTTTTTTACTTTTCGGGAGAGCTAAATTAAGTTTTGGTTGCTACCCAATTCACAATAATACCACTTTTTTTAGGAAATGGGTTTTACACTTCCTAAGCACAAAATGTACAAATTTGTGTGTGAAACTGTAAAAAAAGTGAAACATACAAGATGATGAGTTAGAACATTATGGATACAAAATATAGTTTTTTTTATTTTTATTAAGTGGAGTTAGGACAATCTAGTTATAAGCAGGCGATAATGCAATACTTTCGCAATTGTATTGTAGACAGTTTCAGATTATATCTTCATGGTCCATTCTCTCTCTCTCTCTCTCTCTCTCTCTCTATATATATATATATATATATATATATATATATATATATATATATATATATATATAAGCGAATGGAAGAGGATCGACTAACAACATCTGTTTTGGAATGGAAACCTGGAGGGAAGATGAGGCAGAGGACGACCTAAAACCCCCTGGAGTCAGGGAATAGGCCTATGTTTATACATGAAGGAGAAACATCTAAAACCAGGAGATTGAATGGACCAACAAAATTGGCAATTAGAAATCGGACGATGTCAAAGACATTAATCAACCTATTATCTATCTATATTATATCATTGTGCATTGTGTCAAATGCATTGAGGAGGACATTTCGGGTTTGGACCCGCCAACCTCAGAATAGGTCCACCTAAACTATTAACTCCATGCCGCGACAGGCCTATAAGGTCCTTGGCTAACTTCACATCCATTAGTGTTAATCACAGAGGTAGATGATCATGCAGCCAGTGAAGGGACGACTTGTGGTCAGAATGTCGGGTCCCCAGCCGTTATAGTTGTTTTTCTCAACCTGGAGCCGCTACTTATTGTAGCTACCCAAATTCATCACGATGCTGGGATGACACCGGTCCCATACTGGCCGAAATTCCATGAGAACATTTCTTCCCTCGTGGAGACTCGAACCAGCGCTGCGCAAGTCCCGTAGCTCTGCGTCAAAGGCTTCTTGCCTTAACTACTCGGCTACGGCGCGGACGAATAGGTCGACCAGTACCGAGTATTTTATTTTTGTGTAGGCCTATCAATAATATTTTTAAAAAATCGTATTAAAAAAAAATCATATTTTCACATAAACAAAAAGGGGACATCTTTTTATAATGTATTACCGTATAAGTTTTTTGTAATAAAGAAACTGTCTACCATTGCATGAAATTTCTCCCAGAGGAGCGTTATAATGTACAAAGGCCGTTCCAAAGGAAATATATGCCTTTTTAACTGCAATGCAACGCTTCTCTGGAAGACATTTCAAGGCACGAGTAGATTTCTGCATGCAATGGTTGACAATTCCATTGTAAGTAGGATAAACAGAACTCGGAATTATATGGTAGACCCACATAAACTGTTTTGATACGCTTTAGCATGTACAATAAAATCGCATTTAAGATTTTTGGATGTTATAGCCTACCCTTCTTTGCCTCGTTTCACTTTTCTTATTTTTAGACAATTCACCTTCTTTGCGAATTTTCTTCTAAGATTTTTTTGCATCTGTGTGAAATCGCTAAAACAATTGTCGCTTAATATAAGTTAATGAATAGTTTGGTATTTATTATAAAATTTACCGCAGCCACCTCTATGTGTCAACTTCAGCACAGAGCTCTGGTAGCAGAAGAAGTCTCAGAAAATTCTGTTCGATCTAGTGGATTCAATGACCTTGTTATTTGACATTTAAGTTTGGACATGTGTTATAAGATTAAAAAAAATATAACGAGACAATTGTGAAACTATGCAGCCCACTTATACTGAGAATAGGCTACATTAATAATTTGTCTCATATCAAAACAGGAAGTTGAAATAGCACGCAAGAGCCTGTATGTGGGCTGTGATACCAAGTATATATCTTAAAACGTCACAATTCTGCACCAACAGAATCCACTTTCACTTCAATACACAAACATTTGGCTTAGGCGATAGCATTTAAAAGTCGTATTTGAGATATCTCCATTTAAAACCCCAGTGAAGAGCTTCACTGAAGTTTTTCTTGGTTCCCACAATTATCAAGGCAAATGTAATGGAATTTCATTACAATAATCCATTTACAATATCATTAAAAAATTACTGAAATGAGTGTGAGTTATTTCATGGCAGATAAGCAGAGTGCTTGAACTATCACCATTAATTTGACTTCTTCGCCCCATGGTGTTGCCTTGTTGAGACCTAGCAATAATAATTGCATATATATTATCTCCTAATGTATTTAAGTTTTATAAGGTTCGTGATGTGTTCCGTTGAGGTATTATTCAAAATTAAAGTATAAAATTAAGAAATATTTACCTAAAAGGTAAATGAAAACGAACCCAATACGTGTAGCCTCCTCTACCAGATCTTCACCAATTTTGAATCCTGCTGATGATGGGACTAGTTCCGAAAGCGCTACAGATAAATCTAATATATAAAAATCAATGTTTGTTTGTTGGTTGGTTTGTTTGTTCGTATTCTATGCGCGGTCATACCGTTGATCCGATTTTGATGGTTTTTGTACAAAATGTTCAGGAGATTCCCGGGATGGACATAGGCTATACAGAGTTGTGATATTCAAACCCTTCACCCCTAAAAATCACCTTTTGTAGTGAAAAACGTGAAATAAAGTCCATATTTTGACGCTTAAATGGCTTACGCTGCCCTAAACCATAACAAATACACCAAATTAATGTACACAGAATTGAATATCTAAAAAAAAACTCTACAAAAAAGTCGGCGACAGATAATGGATAACACAATAACCATTTTTGTCTTTCATTGATACCAAGAAGATCGGGACAAGTAGATTCCAGGGCAAGCGTGCTCTGCCACACCGTTCATCCGAATTGAGATGGGGCTTTTTGAAAAAAAAAAATCAGAAGATTCCGGTGATGAACATAGGCTATAAGAGAGTTGTAATACTCAACCCCTTCACCCCTAAAAATCACCCTTTGTAGTGAAAAATGTGAAATAAAGTCCCTATTTTGAGGCTTAAATGTCTTACGCTGCCTAAACCGTAACAAATACACCAAATTAATGTAAAAAAAATTGAACATCTCAAAGAACTGTACAAAAAAAGTCCGCGACAGCATATGTTTATCTTCTACTCATAACTCACAGTAACAATTCTTGTCTTTCATTGATGACAAGAAGACTGGGATAAGCAGATTCCCGGGCAAGTATAACAGCGCACGGCTGGTGATAAAAACACATTAACATTTATTTAGGAGTAGCAGCGCACGCCAGGTATTAGCTAGTAACTGATAAAGTTGAGGAGACGGACCTTTTAGGAAAATATTTAATAATTTTATACTTTGATTTCTAATGTATTTAGCCTAATTGCGTTCTTCAGTCTGGTATTAATCTATTCTATACAATTTTGTTTACTTTATATCTCCTTCTATTTTTTATTTTTTTATATGCCAGAATTTATTTTATGTCTTGAAACTGGCTCCTAAACTTATATATTTTGTTTCCCTTCTCCCTTTAACCCTTAAATTCGTAACGTATCCTTTTGGATACATCAGTGAGTTTAATTAATTTATTATTTTAAATAAATCAGAAGAAAACGAACAAAAATAAACCACTTAAATGTGTGTCCAATCATACAATATACATAATAATAACAGTTATACAAGATTACGTTTTCAGTGCGGTCCGCCACATTCAAATATCTAACTGAAGAAATTTGTTTTTTGTCAGTTTAAGGGTTAACTAAAACTTTAATGTATATATATTTTTTTCTACGTAGGCCCCTATATTATTTCTGCTGGAGCACTTGCTCATTCGGGTGTCAATATTGTGTACAACATTTATTTGTGAATAAAATATATTCTTTCCCCCCCTCCTTACGCCTGAAAACATTCAATATTGTATTAGTCCTTCACGATCGGAATTCGTATTATGACCTTGTAGAAGATTTTTGGACTGTTGGTCTTGGTCTTTGACGTTTGAAGTTCCCCGACGTTTTGCCAGAGACTACGTTCTGCTCGTCAATGGTTGGATTCCGGACGTAGTCTCTGGCGAAACGTCGGGGAACTTGAAGCCTCAAAGACAACGACGAACAGCCCGAAAATTTTCTATAAGGTCATAATATTTCCAATATTGATTGTCAAGGATATGTTCTAGAAAGGGATATATATATTTTTTTCCTTCATAACTCTCACAGTCCAACGTTTTTAATTGCTACAGTTCCCGATAAATTATAGCTTCATTTTCTAATTAAAAAGATACTTATAATAGACGTATTGCATGTTATCTAGTAAGAGAGTGTTTAGATGAAGAAATATTTCAGACATTTAGGTCTACGTACTCCAAAACTAAAATACGAGTAGACAAGTCCGCTTATTAGTATGGCTTTCCTGCGCCGTAACCGAGCTGTTTAAGACATTTGTGTTGTTGTAGAGCAATGGGACTTCCTCAGGTTCGAGTAATATCTTAGGGAATACATTTTCTCTTGGAATTGTTGCCATTCAGAATTGTGGTGAATTTTGATAGCTAGAATAATTAGGGAAACCAGATTTAGAAAAACCGGTTGTAACGGCTGGGGGGAGGGCACGAAATGATGATCACATGCCACCTCTATACCTTTCTGCGTCTCAAAGAAACGTTTGATAAGATATATACTCATTTTTGTACTTAATAGGTCTCTAGGGAGCCAAATAAATAAAAAATGGGGGAGTTTAAAAAATTGGATGGGTTTTATGGGGGTCCTGAATTGAGATTTTTAAGATTTTTGAGTCACCCTTGTATAGGTTGTATTGTACACTTCGAAAACATAGCTTAGCAATGCATTGTAAGAAGGTAATTAAAAACTAATATAACATATAAAACTAATATACTTAATGTACAATGGCGTAACAGTTCAGTGTTAGGCCTTAGCCTATCCTTTGTTAGGAGTTACTAGACCAAGTTAATTTAATTACGCTTATTTCCCTAAAGGTGTCATGAATGGTATTCGGTCAACATACCGATCCAATGAGACATCTAGCAGGCAACTAAGGTAGAAGGGGTTAATTTTCTTAGAGGTCTCTTTATTCAGGATTAAGGTTCGTTTAAGAACCTGAAAATCTTCAAACTCGGGACCTATGGCCTAAAGTCCCACCCGGAGAACTTGCTCTTCGGATTTTCGATCCTAAAAATCCAATGCCTCCGGTCGGGTTTGAACCCGCGATCCTTGGCACCAGAGGCAAGGAACACAACCAGAAGTCCACGCAGCCGACCTTCTGAAACTAATTAACATTTAAAACTAGTGTGACGTCATATGAGTGTAATAAGTTAATCAAATTAACACAATAAACCTTGTGTAGCTAATTATAGGCCCCTAATAGAAAGTAACATTATGAGGTTCTACTTAGTGAATAAGTTGAGTCTATATTAAATATGCTTCAAATACTTGGGTTGTACTATCAGTAGTAACATGAACTGCGGTCAAGAAGTAAAGCAGAGGATAGCAATGGCAAAAGAAGCTTTTAACAAGAAGGGAAACATTTTCTGCGGACCTTTAGCAAAAGAATTATGGAAGAGGCTAGTGAAGTGCTTTGTCTGGAGAGTAGCATTGTATGGTGCAGAGACTTGGACATTACGACGGAATGAGGAAAAGCGACTGGAAGCTTTTGAGATATGGATATGGAGAAGAATGGAGCGTATAAAATGGACAGACAAAATAAAAAATGAAGATGTACTAGACAGAGTGGGTGAAGGAAGAACAATGCTGGAGCTCATAAAGAAGAGGAAAATAAATTGGATTGGCCACTGGCTAAGAAGAAACTGCCTGCTGACGGATGACCTAGAAGGAATGGTCAACGTAAAGAAAGTTAGAGGCAGAAAAAGACATCAGATAATAGACAATATTAAGATAAATGTTTGTATGCGGATACAAAAAGGAAAGCTGAGTTAAGGAAAGAGTGGAGAATGCTGAGTTTGCAGTGAAAGACCTGCCCTTGGGCAGAACATTATGAATGAATATTAAATATAGACTCAACTTTTCATATTACCTCGTATTGGTAGTTTCTTGTAGGACATGTTTCAGAGCATTTATGCTCGATAAACCTTGCTCCACAGCAGGAATCTATATCAACTATTCTAATTTATTATGCTTGGTATAACAATGCCACGACATCACTATCCAATTGCATTCGAGGAATCCACATGCATGTAAACTCAACACTCCCCGTTCCGCACTAGACCATCTCCGTGCGGGGACTTTCTTTCACAGAGAGTACAGTAACTACAAGGCAATAGAATTATAATATTTATCCAAGTTTTAGTTTTAATGCCATTATTTTTGAATCAGTTAATTTAGAAAAATATCAATGCTATGAAAACAATGGGAAAAAGTGATGAACAACGTTGTCAATTTTATACTTCCCGATGTCAAAGTTACCCTTGGATGCCAATGTTCCCCCATTTTATGTAACTTTTCAGACAAATTTCTTCTATTGTAATTAATTTCTACTCTAAAACACATAAACATTAATAAGATTCGATGCATGCAAAAATAGTAATTAGGGACGAAATTATTGAACAAGTATCCCACTTTAAATATTTAGGATGTGCCATCAGCTATGGGTATGATAAAGATATTGAACACAAAACACATCAGTTTCAAGCTATTTGTGGTACAATAAATAGAACATTGAATAATAAAGCCCATAAACAAACAAAATTAAAATTTTATAAAACAATGGCTGTCCCTGTCCTTTTATTTGGGAGTGAATCTTGGATTACCACTACCAAACAAGAAAGTAAAATCCAAGCAGCCGAGATGAAATTTTTAAGAAGAATAAAAGGCTGCACTAGAATGGACCAGATAAGAAACGAGGATATCCGTGAAGAACTGCAGATCTACTCCATAAAAGAAAAGATATTTAACAACAAGATACAATGGAAAGAACATGTAGAAAGAATGGAAGAAAGTAGATTACCAAATAAAATCTTCCATTATTTTCCAAGAGGAAGAAGAAATGTCGGATGTCCTCGGAAGAGATGGTCTTAGATCTAATATTTTTTTAGTCATTTATCTGTAGCGCTTTCGGGACTAATTCTAAACACGTTTCCAGAGAAAAACCTTGAATGAATTATAAAAATTAAATGTTTTATTTTTACAGAGATTAAAATAAAAGGGCAGATAAATTTATTATTTCTTCTTGAACACTTGAAATATTAGTCTATACATAGGCCTAAGCCAACTCCAATAGTTATTGGATTACTTTTCAATTTCATAAATACTAATCATCAAATTTAATTGATCATTAAAGATAAAATTTCGAATAACTGTGTCATCTAAAATCAAACATTTACCAGTTTGAAAACTGTCTGTAAAATCTTCAGTAAAACTTCTTACCACGTAAGTATGTACAATTTTATCAACACCATTCTCTCCACAAAGCGTAAACTTGCACTTAAATCTAGACGCTTCTTGTTTAGTTCCTATTAGTTGAACGACACAATACCATTTTTCATCTGCCACTCTTTTAAAACACAAAAATGCTTGATTCATCATGAATCTCACTGCTTCTCCATTCCCAACTGCACACGACCTAATATATGGAGTTTCTTTATAGTATTTCTGGTGTGATTCTTTGACGTGAATTTCAAAATCTGATAAAGGTCCTTTCCATGAACACTTCACTGATGGGAATTTGTTCATTGGGCATTTCACCGGACCATGCCTACATACATTCTGGTGTTCACTAATATCGCCCATTGAAAACACGTCTTTGCAACCTTTATCCCTGTTGATACAAGGATAGAATTGTCTTCTAGCAATGTTTTCAAGGGTAACATTTCTGATAGCTGATAGTTGTCCTCTGCAGGTAGGACAACATTCCACGTTGTTCTTGCATTTGTGGCAGATGTTGTGACCGTTGCAGCAGAGTGTTATGGGTGGGATCATGTATTCTGTGCAGACAGGACATTCCAGGTCGCCCAAAAGCGCTTCATCGAAGTCTCTAACAAGTGTATTCATGTTTGACGCCAGATTCATTTGAAAAACTTCATATTTCTGAAACAAAGAAGAATAATTTAATTCATACATCTATTATTGTGTTTAATAGTTTCTATAATAAAAAATAACTTTCCAAAATGTCATTACCGATGCAGCAATGACTATAAAGTTTGATTGATATTGCTCCAGACGTTCCAGTTGTAACCAACTTATACTATATATATATATATATATATATATATATATATATATATTGGATTCGCCTGGTAGTGTAATGGATATCACGCTGAGGTACAGACTCAGAGATCCGGGTTCGAATCCCGTCCAGGCATTTATTTTTCTTATCATACCATATTAAGCTTGCATTGCTCAATGTTAAAGATTTAATTATAACATCGATAAAGCGTCACTGCTATAAAGTAAAATAAATATTCTCTTTAATTTGCTTACTTGATATAGTCAGCTACTAGATGGCAGTGAAGACCGAGTTCTCGCGACATCTAGTAATAATGGAGAGTATAATACATATATAAGAAAAATAAGTGTTTGAATTGGATTCGCCTGGTAGTGTAATGGATATCACGCTGAGGTATAGACTCAGAGATCCGGGTTCGAATCCCGTCCAGGCATTTATTTTTCTTATCATACCATATATATATATATATATATATATATATATATATATATATTGCAGATTTTCGCCGATGTAAGTATGAATATAAAAGTTTTCTTGGGTTTTCCGCGTCTTGGATTCAAGTCCGGCCTCTGGCCACTGATTCCGACGTTTCGGCACGATCCCACATACCATTATCAAGGAATGATAAGTTCGAGTCACAGGTTTAGGCCTTATATAATAAAATACATAGAGTTTTCGCTTGGATGGGTGTACGGCTTCCGAAACGGACCACACTGAAAACTGAAGATGTTTAACTACATAAGAACTAAACCTTGGATGGGTGTAAGTATTCGGAAACGGACTACAGCGAAAACTCTATGTATTTTATTAGCTACATAAGACCTAAACCTGTGACTCGAACTTATCATTCCTTGATAATGGTAGCCTATGTGGGATCATGCCGAAACGTCGGAATCAGTGGCCAGAGGCCGGACTTGAATCCAAGACGCGGAAAACCCAAGAAAACTTTCATATTCATAACACACACATATATATATATATATATATACATAGTGATTAATAACGTAGCCCATTGTTTAGCCATAGCCTCTCCTTTGTCAGGAGTTAATAGACAAAGTTCATTTTAATTATCTTATTTGCCCAAAGATGTCATGCATGAGTGGCATGCCGTCAGCACACCGACTCATTGAGACATTTAGGAGGCAAGTAAGATATTACTAGAATGTTTCAGATCGGTAAATTTTGCTTAGAGGCCTCTTTGTTTAGGTTTAAGGATCTTTTACAAGCCTGAAAATCTTCAGACTCGGGACCCAAGGCTTTAAAGTCCCTCCAGGAAGACTTGATCCTTGGATTTTTCCATTCTAAAAAAAACCATCGACCACGACAGGGTTTGAACCCGAGATCCTCGTGGCCAGAGGCATGGAGCATAACCACTAGTCCACCGCGGCCGACTATACATATAAACTAAATTCCATGGCGCGATAGGCCTAGAAGGCCCCTGGCCTACGAGCCGGCTACAGGCCTCACATCCACACGTGTTAATCACACAAGTCGACGATTATCCAGCCAGTGTAGGAGTGACGCCATGTCAGGTTGCCCAGCCGTTTTAGTTGGTTCTCAACCTGGACTTGCTACTTATTGTAGCTATTCAAATTCTTTACGATTATGGGTGGACATCAGTCCCATACTGGCCGAAATTTAATGAGAAAAATTCTTCCCCCATGGAGACTCGAACCAGCGCAAAGCACCTTGCCTAAACCCACTCGGCTACGGCACGGGATAGCCTATATATGTCCCTAGGCCGTGAGGAAAGCAATGGGAAACTACCACACCTATAATTCTCTAGTAAAGCTGCAAAGCATAGCATGAAAATGTTATGACTGCAGTGAAAGACATGCCCTCGGGCAGAATTACTATGGATGGATATTATTATATGGATGATAAACACGGACTCTTACTTTAAGGAAGGAGGAAAGATTACGAGTATTTGAGAACAAAGTTCTTAGGAATTTTTTGGAAGAGAGATGAACAAGCCTTTACAGGCGAATGGAGAAGCAACATTACAGTGAGTTACATGATCTTTAGCCTATGAGAAGCCAGATTTAATAAGAACAGTTAAGTCTCATAGACTGCGATGGGTAGGTGATTTGGCATGAATGGGAATTGAGAGAGAGTCATGAAATCGCGAAGGAAAACCAGAGGGAAAGCGTTCAATTGATATGCCAAAAATGAGGTGGGAGAATAACCATTATTAGAGGAAAGTGGATTATATAGGTCCCGCGCCGTAGCCGAGCGGTTAAGGTAGGAAGCCTTGGCGCAGAGCTACGGGTCTTCCGCTGGTTCGAGTCTCCATGGGGGAAGAAATTTTCTCATGGCATTTCGGCCAGTACGGGACCGGTGCCCACCCAGCATCGTGAGGCAATTGGGTAGCTACAATAAGTAGCGGCTCGAGGTTGAGGAACCAGCTATAACGGCTGGGGGACTCGACATGCTAACCACATGTCACCCCTACACTGGCTGTTGATCATCTACCTCTGTGATTGACACATGTGGATGTGAAGGGCCAGCAGCCGGCTGGTAAAAGGGCAACCGCTGAAAAGTGGAAAGACCCTCAATCGGAATCGGATTATATAGGGGTGATTGGAAAATACTATCTCAGGATAAGGATGTATGGAGAGCTCATGTCCATGCAACACGAACCTACGGATTCGATAATGGCAGTAAGTTAGTTATTAAATAACGGAATTTTGTAATCTGTTCCATCATCATCACGATCAATGACTAGACAGCCCCATGTAGGCCTTGGCCGCCTTCAGAAGCTTATGCCAGACTTCTCTGTCCTGAGCTTCATTCTTCTAGTTTTATACTTTTTAAATCGTAATGCCTTGAATTATACTATCCTCTCATATTAATTTAGGTCTTTCAACTTTTCTGGGCAATAGAGGTTGCTCATTGTAAATTCTTTTTGAAATCCTTTTGCTGTCCATACGAATAATGTGCCCAGCCCAGGGCAATCTATTAATTTTAACAAAATTCAGAATATCTGGCTGATTGTACAGTTTATACAATACATTATTGTATCTCTTTCTCCATACATTATTTTCTTTCACAGCACCAAAAATGGATCTGAATATCTTCCTTTCAAAACGCCCTAATAATCCATCAGATTTCAACATGGTCCAAGTTTTTTATGCATATGTTAACACTGGTCTAAGGAGAACTTTATACATGAGTATTTTTATCTTTCTAGATATAAACTGAGATTCTAATCTATTTCCCTGCTGTTAAAAATTCAGTTTATCTAATCTTCAAATGCCGGTAACATGTTGTTGAACTTAGATAATACTCAATTGAAAGAGTTATCTGTCAACACTTTCACAAGTTATTTCCTTCGCTCCTGTACTAATAATGCCTAATTATAATTCCTTTTTAGGCATGTATGTTGAATTAACCAGAGAGGCATTGGTATCCATTGACAATGGCATGTAATAGCTCAACTTACTTCCCTAGCGCAGAAAAGTAATTGTCATAATGCCACGGGTGATTTCCAAATTATCGACAAATTCACGACTCACGAAGTGAGGAGAGAATTTGGAAATCATGAGTGGCATTTGTTAGGACTATTCAACAAATAAAATTAAGCTCTTTATTCACAAACTATTATTTAAAAATAGTTATTTTAAAATATTTATATATTTAATGTAAACGGCGATGTTTGAAACAAATGAGAACCGTTTATGTTTCATTTGTTCATCACTGCAGCCAGATCATATTTATTGCCAAATAGAATCGCAATATTGTAAGAATGCACCCTAGTGGAGAAAAAATGGAACACATGAAACTGTTTATAACCAACATTATAGGTTATTAATTAATTTCTGATGTCATATGATGTAAATATGTCAATTATATTCTGGACCGTTAATACCTGGGAATAATACGTTTAAAAAAGGTGCAAACAGTGGTTTCTTTCTTTCTTTTTGTGGTACCTCTGTGATTGACACATGTGGATGTGAAGGGCCAGCAGCCGGCTGGTAAAAGGGCAACCGCTGAAAAGTGGAAAGACCCTCAATCGGAATCGGTATAATCAATTGCTACGAATGTTTTTCTATTAATTATATCTCGCAAGCAGAATCTGGTTACATTCGTGCACTATATATACAATCTGGGAGCACTTGATAAAATGAAAGTGATAAAATCGAGGTGAAAAAGAGTGTGATTGGTTCTAATCAAAATTCATTGAAATGTGATTGTTCATTGACTGCCATTTGGGGCATGAATTAAATAGTCTTAATTAATAATGTAAAAATGCTATTTAATTAAATAAAAATAAAACTTACAGCTTTATGTGATTTTCATATTTATTAAGATATAATTTAGTTACAGCTGTTTCAGTACTTTGTACCTTCTTCAGACTTGATAAATTAATGAATTTTGTTGTTATAGTACATAACTGTAACTATGCATCAATATATATATATATAATATATTATTATTATTATTATTATTATTATTATTATTATTATTATTATTATTATTATTATTATTATTATTATTATTATTACAATCTCTATTATAATTTTAAAAGAGGCGATTTATTCAAATCTAATTGGGAATTTAACAGTTTATTACTATATTTCAATTTATTTATTTATTTCTACAACTTCTAAAAGGTCCAACTTCATTCCTTTGTCACAAACATGTACAATTTTAAAATTTGGATCAAAACAATGATCATATTGGAGTAGGTGGTTAGCATATTTTGAATTATCTAGATTTCTGTTATATGCTCTCATATGTTCCTTTATATTATGTTACCTACTTAAAATTTTATTGAGCAATACAATACAATTTTATTGTATCACACTTATTTATCACTCTGATAATTCAAATGTATAGTGATTGAACAGTTATTAGAATTATTAACATTAGCCACAACATTCGGTTGATTTTCATACTTTGACTCGAGGGGCTACTTTGACAGAATTGGGGCTTCTTTGACATTTTAAATTTCTTGCGTGTTTTGGGCTATTTTGACAACAATTCAATGGTGTAGACATTTCCTTGAAGTCGCACGAATAATTAAGTTGTTTTAAAAGAGGATGTTAATTGTTGGAGACACATCTGTGTCACTTTCAACAACAATGAATTCCCAGCAAGGATAAAATTGTGATTTTCGGTTTTACAGGGGTAAGGACTGGATTTGTTGTGTAAGATGCAAGCTCTGGGTCTGTGGTATGTGTAACAGGGGATCGAACAATTCTCAATATGATTGTGAACTATGTGAAGATGAGATGTGAAAATCTGATTTTTTTTCTACTGTTGTTTAAAAAATGCATGTTTTCTAATTAATTCCTGATTGTCTAACTACCATAATTATATAATTTTTGTGTTCTGTTGCGTGTCAGAATTGATAAAGAAGTTTAAGTTTATTTTGTCAAATTACAGTTATAAAACATTTGTAGTTAAGGTTGTTTACAATAAAAATATTTATAAAAAGATGATAAATTGGTGTCAAAGTGGTACCTACAGTGGGTCTACTTTGAATTATACTGAAAACAAATGTGATGTCAAAGTAGCCCCAGCACATGGGCCAGACAGACCTAAACAAAACTCATTGTTGTCCTACTAAGTTTTTATTTGAGGAGAACAGTACGAAATGGGATTTGTAGTCTAAGGTTCAATTGGTACAATAAATCATACATTCAATTTTATCGGCATAAATCATATGAGTTAGACCTTAAAAACCTTCAAAAATATGTCAAAGTAGCCCCGTTTTACGGTATTATTCTTATTTATTTCAATATGTTTCTCTGCTTTATGTACGACACTACATCATCATCATCATCATCATAGTACATTCACGAATTTAGGCCATTTGTTGACCTGTTTCGGCCTCAAGAGAAACACCATCCAGAAGTCTTTTGAGTGGACGTCCTGGTCTTCTTCTTCCTGCAGGTTGATATCTTAACATTAGTTTGGGTATTCTGTGATCTTCCATTCGATGAACATGTTGTACCCATCTTGACTTATAATCAGAAATTTTGTTTTCTAAAGATTCCATGTGTAATTCTTCTAAGATGTCTTCATTTTTTTTTTTTGTGATCTAGTAGTGTGTATCCTGCAGTCCTCCGAAGATATCTCATTTCAGCAGATCTAAGTCTCTGTATATCCTACGATACTACAGTTTTTAATAATTTACACCAGTCCTTAAATATTCTGGTAGGCTATATTTTTTTCATATATATTTCCGTATATTATTTACCGCATCATTTACCGCTTCCTCTACATCACAATTAATCATATCTGTAATTAATATGCAGTCTGAAACTGTTATTTAAAATGTCTGCCAGTAATTCAGACAACAATAAACAATTGCAGTTGTTTTATCAACGCTCCCTTGCTATCAAACAATTGAACTCTTCAAATCAATATATAAATTCACACGTCGTAGCATAGTCGTTAAGATAATGCGCCATAAACCGGAATAACGAGGGTTCGAGCACCGGTGGGGTCAGCATTTTTAAACTGACCCAAACCTTCTGGTGGTACCATGGGATCGACTCAGTCTCTAATGGAAATGAGTACCAGACGCTTGTTCTGGGGGTAAAGGCGGCCGCCACGCAGGGTTGACAACCCGCTGACATTGACTAGAAAAAACGGTGGGGTCAGGATTTTTAAGCTGACCAAAACCTTCTGGTGGTACCAAGGGGTCGACCCAGCCTCTAATGGAAATGAGTACCAGACGCTTGTACTGGGGGTAAAGGCGGCCGTCACGCAGGGTTGACAACCCACTGACATTGTCTAGAAAAAATGGGAGCCTTAACCTCCTACTACATTAAGGGTCTTCTGTGGCCTGTAGTGCGATCACTTTACCTTATCTACTGGCTGATTCCTCTCTAACTTTCCTACAAGAAGTTTGTTTACATGCTCCTCTTTCATTCAACATTCGTTCTATATGTCCTGCCCATTGCAATCTACGAATCTTAATTGTATTTGTTACATACGGTTGTTATTATTTATTATTATTATTATTATTATTATTATTATGAGGCACGCCGTAGCCTAGTGGTTAAGGCACTGCGCTACAAGCCGGAAGGTCGAGGTTCGAGTCCCGTTGGGGTCAGGATTTTTAAATGTACCCAAACCTTCTGGTGGCACTATGGCCCTAGGGTCGACTCAGCCTCTAACGGAAATTAGTACCAGACGCTTATTCTGGGGGTAAAGACGGCCGTCACGTAAGGCTGACAACCCGGCTGATATGAAGTCCCGATTGTCCAGAAAAAGTGGGAGCCTTAACCTCCTACTACCCCGAGGACCTCGTGAGGCGTGTAGTGGGATCACTTTACTTAATTACTATTATTATTATTATTATTATTATTAGTAGTAGTAGTAGTAGTAGTAGTAGTAGTAGTAGTAGTAGTAGTAGTAGTAGTAGTAGTAGTAGAGACCTAGTACTTGTTCTTTATAAGAAGCCATATAGGCCCTACATACTAATAACAGTTAAGTCTCGTAAACTGTGATGAGCAGGACATATGGCACGAATAGGGAATGAAGAGGTGCATGGAAGCTTCGTGTATGAAAACCAGAGGTAAAACGCTCAGGTGGTAGACCAAGAATGAGGTAGGAAAATAACATTAACCATGATTTGAGGGAAGTAGATTATACAGTGGATGTTTGGAAAACATTAGCTCAGGACAGGGTTATATGGAGAGCTTATGTCTGTGCGGCCATGAACCTAGGGGTTCGATAGAGCCAGTGAGTTAGTTATTAGTAGTATTAATGTAGTATTATAAACATTTTTTCTTAATGTTAATCTCGGTTACCCCTGTGCTTTTTAAGGGCAATTACAAAATATGTGATACAAATGTAAAGTAAACAGAAATTAACACAGTGATTTGACGTATTCTTATCTATAAAGAAGAAGATCCCAGTCACGTGTTAAAAATTCTTACTTACTTGTCATGTTAGCATGCAGAACACAGCATCATGCGCGCTCAGAGCTTGCCAGATCGCAACTAGCTGCAAGAGAGAGTGAAATAATATGAACGGTACCTTATTCACTGGTTTCATTAAAGTACGAGTTGATATTTAAATATATATGTATCATGCGATAAGGCAATGATAAGCAAAAAACTTGACAGCATTGTAAACATGTTACTTAACAGTTTTTGAATGAATTAATCATGAAGCTAACTACCTACATCCTTTCTCATACAGAGCATTTCAATTACCGATAAAACTTGTATAGCAAAGAGCAATAACTTCATAGATTCTCTTCTATAGTAATTCTGCACGAGGGCAAGTTTTTCACTGCAATCATAGCATCTTTACTAGGAAATTATAGGTGTATTATACCACCAAGTTAACTTCGCACGAGCGGAGGGGAAGAGTTTTAGCGCTAGTGTCGCCGAATTACTGAATCTATGGAAGGGATATAGGAGAAGACTGTAAACATCCGATCACGTACTGAACGGTTTTACTTTAAGTGTGGGCGGAGATTCCCTAAACACGTATGGAAGATCTTAACATGGTTGTCAAATTAATCATTTAAGCACGGAACACCCAAGCGGACCCTGAGGTTGAGAGCTAGTATGCACCATGGAAAGTAAAGTAAAGTATTCCCACTACAGGCCTCAGGAGGCCCTTGGGGTAGTAGGAGGTTAAGGCTCCCACTTTTTCTAGACAATCGGCACTTCATGTCAGCCGGGTTGTCAGCCCTGCGTGACGGCCGCCTTTACCCCCAGAACAAGCGTCTGGTACTCATTTCCGTTAGAGGCTGAGTCTACCCAGGATCATAGTGCCGCCAGAAGGTTTGGGTCAGTTTAAAAATCCTGACCCCACCGGGACTTGAACCCTCGACCTTCCGGCTTGTAGCGCAGTGCCTTAACCATTAAGCTACGGCGTGCCCCCATGCACCATGGAACAACCTCAATAATAACTAGATAGTATATTATTTAACGATGTTTTTTAACTATTCAGGTCACTGGCGTCACAATTCTAATCTAGAGAGGGTCAAAAAATTAATTCTTATTTATTTATTTCAGACTTGAGGTTCTTTCACACGCCGATAATGTTTAACTTGGGTTTTGTGATTAAATAAAATAAAAGTGTTAAAGTTTTATACGATTTTCATATTTATTTTAATACAAACATATCGATTGTCATCCTCGATTATTATCCGTCGCTATCAAATTTAAATTACCAATATTTGCAATAAATCCCCAAATCTATGTTAAAAAATATATTAATAATATTAAAATAATCAAACGTTTATTAAAAATGGGTGTACACTTACTTATCACGCCCTAACGCTGATCCAACCAGCGATAACCCAAAACAGCGATTGAAAAATCATAGACTAAGTAATATATCTTACACTGTGGAGAAAATAACAGTTAGCATCACAATATTGTCTAACAGTGTCACAATATTGTGATTTGCATATTTAAATAAATACTTCAAAACTATCTAATAATGTTATAAAAATTGTTTGGAAAAGTTTAAAATATTAAATAATGTTAGTAAATACAGAAGAAGAGCTATAGTTTACAACAATATAACTGAAAAATCAAGCGCTAGTAGAAGTGCAGTTGAGCCAAATATTTTATTAAAATAGTTTAAAATGTTGAACTACATGGTCTTAATAGGACGCCAGATATACGAACGTGTAAGAACAGTTAAGTCTCGTAGACTGCGATGGATTAGGACATGTGACACGAATTGGGAGTAAAGACGTGCATGGGAGCTACATGTTGGAAAACCAGAGGGAAAACTCCCAGTTGATAGACCAAGAATGAGGTGGGAGAATAACATTAACCATGATTTGAGGGAAATATATTATACAGGGAATGATTGGAAAACATTAGCTCAGGATGGGGATGTATGGAGAAATTCTGTCCGCGTGGCCATGAACTACAGGTCGATAATGCCAGCGAGTTAGTTAATTTAAAACGTGTATGATTAGTTTGTAAAAATGAAGTCAATTAACCGCAATTTAACTTAATTAATAATAAAAGCTGTAGAAAAATGACCAATATAAATTTAGTGGAAGCTTGAGGGCACTCGGTACTTCCTTGGATTGAAAAATATCGATTTTGTTTTTGCTTAAAAATCCAGAAAGTCTATTTTATCGATGTGTAATATTATTTTGTTAATTTTTGACATTTAAATCCATAAAATTTTATTTTAAAAAATGGTGTTTCTGTGTTCTGCTAATGTGCACTTTTTTTCTTTTTTTTTCGTAACTTGTATTTTTTCATCTATTGGTACACTTTTCTCTGAAACTATGAAAGATAGGAAAATAATTTTTGGCATGGATATGCAGTTTAAAGAGCTTTAAAATCCATCCATAGTAATTCTGCCCGAGGGTAGGTCTTTCACTGCAATCATAGCATTTTCATGCTATGCTTTCCAGATTTACTAAGGAATTATAGGTGTGGTAGCTCCCCGTTGCTTTCCACACCGGTGAAGAATGATGATGATAATGATAAGGATGTTGATGATTTTCGGGGACCGTTGGGCCCTAAGCTTCCTGACATTTGTCTTACGGATGAGAGGGAAAAAAATCCGAAAAAACCTCACCCAGGAGCCTGTCCCGACCGGGAATCGAACCCGGACCCGCTGCGTGACAAGGCAGCATGCTACCTCGAGACCACAGCGGTGGACCAGCTTTATAATAATAAGGTAAATTTATCTTTTTGTATTTAAAATTTAAAAAATATATATGCAAAAATTTAACAAAAAAATCGTCTTTGAGTTTTCATCATCATCATCATCATCATCACTCCCAGGGATTAGGCAATTGCCCGTTCCGACTTCATAATGCATCAGCCCAACGTCTTCTAGGTCTTCCAACATCACGTCTTCCTGTTGCTTGATAATTTCTTGCTAACAATGGATATCTCTCCTTACTCATTCCATCCATATGATCAATCCATTTCTGTCTGTAATTCGTGACCTTATCAAGTAAAGGCTGTACTTTCAATTCTTCTCTTATATCCTCATTTCTTATTCTATCAAGTCTTGTACATCCTTTTACTTGTCTTAGGAACCTCATCTCCGCCGTATGTATTCTATCCTTCTGTTTTTTCATTGGTGCCCAAGTTTCACATCCATACAATATTGTGGAAACCGCCATAACATTATACATTTTTATTTCTTCGATTTTTTAAAATTAAATCAGAATCCAGTTCTGCACACAAGCAAACCTTATCAAATGAATTATGGACAATAACATACTATATTTTGGAAACAATTGGATAAGTAGTTTTTCAGAAAAGTGTACCAAGAGAAGTTGGATTATTTAATTTTTTTTACGTTTTTAATTAGGGTCTTACACATGAAGAAATATGTCTAAAAAGTTAACCTCGCGTCATTATGTTCAGGAAGACTTGTTTAATTAGTAGGATAAATTAAGAATAAGCTGAAAAAAATATTTTAAATGTTGCATATTTTTAAACCAGAATATATAGAAATTAGCACTCTGTGCCCTTGAATTAACTCGTTCGGTAGATAATAGATATTCTGAACAAAAATATGTTTACAAACAAAATAAACTCACCACAATATTAGAGCCACTGTTGTTTGATGATTTGCTTGCAAAATCAGTGTTGCTATTTCCAGCGCCTGTTTTCTCCAGACTAGGAGGCCGAGGAAACCAGTCCTGGCACTACATAATATTTTCTCTCTCTTTCCAAGCAACTTTACTTAACCAATGCCAGTCAAGTACAGCTTGTATCCTTGCTTAATGTAATGTTCATGCTAAAAACATTCACTCTAGTGATATCATTCTAATGATAAGCAAGTGTTGTAATGTCTATTGAAATATAAAGGAAATGACCTGAATTTGAAATTCATTATTCATCATCTCGGAAATTCATTAACCACTGTACGTAGAATTATTCTACTAAGGCCTATAGTAATAATAACTAATAATAATAATATTTTTTTATTAGGAATATTCCACAATACAGCGTTTCTCCTTCAACCCAGTGATTTGTCGCCAGACGTTCCTGTCTAGAGCATCTTCTTCCCTCGAATCTCTCTCTTTCATACTTCTCCTCTCTCCATCTATTCAACGTTCTCTGATAATAATAATAATAATAATAATAATAATAATAATAATAATAATAATAATGACTATTTAACTCATGCCCCAAATGGGAGTCAATGACCAATCACGTTTCAATTATTTCTGTTTTACAACCAATCAGAGTCGTGTTTCACGAAATATTTATCAGTGTTATAATTTCCATATTAAAGAAAGCTCCTCCTTTTTAATATTCTGAACAGGTCTGACCATTATTTTGCAGTGACTGAGCCTGTGAGAAATACGGCTACCAGATTGTATATATAGTGCTTGAATGTCAACACATGCCGCATGCGGGAGTTAATATAAAACCATTTGTAGCAATTGATTATACCACCAAAAGAAGAAACCACTGTTTGCACTTTCTTAAATGTATTTTTTCCCAGGTAACAATCCAGAAAAATATAATTGTCATATTTACATCATACGACATCGGAAATGAATTAATATGCAGTTTGGTGTGTTTCATTTTTTCTCCACTAGAGAGCATTCTTACAATATTGCGTTCCTTTGGCAATAAATAGTATGATCTGGTTGCAGTGATAAACAAAAGAAGCAGATGAAGCGTGCCTATCGTTTCTCATTTGTTTTCAAACATCGCCGTTTACATTAAATATATAAATATTTTAAAATAACTGTAGTTAAATAATGATTTCTGAGTAAACAGCTTAATTAAATTCGTTAAATAGTCCTAACAAATGCCACTCTTGATTTCCAAATTCTCTAGATAATTTGGAAATCACTCGTGGCATTACTTATGATAATGATACTGATAATCTTCTTCTTCGGCTTTCCCCCACTTATAGGTTTGCCGTCTTCAGTTTCCATTTATCTCTATCATTCCAATCTCCCTCTTCCAAATTCCTATCATCCATTATAGTTCTGACGTAGGTTTTCCATTTCCATCTTGGTCTGCCACGTTTATTTCTTCCAGGGGTGACCATTGGTAGGCCTATATATTTTTTGGCCATCTTTCATTTTACATTCTTTGTACATGACCATACCATTTAAGCGTTTGATTTTCAATCCTCTTAACAACAGATGTGGTGACATTCATTTCTCTCCAAAGGAATTCATTTCTTATTTTATCCTGTCTTGTTTTTTTGGAGGCTTCTTCTAAAATAATCAAATTCAACTGTTCTAATTATATTTTTTGTACTTCCCTCAAAGACCAAGTTTCACTTCCATGTGACAAATTATTCTGTATTATGCTCTCATAAGTTTTCCTGACATTTGTCTTACAGGTGAGGAAAAACCCCGATAAAAACCTCACCCAGAAAAACTGTTCCGACCGGGGATCGAACCCGGGCCCTCTGCATAACAAGGCAGCACGCTTCCTCGAAACCACAGCAGTGGACAAGTATATATATATATATATAACAAAGTCGGAATAGTTACACTATTTATAACTCAAGAACGGCTAGACCGATTTTTAAGATTTGTTGGATTTGTTTACGCCCCGAATAGCAGAATAACTATTAAAACATCGGAAAAATTAACAAATTAACATAAAAATATTTAAAGGCGATACGAAGTTCGCCGGGCCAGCTAGTGTGTATATATATATATATACATACATACATACATACATACATACATACATACATACATACATACATACATACATACATACATACATACATACATACATACATACATATATATGACACATTAAGAAATAGGAGCAAAACGTTTGTCAGAATGCCGTTATTAAACAGCTTAGGTAACAATATTATATTGCTATTTTGCTTAGGATTTTAATAAACTTTTATTATAGTCTAAAAAAGGAAGAACCTGAGGCAGGATTTTAGAAAGAAACAGCAACAGGTACTCAACCTCCCTTTTACACATGAGCCGCTTTACGGGGTTGGTGACATAGGTATAATACCTTCCATCTCCAGAAGACAATGGCAAATGACAAATCCTATCCCCAACTCCAGGCAAACGAAGCAGGTAGCCGTCTCAAGTTGTTCCTCAAACAGTATAATAATTCATTAGTTTTTCATGACTTTCTGTACAGATATTATTTCGTTTAGTGAACATTTTTATAAAGAAAAACTGAAAATAGAATTAAGTTACGATACGTCCTTCTTTTGGCTAAGGACGGCATTATAGTGCAGGCCTATATAAAAAGAGAATAGGAGAAGAAATTAAAAAAAAAGGCAAAGTAATTGAGATTGGAGATCCTCTCCCTCCCTCCCTCTCTCTCTCTCTCTCTCTCTCTCTCTCTCTCTCTCTCTCTCTCTCCTCTCTCTCTCTCTCTCTCTCTCTCACTCGGAGGAAGAAGAGAGTGACGTTATATGACTCATGTAGTTACAACAATTATTTCACATAATGTTCATTTATAATGTCAACACAGCTGTCACTGGAACCAGGCACTCGTCACCAAACACACTGCCATCTTACATACAAATTATCCAACACTGAATGTTCCTTTATAGGCCTAAGTAAATGTAACTCACTGATACTATCGACTCCGTAGGTTTATGGACGCGCGGACATAACCTCTCTACACTATCCCTATCCTGAGCTAATGTTTCCCAAGCATCCCATGTATAATCTACTTCTCTCAAATCATGGTTAATGTTATTCTCTCACCTCATTCTTGGTCTATTAACTGAAATTTTCCCTCTTGTTTTCCCAGAAGAAAGTTCCAAGACCCTCTCTCATTCCCCATGCATGCCACATGCCTTGCCCATCGTACTCTACAAGACTTAACTGCTATAATTATAGGCCTAACTGGTTTCCTATAAAGATCATGTATAGTATAGCAGGATTTTAATATCATAATAAATACTGTCTTTTTAGTATAAGACAGATTTTAGAAAAGAAATGGGAATATAATGGTACTGTACATCAACTATATGTAGACTTCAAGAAAGCATACGATTAAATTAAGAGGGAGAAGTTATATAGTATCCTGCTGGAGTTCGGAATTCCTAAAAAGTTAGTTAGACTTATACGAATGTGTCTAAATGGCACAAAGAGTAGGGTGTGTGTAGGCAAACAGTTTTCGGACACTTTTGAAATCCAGAATGGGTTGAAGCAAGGAGATGCACTATCTCCTCTACTATTTAATTTTGTACTAGAGCATGCCATTAAATCTTTAGAGAATGAGGAAGGCTTACAACTCAATGGTATTAATAAGCTGTTAGTTTATGCTGATGATGTAGTATTGTTGGCCGATAGTGAGGAGACACTAAAGGACAACACGCACATACTATTGAGTAACACTAAGAAATTAGGACTGGAAGTAAATATCAATAAAACTAAATATATGGTCACACGTAGAAATTCATTAAATAATGGAAATGGACAGCTAATGACAAATGAGGGAAATTTTGAGGAGGTGGCTGAATTCAAATACCTAGGAACAATAATCACAAGTAGGAATGAGATGCACAAAGAAATTAAACATAGGCACAATTCTGGAAATGCGTGCTATTATGCATTGCAGAGACTCTAGATGTCCCAACTCCTTTCAAAAAACCTTAAACTGAAAATATATAAAACTATTATTCTACCAGTTATATTATATGGGTGCGAAACATGGACTCTTACTTTAAGAGAGGAAAGGAGATTACAATTATTTTAAGAATAAAGTACTTAGGAAATTTTTTGGACCAAAGAGAGATGAACAGACAGGTGAATGGAGAAGACTACATAACAATGAACTACATGGTCTTTATAGGAAGCCAGATATAATAAGAACAGTTAAGTCTCGTAGACTGCGATGGGCAGGACATGTTGCACGTATGGGGAATGGGAGACTTGCATGGAAGCTTCTTGTAGGAAAGCCAGAGGGAAAACGCCCAGTTGGTAGACCAAGAATGAGGTGGGAGAATAACATTAACTATGATTTGAGGGAAGTAGATTATACAGGGAATGATTGGAAAGCATTAGCTCAGGATAGGGATATATGGAGAACTTATGTCCGTGCGGCCATGAACCTACGGGTTCGACAGTGTCAGTGAGTAAGTAAGTAAGTTAATAATTTTGTATTTTAAAATTCTTTTAATATTTAAATATAACTTAAATAAAGAAAAACATCTAAATAATTCATTGTTGTTCATTGTTGAATAAAAATGTATCAGTAACAATTAAATAAATTGTATTACATAACAGTCTTTGTAAAGAATACTTTTAAAAATTGTTTAAGTCATTGTTGTTAAAACTACAAATCCTTCCATTATAACTGTAATAAGAACACCTGCATAACTTCATATTCTTAAATGAAAGTAAACTAAATTCTGATTGGATGTTAAAACAATTAACTTTCTTATTTAACAAATCAAATTTAAACTTATATTTAAAGAACTATTAACCAATATTTGAAGAGAAAAATTATACGCTCAGACCGGGACTTGAACCCGGGACCCTTGGTTCTCTAGACCAAGTGCTCTACCAACTGAGCTACCTGAGCAAGTACCGATCTAAACGCAAATCTTTCTCTATATACATTGTAATTCCCATCCACCAAATGCTGTGAAGCCATGCTTCTATCTTGCAAATGGGGGCTCCTTTATTAAGAAGACATATTTGGGAATTATACATTACAGCCAGTACGGCTTTTTCCAAGTTTTTATTATTGATTTCGTACATCTCAATGATGGATAAATCATATTTGAAGAGAAAAATTATACGCTCAGACCGGGACTTGAACCCGGGACCCTTGGTTCTCTAGACCAAGTGCTCTACCAACTGAGCTACCTGAGCAAGTACCGATCTAAACGCAAATCTTTCTCTATATACATTGTAATTCCCATCCACCAAATGCTGTGCATATAGAAATATATAGAAACATATAGAAATGTCCAACAATGAAAGTAAAAAATATATATTGCCCAGTTATCCCTTATAAAATTAGTTATCTGAATAGGCTTATATTATTGATAAATATAGTAAGAAAAGTATAAAAGGTCAAATTGTAACATTCCACAGCTTTTATATTTTATACATGTGTATTGTGATGGAGAAAAGCGTACGTTATATGTACATTATGGGATATCAACAAACCAAATTAATATAATATACGTGATCTATTTTATATCAAATTAAAAACAGTATTAGTGATCCATTTGAGATGGTCTATTTTATTTTATTATGTTATCTTTATGGATAATAGGTATACCTTTATGCATAACAGGTAATACTATAGGTTCTAATAATTTTGTAGGCCTAACCTTAAAAGTCGAAATTGTAGCAAAATAATAATTTATTATTATGGTTTATAAAATCATTGATAGGTAACTATGTATTAATTTATTGTTGTAATTGTTAATAGAAAACCATTATCAAAATTACACTATGAAGATAATATTTTAAGAACATGGTAAGAAATTACCATCACCACGTTATGTAAATACATCAAATAAATACAAAGTTATTAATCAATTTTTGATGGTGCATTTTATTTTCCATAACCTCAAGGTTGAGATTATGGTAAAAAATATACATATGGTATAGGGCTCAACTGCACTTCTACTAGCGCTTGATTTTTCATTTATATTGTCGTAAACTCTTCTTCTGTATTAACTAACATTATTTAATGCTTTAAACTTTTTCAAACAATTTTTATAACATTATTAGACAATTTTGAAGTATTTATTTAAATATGCAAATCACAATATTATGACACTGGTAGACAATATTATGATGCTATTTTCTCTTAATATTGCAAATATTAGTAATTTAAATTTCACAGCGACATATAGTAATCGAGGATGATAATCGATATGTGGTTAGATTGTGGGTTATCGCTGGCTATATAAAACCTGACATATGCGCACTGTTGTTCTATTGGACTTTGAAAATATTCCACGCTAGTTTAAGTGCAGTTTTTCCGTTTATAGAAACACTGTTAAGTAACTATGTATTAATTATTGCTGTAATTCACCACAAATCTTTAATCACCATGTTATGTAAATTATTAGTATTGTCTCTTCTCCTTATGGTCATTAATGCTTCTCCTGATACAAGACTATAGTCATAATTTATAAACTTTGATACTCTATCAGTGTTATTCTAAAATTTATATCAAAACAAAAAATGAAACATTATATGTATTATATATATGCCCAATTACTTTGCCCTACAGTCCTATAAGGGCATTTATATAAACAACCATCTTTAAAATATGTAGTCATTGCATGAAACATCATTTCAGTTTACTGTTTTACCTCATCCTCACGTCAACATGATTTTTTTCAAATATGTCCCCTTGAATAGCTGATTGGTTTTACTACTTATATTGCAAGCTCTAGGGCTTTATGAAATACATAAGATAAATGGCACATTCACTAAAGCCCTCCACTGAACCTTTTCCTCAACGAACTTAATCCAGTAAAAATTTCTTCTACTGTCTATTCAATCTACATGATCAACCCATAACAAACTTATAAAACTTATAGCGACAAATGTATTTATTTTATTGAGAAAATACCATTAGGAAGGTTTAGATGGGAGGATATTTGGATGAATCTTAGGGAACTGCATATTGGAAATAAACATCTGTTTTTGGTGGACATGAGTTTTGTATGTCATGATAAAAGAAACAGAAGTGAATTCTAGTACTTGGACAATGCAGGAAAATGAAATTAAAGAACAGTCCATACTTATATTTTATTGTGGAATTAATATGTATGACACCTGAAATAAATACAAAATATGTTTCATTTGAAAACATTGCTTTTTATTATTATCAGCATTCATAATTACTCATAACAATTATATACAAGAATCAATATGGATTTACATACATGAACATTACACAGCTATCAATGTACATAAACACACAAATTTGTAACACTAATACCTTATATATTATTGTGAAACATTACTATTTACACATTTTTTAGAATATAATACCTCATCGTGTCCACCACTGTGGTCTCGAGGTAGCGTGCTGCCTTGTCATGCAGTGGGTCCAATTCCTGGTCGGGACAAGCTCCTGGGAGAGGTTTTTTTGGGGTTTTCCTCACCTGTAAGACAAATGTCAGGAAGCTTAGGGACCAACAGTCCCCAAATATCATCCGGTCATCATCATCATCCTTCACCGATGTGGAAAGAAAGCAACGGGAAGCTACCACACCTATAATTACCTAGCAAATCATAGCATGAAAATGCTATGATTGCAGTGAAATACCTACCCTTGGGCAGAATTACTATGGATGGATGGATCATAAGGCTTTTAAGTTTCCATACCCAACTTACGGAAAACAAGATAACAAAACAATAAAGCTTGCCAAGGATCTACCTACTTAATCAAATCTAAATTACTTTAATGAAATTTTATGATGGGAATTTACATTATCAGGCAAATAAATTAAGTAAGTCAAATTATTACATCTCACCTCATAAAACTGGGTGATTCTCACAGGACCGGTTTCTGAAGTTATTTCCTCTATCGTCAACCAGAACTCAGACTATAGAGTTAATGGAATCTTGGCTGATGATACAAGCAATAGCTTCAGAAACCAGTCCTGTGAAGATCACGGAGTTTTATGAGGTAACATGTAATAACTTATTTGACTCACTTAACGGAATATAAAATAATAAAAAAAACCCATGGCTTGAAAGGCCTAGAAGGCTCTTGGCCTACTAGCTGGCTGTTGGACTCACTTCCACATGAGTTGATCACAGAGATAGAAGATCATTCACCCAGTGTAGGATTTGTCAGCATGTCAGGTCCCCCAGTCATTATAGCTGATTTTCTGAACTTGGAGTCGCTACTTATTGTAGCTACCCAAATGCCTCATGATGCTGAGTGAGCAATGGCCCAATACTGGCCAAAATCACAAGAAAAAATGTTTTCCCCCATGGAGACCCGAACCAGCGCAAGTCCGGTAACTCTCTGACAAAGCATCTTGCCTTAACCATTCAGCTATGGTGCGGGACATAAAACAAACAAACTGAATTAAATAAACATGTTCACAATTGGCTATACCAGAAATGTGAATAAATGTGCACGCATTTTAACTTATGTTATCCAATAAATGATAGTGTTAGTGACTTAAAGGACAATTACAAAGTTTATAGCTGATATGTCACATGGAATAGGGCCCTATTTAAATTACATATTAGAACAAATAAAATTTAAGATTAGACAAAATGATATAGTGTTACAGATGCACCAACAATTTAGACGAGGAAATCTGCATTTTTAACACATAATGGTCTATATACACAACACAAATATGTTCACAGCCTTACAGCAGAGGAAGTATAGAAGACAAAAAAAAAATGCACAATACATGATAGTGTAGTGAAAAGAAAGTGTTCATATAATTTTGTCCAATCACAATCCTAAAATTACAAGTAAAAATACAATGGGAAGTAAGTAACTCTATTAGGTCCTTCTTAATAACAAATAAGGTAAATCCGGAGTTATTCTACCTCATAACTTGTTGTGTTCTATTTGAACTAGTGTCTGTATATAAAGTATACCATCGTCAGCTTTTCCAGAATGTTGAAATTAACATTGTCGTTCCCTCGATGTCCAGAGCTGACAACTTAAATTTCAACAGTCTGGAAAAGCTGACGATGGTATACGTGAAATATCAAAACTACTTCAAATAGAACACCAGTTATGAGGAAGGATGACTCGGTATTCACCTTACTTATTATTAAAAGTGGACATCTATTAGAGCCCTTCTGGCTGTCAATCCATTTGGCAAATCATAAACATCATTCACAACTGGAATAGCATTATTGGTGGCAGATCCTCTATTTCGGCATCGTTTGCCCTCCTCGCTATATTGTGTAACACAGTTGTTGCAACTATAACAGTCGTCGTCGTTTCAAGTTTGAGTTATAATTGAAATCAGCTCGTGTTTGTGGGTTGAGGAGAGGTGTCATTCAAATATGATGGCACGCATACCCACTGTCTTCCAGGAGAATGCCAGACACTTCTCCTTCTTTAAATTGGCCACAGATCATGCTACTTTTGAACATACGAGTGTCGTGTGCAGATCCTGGCCAGCCTGTAATGATGTTTATGAATTCCATAGTGAAGTTCACAATGGCCTGAAAATTAAAAAAAGATATAAAAAGCTACTCTCAATGCAATAAATATATATATATATATTAATTAAATAAAAGTAAAACTTAGTTTTATTCGATTTTCATATTTATTAAGATATAATTCAGTGACAGCTGTTTCGGTACACTGTACCTTCTTCAGACATGTACCGAAACAGCTGTCACTGAATTATATCTTAATAAATATGAAAATTGAATGAAACTAAGTTTTATTTTTATTTAATTAATTAATATGGATTTTCATCAAGTAAACACCAACTCAATTGATTATATATATATATATATATATATATATATATATTCAATTTTTCATATTCAAAATTCTTACTATAAACTATGCCGTTCCTAACGAAAAACTATTAATTTTTTATTCATAGCCATTACAAGCACTTCAGTTTTGTCATTGCATTAAAATTGTGATGGTTTCGTCAATTGTTTTATTGGAAGTAAATTTGGCTCAACTGCACTTTTACTAGCGCTTGATTTTTCAGTTATATTATTGTAAACTATAGCACTTATTTTGTATTTCCTAATATTTTAAACTTTTTCAAACAATTTTTATAACATTATTAGACAGTTTCGAAGTATTTATTTAAATGTGCAAATCACAATTTTATGACACTGTTAGAAATATTGTGATGCTAACTGCTATTTTCTCCACAGAGTATATTACTTAGTCTATGATTTTTCTATTGCTGTTTTGGGTTATCGCTGGTTGGATCAGCATTAGGGAGCGATAAGTAAGTGTACACCCATTTTTAATAAACGTTTGGTAATTTTAATATTATTAATATATCTTTTTAACATAGATTTGGGGATTTATTGCAAATATTGGTCATTTAAATTTCATAGCGATGGATTGTAATCGAGGATGATAATCAATATGGTTCGATTGTGGGTTATTGGTGGCTCTCAAACTCTGGCGCATGCACACTGTTATTCTATAGGACTTTGAAAATATTTCATGCTAGTTTAAGTGCAGTTTTTTCTGTAAATTTACTTGTACCTTAATAAAGAAAGAAAAAATAATGCTTGAATTGTGACTTGAACCCTGGATCTCTGATTCTGTACATTAGTACAATACCAATTACACCATCTGAGCACCGATAAGAATGTCAACATTTCTTTCTACTTATACAATTCTCGTTCGTCCGAAGACCATCAATACCAACATGCCAATTGGAATCTTTTATTCAGAAGTACTTTTATTGAGAATTTATACATTACTTTTGAACGGTAAAGCTTCATACTTTGAAGTTTTTATTAAATTAACACTTTCCAACCTAGATTAATTAAGGAAGAAAAATTAAGGTTTGGAAAGTGTAAATTTAATAAAAACATGAAAAAAATTAAAATATGGTTATATTTTATTTGTTATTTATGCAAAAATCTATGTTATGTTATGGGATAAATGGTATGAGGTAGTAATCTAGAACAATATTAACACAATACATTTTCAAAATGTTTCTCACTGATATTGGTCTACAAAATCTCCTACTTGGCACAAATTATTTAGGTAAAAAGCATCATAAATCAAGTATTCACCTAAAATGGTTCACAGATGCTGCTTGGAGTTCTGCTTTTATGTGCTATATATTTAAGACAGTGCAACTAATGGCTTTATTTCAATTTTCTTACAATACTGATCAAGGCAACTGAAGCCATGGATCACATGTCGTAGATTTACGACACGTAGAAGAACCTGAACTCTAAAAATAAAGCTTCTAAAAAAAATTAGTTGGATCTTTCATTATCAGTTTTGAATTACAACTCTAATGATGTCAATTAAAGAGCATAAGGGCCTTCTAGGCCTGTTGCGCTTGGAGAGAGGGAGTGAAATAAAATAATAATAATAACACACAAAATACTTGCTTAACTAGTTTTTGTACATACCTGACAGTTGAAGGAGAATACGCCCAAGCTATTTCTGAAGATTTCGGGATATTCTCCTCCAGGATTCCTTATTTTTATATGTGTGCCATCGATGAATCCAACTACACCACGGAAACAAGCAATTCTATGAAATTCATAATGGAGATGACGAACCTCATCTCCATTAGGGAATGTTATAAATTGTAGTTTCAATTCTGCAATAGAGGTGGATACTTTTCTGATGACAGGTGACACAGTACTTTGGCTGATGCCAGGGAGGTCTGCCACTACAAGCTGCATACTTCCTGTGAATAGAATTAATAAACAAATTGAATAAATTCACAATTGGTATGACACAATATTTATGCCATAATAAATTTAATATTTGTCTGGCCACACCTTGATTAAGTATTTGTTCCTGAATCGAGGAATTTAGCATAAAATTAAATTAAGCATTATCAGATAATCTTTCATGTGCATAATTTAAAGAGTGAAGCAAATTATGGGTAAACTTTAGTATTTGACTCTCATCTATTCAATGAATAAGTTCTACAGAATCGCACTGCACATGCGCGAATGTTTAATGTAACCTTCACCAGGTGGCAGGATATAAATGTGAAATCGAAATAACTAACCTTCTTAATAAATTCCCAAACAGTTTATGAGAAACTGACATACACCCATTACACTCTTCCTAACCTAACAAAATAAATTGCTTGCATATTATTCAATAAACTAATCATGCGTATACTAACTTGTCCCAACAAAAACACACGAAATGAAGTTAATTTCTTTAAATTAAATAATAATAATGTTAAGTATTAAAAAATTAATAGAAATATTGTTTTATTAATTTCTACTACAGTAGTTTGAATGAAGATGTTTCATTATTTGCATTTTCCTTATATTATATATATATATATATATACATACACATATATATCGTACTATTGAATTACTAATTATTATCCAATTTTGTTCGTTATGTGACCGGAGTTAATAAAAATTTCACTTTTTTGCGTGTAATATACAAACAAAAAAACGATCATGTTAATGATTATACACGAGAGTGATATTTTATTTCTCTACATGAATTATTTGTAATCGGTTTATATAGTATTTCCATACACGTTTGTAATAAACAACACTAGATTTTAAGAAGTCTCACGATGCATATTGAAAAAGTTAAAATATAATGAATCATACAGCATATATTACATGACTTACCTGTATATCGGGGAATATCCTGAAAGTACAGGCGGCGACGGCGATTCGCTTGATCCTGTAGATTTTGTTCAATTTCCACATCTTCTATTAACTTCTGTGCCTCCAAACCCAAAAGATTATTCACTTTTGGAACTCCGCCATTTCTACTGTGGACCAGAACAAAGCGAAAGACAGGTATACTGCCGACTTATGAATTTGACATTAATAAGTGAGTAAGGCGTGGCCAAAACGAGAGTTTTGAGCGAGAGTTGGTTTCAAGAATACTCTCGACGTCATAGGAAGGCGGAGCCACTCACATGTCACTTCGAGAGGAGAGTTGGTTTCAAGAATACCGGCCTTAGAGGAGCATGGATAGATGCTCTGAGACAGCAGCCCTGTCGTTATCCTTACCCTGCACAGCGCTCGTAACGCGGTCAGGGGACATTTATTATTACTGATTCATCTCAAAGCGTTATCAAGTAATATTTAAATTCCCAATAACTGTCTACCCCAATAAGAAGCCGTCATTTGTACAATCGAGCAAATGCTCGTAGTATTCGGCGCTCGGGAATTAATGTATAAGATAAAAAATTGCGTTTAAATTGGAGTTTTTCAGGTAGCTCAGTGGTAGAACATTGGCATAGATAGTCAAAGGTCCTGGGTTCAAACCCCAGTTTCAGCGTATATTTTTTCTCTTCAAATATAATCAATTTTATACCTAAGTTAGGGTACGTAACCCTGATCTAGGCCATATTGGTGATATCTAGACCTAGACGTGATTACTTTTACTTACTGACCTTACTCACCGAAGTGACGACCTTGAACTAGATAGCAAGGCAAACTTCCTTGCTAAATTCTCTCACGATAACCCTTAAGGCATGACACAAATAGCAGGCATTTGAAGGGAACAGAATTTCCATGTTTATGCCATTTTTATTTACCGGAGTTTAACTGACTAACTCGCTGAAACTATCGAACCCGTAGGTTCATGGCTGCGCGGACATAAGCTCTTCACACATCCCTATTCTGAGCCAATATTTTCCAATATTCCCTGAGGCATATATAATCTACTTTTCCAAATAATTGTTAATCTTATTATCCCACCTCGTTTTTTATCTACCAATTGGGCGTTTTCCCCCTGCTTTTCTTAAAAAGCCCTGCCCATCATAGTCTACGATTAAATATATTTTATTAAGTGATACTATGAATTGGCTTTTGGTGATGGAGTTCATACATGCATATGCCTTTACGACTAACGAAAATCAGGAAAACAACTTCAGCCAGGATTTATCCAATAAGAGTTTCAAACTGCAGTTTGTGCTTCGGTTTCTGCACTGGGAGATATATGACTTTAATCCAGTATATTTTAATATACGCACCACTTCTGCAGACCTAGATTATGTATATTCTACTTGTTTTGTGTCCAGGAAGGAATTTAGGATGATTGGGAGTTTAAGTGTTTGTGTAGTGTATATGTGTTGTATAATTGCGTTAGGTTAGCTTTTAGATTTGTTAAATATCGTGTATATGTTGGCTGCATCCCGTGATTCCTTAGTGTAAATCGGCTCGCATTTGTTGCGCATGCGCATGGTGTATGATTGAAACTTGAGAAAAATCGCGTTACATGTTGTAAAATATTTCCCAAATTAAAAAAAAAATTGTAATAAAATATGAATAATTACTTCAGAAAAAGTATATATGGTTAAAAATGTCTGAAAATGAATTAGTTAACGCAAAAATAACTAAAACACGGCATATTACTATTGGATCGTGTTTATTATCTTTGCTGAAAGAGAGTAGCTGTAGTTCACAGTCGAAGTGAATGAAAGCAGCAGGTATTTCATACTCAGCACATTATATTACGAAGGATTGTACTATAACTTACCTTCATTTAGACGCTGAGCGAGCGTGTTACTTCCGAGTCCGACGGGACACTTGAAAATTTTAATAATCACCCTTACCTCACAGTGAACTACGAAACATTAAAATATAAAGTAACTAAACTCAATAAGAAGAGCAAATTTAATTACCGTAAAACACAAAATATAAAACATAAAATTGAATACGCCTGAAATAAACTACATATGTGACATCATGACTGTTCCTATATATTCTCAGGTAGTAAGCCATTGTATAGCTTGCAAATTCCCCGTGGCCCCCTTCTACCCTTGCTTTCATTCTTCTCGTAAGTAAAGCGAAAATTTAATTTATTACCCGTTTAAGGAGTAAGCGCAGTTGTTGACGGAGGGCACTGCAGTCGTGTTTATGCAGGAATAGAACACGTGACACTGCTATCTACGAGTGCAAAGGGGAATGGGACGTGGGACGCTGACAGTGTACACTGCCTTATATGACGTCACGTGTACCAACAAACAGCGCTTCCTGATTCTTCCGCCTGCAGAGATATTTTGAATGATTAATAACCTACCTAACCTAAATAAACATGTTGGCAGTTGGTTATATCAGAAACTTGAATATAAACATGTAGGCAACAATGTCACTAGCACGAGAAGTAGACTATCGATATAGTCGGTAACTGAAAGTTTGTTGGAAAATTGATACTGGCAAAGAATAGCCAAATATTCGGTCACCATTTTGCGGAATCCTGTAATAATTGTAATCAATGTTTTTAAAATACAATATGAAACTCCGTTGACGTTTTAATAATTGTATAACAGTACCTGATATCTCAGTCGTCCTCAATAATTTGCAGTGTTGTTTTATAGGAGGCCTTTCGATAACTTATGTATCATCTTTTGCTTTCATTTTGGTACCAAAATTATTGAGGACGACTGAGATATCAGGTACAATTATTAAAACTTTAATAATTGTAATGTGGACTACATACTATTCCACTCCTTATCTAAGACTTATATGTACTTTTTTTAATCACATGCACCTGATTGTCATTTCGACATTTCTGGTGTTCTCTCCTGGCATTGCGTACTTGTAACCCACTTCTGAGTTTGGGGCACTTGGAAGGCAGGGCCACGCAGCCCCGATGATATGAAAGTTGATGATGATGGTAATGATGCGCCAGAAGAGGCCTTAAACTAAACTTAAGCTAATTAGGCGAATATGATCCATCCATAGTAATTCTGTCTGAGGGCAGGTCTTTTACTGCAATCATAGCATTTTCATGATATGCTTTGAAGCTTTACTAGGGAATTGTAAGTGTGGTAGCTTCCCGTTGCTTTCCACACCGGTGAAGGATGATGATGATGATAATGAAAAGGATGGTGATAGCCATATGATTTTGGGACCGTTTGGGCCTTAAAATTTTCCTGACATTTGTCTTACAGGTGGGGAAATACCCCGATAAAAACCTCACTCAGAAAAACTGTCTCGACCGGGGATCGAACCCGGGCCCGCTGCGTGACAAGGCAGCACCCTACCTCGAGACCACAGCGGTGGACGCGAATATGATATTGATGAAAATTATGGCCAGATGGTGTTCGGGGACCGTTTGGGCCTTCAGTTTCCTGACATTTATCTTCGGCCTACAGGTGAGGAAAAACCCCGAAAAAACCTCACCCAGGAAACTTGTCCTGACCGGAGATTGAACCCGGTCCCGCTGCGTGACGAGGCAGCACGCTAACTCGACACCACAGCGATGGATTAAATGTATTAGTATATGCATTGTAAATCAGAAAAAAAAAGATGTTATTGGGGAAAACCCAACGATGTCAAATAAATTGATAATAGTATAACATAAGCAGCTGTACTTCAATGTACAATTATGCTTTTCACTACAAACTGAATACAGTTGTAGGTAAATATTTTATGGCATCGATCTGAAAATGATGTGTATTTACATTGTTTTTTTGACCAGTCCCTTTACGTGAATGGTAATATGAAATTATAATACTTTCTCTCCTAAAAACAAAGCTCTTTATGCATGTTGGCTCGTTGGTCTAGGGGTATGATTCTCGCTTAGGGTGCGAGAGGTCCCGGGTTCAAATCCCGGACGAGCCCTAAACTTTTATTTCACATAAATCCTTCAATAGTCTCTAGATGACGATAAAAGTTTCTCAATTTATGTTATAAGATTGAGTTTTAACTTTATTTTTCTACTTTTAGTGTGGGAGTAGAAAAAGAGTACAATTTCTTCAGCGATGAAGTGGAATTATGACAATTTTTTCTGTTAAATGGATTTTAAATTGCAATGTAATATTAATTTCGAAAGTAAAATATATTCTTGGGCTCCAGATGTGGGGATTTTTATGCGAGTCCAAAACTGATTTCGAGACTTATGATTATTTATTTTTATTAGGTATATACATGAGTTTAAAGTAGCAAAATGATTAATAATAATAATAATAATAATAATAATAATAATAATAATAATAATAACAACCTTCTGGCGGCACTATGGTCCTAGGCTCTACTCAGCGTCTAACGGAAATGAGTACCAGAAGCTTGTTCTGGGGGTAAAGGCGGCCGTCACGCAGGGCTGACAACCCATCAAGTGCCGATTGTCTAGAAAATATGGGAGCATTAACCTCCTACTACCCCAAGGGCCTCCTGAGGCCTGTAGTGGGATCACTTTACTTTTTATAATAATAATAATAATAATAATAATAATAATAATAATAAATCATTAAAACTATTGAACTCGTGGGTTCATAGCCGCGTGGATAAAAGTTCTCCATACATCCCTATCATGACCTAATATTTTCTAATCAAATCCTGCAGAATATTTACCTCTCTTAAATCATGGTTAATTTTATTCTCCAACTCATTTTGGCCTATCTGCTGGGTAATTTACCTCTGGTTTTCCTAGAAGGAGTTTCCATGCCCCTTTTTCATTCGCCATTCAGCCCATCGCTGTCTACGAGACTTAATTGTTCTGATGATTAGATCTGTATTTCCATACAGTTCATGTAGTTCATGTTATTTTGGACTTCTCCGTTCGCCGGCCTGTCCATCTCTCTTTGGTCCAAACATTTTCCTAAGCATCTCATTCTCAAATACTCGTAAACTTTTCATCTCTCTTAAAGAAAAGTCCATGATTAGCATCTAGATAATATGCCTATAACTGGATTCCCTCCCCCCTCCCAGTTGACCAGTCTCATGGGCTAGTGGTCGTCGTTTCTGATTACAGTTAATGAGATCCCGGGTTCGATTCTCTGGCAGAACATAAGAATTTTTCCGTAAAGGGAATTATTCCTGTGGTTGCCAATGTTATGGAATTTAGATTAAATTTAGGTTATGGACTCTCCTGACGCTTCATCATAATTTATCACCCATCATATCATATGTGCCCACCGCTGTGGTCTCGAGGTAGCGTGCTGCCTTGTCACGCAGCGGGCCCGGGTTCGATCCACGGTCGGGGCAGTTTTTCTGGGTGAGGTTTTTATCGGGGTTTTTCCTCACCTGTAAGACAAATGTCAGGAAAACTTTAAGGCCCAAACGGTCCCCGAAATCATATGACCATCATAATCATCCTTATCATTATCATCATCATATCATCCTTCACCGGTGTGGAAAGCAACGGGAAGCTACCACACCTAAACAATTCCCTAGTAAAGCTGCAAGCATAGCATGAAAATGCTATGATTGCAGTGAAGGACCTGCCTTCGGGCAGAATTACTATGGATGGATATCATATGCACAAAGAGGACAAAATCATTAAACCAGTATGCAAAGCACAAACAGTAAAATCTTTTATTAATCTTAATGGTCATTTGGCTGCAACAACAACAACAACAACAATAATAATAATAATAATAATAATAATAATAATAATAATAATAATAATAATAATAATAATAATAAAAATAAAAATAATAATAAAAATAATAATAATATAAATATTATTGGGGTAACGTAACTTCGTCTTCCAGGTACTCCAATCTAGAAAGTAGATTAGAAATCCGCCAATACTAGGGGAGAAAATCATAAATGTCATAGAAGAAACCTAATGGCATTGAACAAAATTATTATTATCATTATTATTATTATTATTATTATTATTATTATATTATTATTATTAATTCGTTTATTTATTTGAACTGGCAGTTAAGGCCATAAAATCTTAATTAACAAAATATGAAGTAACATAATTAGGCCTAAATAATGTGGACCACATAGTATTTTACTTCTCATCTAAGACTTAAACATATTAGTACGTATATGCATTGTAAATTTTATGTTAAAAATTTTCAGTTTTGCATTCAGAAAAGAAAATGTTATTGGGAAAAACCAAACGAGATCGAATAAATTAATAATTGTATCAAATTTAGCAATTATACAATTCACGTTTATGTAGGCTATATTTCAATACAAACTAAATATAGTATGACAAATATTTTAACGCATAGATCTGAAAATTATATGTGTATTTACATTTTTTTTTTTTACCAGTCCAATTACGTGAATGGTAATATGAAATTATGATACTTTCTCTCCTATAAACAAAGCTCTTTATGTATGTTGGCTCGTTGGTCTAGGGGTATGATTCTCGCTTAGGGTGCGAGAGGTCCCGGGTTCAAATCCCGGACGAGCCCTAAATTTTTATTGCACGTAAGTTGTTCCATAGACTCTAGATGGTGATGAATGTTTCTTAATTTCTGTTATAATAGTGACGCTTAACGTTAATTTTCTACTTTTAGTATGGGAGTAAAAAAAAAGAGAGAGAAAAATTTCTTCACTGATGAAGTGAAATTATGACAAATACAATTTTATCATCATCATCATCATAGTACATTCACGAATTTAGGCCATTTGTTGACCTGTTTCGGCCTCAAGAGAAACACCATCCAGAAGTCTTTTGAGTGGACGTCCTGGTCTTCTTCTTCCTGCAGGTTGATATCTTAACATTAGTTTGGGTATTCTGTGATCTTCCATTCGATGAACATGTTGTATCCATCTTGACTTATAATCAGAAATTTTGTTTTCTAAAGATTCCATGTGTAATTCTTCTAAGATGTCTTCATTTTTTTTGTGATCTAGTAGTGTGTATCCTGCAGTCCTCCGAAGATATCTCATTTCAGCAGATCTAAGTCTCTGTATATCCTTCTGTTTCAACGTCCATACTTCGCTACCATACAAAAGAGTTGGAAGAGCCAGTGTTTTATACACTTTCAGTCTTGAATGCTTTTGGACTAACTGTGGCTTGAAGATAGAATTTATTAACCCTAAAATTCTTAAAAATTTAGATATTTTTGCATTTACATCCTTTTCTTCTTCATATGAGATATTGCATCCTAGATATGTAAAATTATTCACCTGCTCCAAAATTTTATTGTCCAGTACAATTTTACTTCTGACAGGATCTACATCTTGAAATGCCATAATTTTTGTTTTTTCTACAATTTTATTTTTCTGTTAAATTAATTTTTAGAGAGCAGTGTAATATTAATTTCGAAAGTGAAAGATGTTCTTGGGCTCCAGATGTGGGAATTATTATGTGAGTCCAAAACAGATTTGAAGACTTATGATTTTCTTTTTATGACATGAGTTTAAAGTAGCAAAATGTTTTACAATAACTAATTGAAACTATCGAACTCGTAGGTTCATAGCCGCGCGGAAAAAAGTTCTTCATACATCCCTATCTGGACCTAATATTTTCTAATCAAATCCTGCATAGTATTTACCTCCCTTAAATCATGGTTAATTTTATTCTCCCAACTCATTTTTGGCCTAGCTACTGGGTGATTTAGCTCTGGTTTTCCTACAAGGAGTTTCCGTGCCCCTCTTTCATTCCACATTCAGCCTATCGCAGTCTACGAGACTTAACTGTTCTGATTAGATCTGTCTTCCCACAAAGACTATGTAGTTCACTGGTATTTTAGTCTTTTCCATTCGCCGGCCTGTTCTTCTCACTTTGGTCTTAATCTCAAATAGTCGTAAACTTTTCTCCTCCCTTAGAGTAAGAGTCCGTGTTTCGCATCTATTAATATTACAGAAAAATAACAGTGTTATATATTTTCAGTTTAACTTTTTTGAGAGATGTTGGGATGACATGAGTCCCTGTAATAATATATTATTATTATTATTATTATTATTATTATTATTATTATTATTATTATTATTATTATTATTATTATTATTATTATTATTATTATTATTATTATTATTATTATTATTATTATTGGCAAAGAGAACATAAAACATAGAATTGAATTGAGTAGCAAAATAATATCATTGTTAAATTCCATATGGTGGGATAAGCATATTTGGAAAGACACAAAAAAATATATTGGTAAAACATTGGTGGAATCTGTTGCAATGTACGGAAGTGAGGTATGGACAATCAATAAGTACTACAAGAATAGACTAATAGCTCTAGAAATGGATTATTTACGAAGAAGTGCCAGAAAGTCTAAATTAGAACATGTCACAAATAAGGAAATTAGAAACATATGGAAGCAGAAGAAAGCATAATTGAAAGAATTGAGGAGAAGGAATTAAAGTGGTTAGGACATGTTTTAAGAATGGAAGATGAGCGATGGCCGAAGCAACTATATGAATGGCATCCGAACAGAAAGAAGAAAAGAGGAAGACCAAGGTTAACATGGAAGGAAAACATGAAGACAGTAATGCAAGCTAGAGAGAGGATAAGCATCGAAGATGCCCAAGACCATAGGCTTTGGAGGTTTGGCACGGGAAGACGGCAGCAGCTGTAAAAAACCCGAAGATAGATTATTATTATTATTATTATTATTATTATTATTATTATTATTATTATTATTATTATTATTAATCTTTATTGTAAGACCTTGTTTCCCTCAACGAAACTAAGGTGCTCTTCCCCCTACAGTAAGAAATTCAACCACACTAATTTAGTTAGGCCTACACTCTGTTTCCGATAGTTATTGAGTTTCACGGGGTCAGCGTTCGGCCTCATAGTGACATCTAGTACTAGGGCTGAAAAATTCGGTAAATTTCGGCTTAGAGGCCTTTTTATTCAGGCTTAAGGATCTTTTACGAGCTTGAAAATCTTGAGACTCGGGACCAACGGCTTTAAGTACCTCCCGGAGGACTTGCTCCTTGGATTTTTCCGTCCTGAAAAAATCCATCTACCCTGACCGGTTTTGAATCCGCGACCTTCGGGACCAGAGGCAATGAGCATAACCACTAGTCCACCGCGGCCGACTGTTATTATTATTATTATTATTATTATTATTATTATTATTATTATTATTATTATTATTTACATAAATATATAGGCGAATCGCCCGATTGATAGACCAAGAATGAGGTGGAAGAATAACATTAACCATGATTTGAGGGAAGTAGATTATACAGGAAATGATTGGAAATATTAGCTCAGGATAGGGATGTATGGAGAGCTTATGTCCGCGCGGGCATGGACCTACGGGTTCGATAGTGCCAGTGAATTAGTTATTGCATAAAGATAAATAAGATTCTAACAAACCGGATTCCTATCGAGGCATTGCCCCCCGAAATAGTATAGGCTATTCAAAATATTTGGAAATATTCTGATAAGCTAACATCCAGAGTGGACAGCTATATCCCAAAATCTGAATTTGGCATCAGAAAAGGCCGAGGTGCACTATAATTGGTTACATTTGAGTGGTATGGTTTTATAACACTCTGTGACATAATACTGTATTGTAGGCCTACTTTTAACTCCTTCTCGTCATCTTAAGACGATTGGAAAGATAGATGAAATTAATTGTCTCTGTATGTATACATTCAGATGTTTTCATGCAGAAGTTAGATCGACATGGTCTCTTCTATATACAGCAACAGGTAGCGGATACTCCCTCCAACATAACACATGTCCATGTATGTGCCAAGTTCAATGTCCTCAACGCAAACATATGTGACACAGTAAGAATTAATACTCACTTTCTCCACGAACTTTTTACAGCGACAACGGACTAAAAAAAAAAAAAGTAAATGTTCAAAACTGACATAGGGCCTATTTTATTCCATGCTTATTTATAGACACTTCAACACCAAACGTTACATCACTTCTAGAATCTTTGGCTGTACTCGTATCCAGTATGTTGTACATATGCATATATGTATGAATTTATGTAGGCCCTATGTATAGTCTGACCAACGGATCTGTGCGTCCGTAAGATATGCGAACTAAACACTAATCCCTTTTCTTCCTCGGTAAATAATTTCTCTCCCTGCAATCCTATCTCTCTCACTCTATCTCTCTCTTTTCTCTCTCTCTCTCTCTCTCTCTTCTCTCTTTATTCTCTCTCTATTCTCTCTCTTCTCTCTTTATTCTCTCTCTATTCTCTCTCTTCTCTCTCTATTCTCTCTTCTCTCTCTCTCTCTCCTCTCTCTCTCTTCTCTCTCTCTCTCTTTCTCTCTCTCTCTCTCTCTCTCTCTCTCTCTCTCTATATATATATATATATATTATATATATATATGGTATGATAAGAAAAATAAATGCCTGGACGGGATTCGAACCCGGATCTCTGAGTCTGTACCTCAGTGTGATATCCATTACACCACCAGGCGAATCCGAATTCAAGCATTTATTTTTCTTATATATGTATTATATTCCCCATTATTACTAGATGTCGCGAGAACTCTGTCTTCAATATATATATGGTATGATAAGAAAAATAAATGCCTGGACGGTATTCGAACCCGGATCTCTGAGTCTGTACCTCAGCGTGATATCCATTACACTACCAGGCGAATCCAATTCAAACACTTATTTTTCTTATATATGTATTATATTCTCCATTATTACTAGTTGTCGCGAGAACTCGGTCTTCACTGCCATCTAGTAGCCGACTATAACAAGTAAGCAAATTAAAGAGAATATTTTTTTTACTTTATAGCAGTGACGCTTTATCGATGTTATAATTATAATATATATATATATATATATATATATATATATATATATATCTTTTCTGCTTTGGTCCCTCGCTCTACACACAATTTTGAGCCATCTTGGGGGACATATTATTTGCACTTACAGTCCAGTGTTGTCAATTCAACATGAACACTGTAGCTCGGAGTGGTGAAAGAAATATTACTAAGATAATAATAGAAGTCAACCAACGTATTTAGACCTACTTAAATATGAAGAAATACGGTAATAGGCTAATTAACCTTACATTATTCAGTACTCAAGATCCATGACACTGTTTGGGGGAAGGTTGGCAACATCCATTCTCGGAAAGTTATCCTGGCAGCTCTTTTTCGTAGTGGGAGGGATGTGGGTGAAATGGCGTGAGTACAGGCGTTAACTTTTCTAAGAACGACTACAGCGCTAGAGGGGCACAGATCCGTTAGTCCGACAATACACATTATATATATGTATGCCTATAGCCTATGTTTATAGGTCTATGTATGTATGTGTATATATAATTATTAATTTTTTTTCAGATTATTACAACTATCGTTGTTTCGCCCTTCCCATTTTCCATTTCTTTCCGTCTAAGCAACATCCTGAGTCCACCAGTTATTATGGCTTAGGTTTTCAACCTGGAGCCGCTAATTTTTATTTTAGCTACCTAAATTCTCTCTTGATGCTGGGTAGGTATGATTTCCATACTAGATGACATTCCATTAGAAATCCCCCCCCCCGTGGGGGACTTGAACCCGCTCAAATTCCATAGCTTTGCACTAAGGCATGATGCCTTAAACCGCTCGGCTTTGGCGCTGGACTGTGTGGATGTAGGTGTGTGTGTATATATATATACCTATATTATTTTATTTTATTTTATTTTTTCCTGTCTAGATCGCTTTATGCAGGATTCGTGGAGGACGAATTGGAGCCTGGTAGGTTTTTCTTGGAGATTTTCGCGTTTTTTACGTTCAAAACTTAATTCCACTACTTCTCCATACTCACGTCATCCATCCATTTTGTATCCATTCCATTGCATCTGATTCGGTGATGGTGCGACAGGAGAGGTCACACAATGTCAATAATAAGTGTTACATCTCATCTCATCCCTCGTACTGGCATTACAACTGAACGTGACTATAGGCCTACAAGGTTTGTCAGAATTACAATTATTTGTATAAAACATATAAAAACAGGCAGAGACCGAGTATAAAATATTCTATTAATGTAGTCCTATTTTGAATCCCGGCCGTAGCCGAGTGGTTAAGGCAAGATGCCTTGGTGCGTAGCTATGGTACTTGCGTTGGTTCGAGTCCCCACGAGGGAAGAAATTTTCTCATGGAATTTCGGCCAGTATGGGACCGGTGCCCACCCAGCATCGTGAGGTATTTTGAAAACTACAATAAGTAGCGACTCCAGGTTGAGAAGACCAGCTATAACGACTGGGGGACCCGACTCGTTGACCACATGTCACCCCTAGACTGGTTCGATGATCATCTAGCTCTATGATTGACACATGTGGATGTGAGGCCAGCAGGACTGGTAGGACAAGGGTCTTCTAGGCTTGGAGTTTAAAATGTATTTTGAAGTTCAAAATTGAATTTCAATTAATGAACACTTATACAATAATAAAAAAAAACAATGCCACTTCACCGTCATGCAGGAACTGCGTAGGCTAAAGTAAGCGAATTCCTCAGCAAAGTCGAATATATGGTACGATTTTGCTGGTTTGTGGAATATATAAACTTATATCTTAACTAAATTGTATGGTATAGGCCTACAGTTATATTGCGTGAAAACAAACATGGCGGCTGCTAAAGCGATTTTATTAATTTCTGGTTTCAAGTAAATCCTCACTTCTAATGTTCGCATTTCGCTGGTTTTTAAATAATAGGTCCTACCTTCCTTATTTTAATTGAATACCGTAAACTGAGTTGCTGATTAACGAATTCGGCACTACTTCTTAAATTGGTTGATGTATACCTAGCTTGGTTCCGAAAAAAAAAACAGAATTTGCATTAACACACAAGCACGTATATATATATATATATAGCCTATATGTGTGTGTGTGTGTGTGTGTGTGTGTGTGTGTGTGTGTGTGTGTGTGTGTGTGTGTGTGTGTGTGTGTGTGTGTGTGTGTGTGTGTGTGTGTGCGCGCGCGCGCGTGTGTGTGTGTGTATTCGGCCGCAGTGAACTAGTGGTTATGCTCCTTGCCTGTGGTGACGAGGGTAGCGGGTTCAAACCCGGCCAAGGTCGATGGATTTTTTTTAGGATGGAAAAATCCAAGGAGCAAGTCCTCCGGGAGGGACTTTAAGCCGTGGGTCCCGAGTCTGAAGATCTTCAGGCTCGTAAAAGATCCTTAAGCCTGAATGAAAAGGCCTCTAAGCAAAATCTACCGAATTTTCCGGTCCTAGTACTACCTTGGTTTCCTAGATGTCAGTATGAGGTGGAACGCTGACCACGGACCACTCAAATGACATTTATACGAAAACAAGTGTAACTAAATTAGTATGGTTCAAATTCTTCCCTGTAGTGGAGAGCGCCTAAATCTCTGTTAAGGGAAACATGGGTTTACGTACAAGATACAAGAAGATATATATATATCGTCATGAGTATCTTAATAGCTTCATTCTTTTTCTTCTTCTTCAGGGTGTAGGCTTATTTACTAGCCTGTTCCGGCTCCAAATTGCTGCTCTTTCCATCTTTTCCTTGGGCTTCCCAAACTTCTTCTTCCTCGTGGTGAATAGTTGTATGCTGCTTTGGGTATTCTATTCTCAGTCATCCTTGCCAAGTGTTCTTTCCAGTTCGTTCTGTATTTCTGTATTGTGTTTAATCCCTCTACTTTTAGTTGTCTTATTTCTGTGTTGTGTTTTTTGTCTGTCCTTTCATATCCTGCTATTGGTCTGAGGAATCTCATTTCAGTAGCTTATATTCTGGCAGATTGTTGTGTTGTCACCGTCCATGTTTCGGATCCATAAGTAATAATAGGCACTGCCATTGTCTCGTATAATTTCATTATAGAGTCTTTCCTGGCTTTATTTTTCAAAGTTCTTTTTAGTGTTCCTGTTATGTAATTAAACTTATTTAGTTTGTTCTTTATATCTGATTCCGCTGTGTATGATATTTCGCAACCTAGGAAGTTATATCTTACTACTTGTTCTATTGGTTTATTTTCTAATATTATCTTTGTCCGAATAATAGCTTCATTCCTTCGGAATTCCCCAAACAAGTGTTGTTTTGGCTCGACTTACCGTCCTTGATTATTCTGTAAAAACAAGTAGGCAGTAAAAAAGAGATAATTGAATTATAAGGTATTCATGAATTTAAAAGACGTCGTGATTAGTATTCACATGTTCACATGTTTGTTAGTGACGTCACTTACCTGGTAAACATGCTGAGTAAATAGAGATAGCTACAGACCTATTTGCTGCTAAGTGATAACACTGTTTGAGACCAGAGTTCACTATAACAAAACGTTTTTTAACATTTGAACTGAAGTGTTAAGTTTGCTCTGACAACAACGGTTATTGTAAATAAATTTTCCCTTTAAAATTACGCCTACCAAATGTATCCTATTTATTCATTCTTCATTACGTGTATCCAGCCGTAGTTGATGACACGAGTCCATTGTATACTTAAGCCGTAAGTTGCAATGGGGCTGCATTTGAACATGCAGCTGATGTGGGCATTCAAGGTGAGTGTCCACGAGGTTAAAAGAAAGATATATAGGAAAGACAGAAATGAACCCTAGGATGCAATATCTCATATGAAGAAGAAAAGGATGTAAATGCAAAAATATCTAAATTTTTAAGAATTTTAGGGTTAATAAATTCTATCTTCAAGCCACAGTTAGTCCAAAAGCATTCAAGACTGAAAGTGATATAAAACATATAATAACTCTTTTGTATGGTAGCGAAGTATGGACGTTGAAACAGAAGGATATACAGAGACTTAGATCTGCTGAAATGAGATACCTTCGGAGGACTGCAGGATACACACTACTAGATCACAAACAAATGAAGACATCTTAGAAGAATTACACATGGAATCTTTAGAAAACAAAATTTCTGATTATAAGTCAAGATGGATGCAACATGTTCATCGAATGGAAGATCACAGAATACCCAAACAAATGTTAAGATATCAACCTGCAGGAAGAAGAAGACCAGGACGTCCACTCAAAAGACTTTTGGATGGTGTTTCGCATGAGGCCGAAACAGGTCAACAAATGGCCTAAATTCGTGAATTTACTATGATGATGATGACAGAAATGAACCCTTTGGCCTCGAATGCTCTATTACCATCAGGGTCGAAGAAAACAAGATGTGAGGCAAGAGAGACTGGATAGGAAAGTGAAATGAGGGATCTGGTTAGAAAAGGAAGAAATACGAGATCGGTTAAAGATGAAAGTAAGTATGCCCTAAGTGGAATCAATGTTTTGCTCCGCTTGGGCACCTTGTTGTCGCAATGCACATATCCCCTAGATGGGGACCCCTGAGGAGTAGGCCTATCCTATTTGTTTCTAACAAAATAAGTGTAAAGTAAATCAGTACAAATTGTTTAAATCTGTGTCAGATTATACAACGATAGACAATAGATAATAATAATAATAGTAATAATAATAATAATAATAATAATAATAATAATAAATGGTTAGGGCATATTTATATTTTAAGAATGGAAGATGAGTGATCGCCGAAACTATATAACTATATCAAAGGCAACCGAGCAGAAATAAGAAAAGAGGGAAATCAAGTTAACATGGGTATGTTCACCGCTGTGGTCTCGAGGTAGCGTGCTGCCTTGTCACACAGCAGGCCCGGGTTTGAACCCCTCTCGGGACAAGTTTCCTGGGTGAGGTTTTTTTCGGGGTTTTTCCTCGTCTGTAAGACAAATGTCAGGATACTTTAAGGCCCAAACGGTCCCCGAACATCATCTGGCCATCATTATCATCAATATCATATTCACCTCATTAGATTAAGTTTAGGTTTAAGGTCTCTCCTGGCGCATCATTACCCATCGTCATACCGATCATATAATTGGGGCAACATAACCCCGCCTTCCAGGCGCCCCAACCTCAGAAGCGGGTTACAATACGCCAATGCCAGGAGAGAATACCTGAAATGTCGAATAACAAACAGGTGGCACTGAACAAAAAAAAAAGTTAACATGGAAGGAAAGCATGAAGATAGTAATGCAAGCAAGAGGACTAAGCATTGAAGATGTCCAAAGATCGTAGGCTTTGGAGGTTTGGCACGGGAAGACGGCAGCAGCTGTAAAACCCCGAAGATAGATAATAGGCCTAATAATAATAATAATAATAATAATAATAATAATTTATTTACACTATTTCTTTTTAATTTAAAGGTAAGATAGGGCCTATGTAGAATAATCCATCCATAGTAATTCTGCCCGAAGGCAGGTCCTTCACTGCAATCATAGCATTTTGATGCTATGCTTGCAGCTTTACTAGGGAGATGTGTAGGTGTGGTAGCTTCCCGTTGCTTTCCACACCGGTGAAGGATGATGATGATAATGATAATGGTAAGGATGATAATGATAAGGATGATGGCCATATGATTTCGGGGACCGTTTGGGCCTTAAAGTTTTCCTGACATTTGTCTTACAGTTGAGGAAAAACCCCGATAAAAACCTCACCCAGAAAAACTGCCCCGACCGGGGATCGAACCCGGGCCCGCTGCGTGACAAGGCAGCACGATGTAGAATAATGTAAATATAATATTGCTAGATCTCACACAAAGTATTGAGAAATGTACTTTTTTTAAGTTATATCATAAAAATCAGTTGATTGGATATAGGCCTAAATAGGGCCTACTTATTACATTAATTCTATCACTATGATATGTTAAAGTGATGAGATAAGGATGCAGTGGAATAGTAGGGAAATGGTTGAACATATACAAAATTATCATAAGTAATGCCACGAGTGATTTCCAAATTATCGATAAATTCACGACTCACGAAGTGAGGAGTGAATTTATCTAGAGAATTTGGAAATCAAGAGTGGCATTTGTTAGGACTATTTAACGAATAAAATAAAGCTGTTTACTCACAAATCATTATTTAACTACAGTTATTTAAAAATATTTTTATATTTAAAGTAAACGGTGATGTTTGAAAACTAATGAGAAACGATAGGTAGCCTACGCTTCTACTGCTTCTTTTGTTTATCACTGCAACCAGATCATACTATTTATTGCCAAAGGAACGCAATATTGTAAGAATGCTCTCTAGTGGAGAAAAAATGAAACACATCAATCTGTATATTAATTCATTTTTGATGTCGTATACATTTAAGAAAGTGCAAACAGTGGTTTCTTTTTTTGGTGGTATAATCAAGTGCTACAAATGTTGACATGTAAGCACTATTATATACAATCTGGTAGCCGTATTTGTTATAGGCTCAGTCACTGCAAAATAACGGTCAGACCTGTTCAGAATATTAAAAAGGAGGAGCTTTGCTTAATATATGATAATCCTAACGTTGATAATTATTTCGTGAAACACGTCTCTGATTGGTTGTAATACAGAAATCATTGAAACGTGATTGGTCATTGACTCCCATTTGGGGCATGAGTTAAATAGTCAGATTAAATGGTTCCAACACGTCCAGAGAATGTCAAATTCCCGTTTACCAAAGATGATTTACCACCTCAACCCTAAAGGCAAAAGAGACCTCGGAAGACCCTTCAATCGATGGAAAGATCAGTTTTTGTAGTCGCAGAACGGGCATCATCACCCAATACTGCATTCGGAAGAAGAAGAAGAAGAAGACTATGATTTGTTCCAATCTTAATTTTTAGAATCCTAAAATCTGCTCTCTGTTTTTAGAACTTTACTAACAAGGGTCCACGGGAATTTCATATCGAGACAGATAGTCCCTATGTGTATCTTCCTGGATTGCCTAGGTAGCACAATGTTTTAGTGCGCTAGTGAATTAAACTGGAGATCTTTGGTTCCAATCCCGGTTTAGGAAGAAAATTTTCTCTTTAGTTTATTTTATTGTCTACTAGCGAATATCCAGTGTACGCTGCTACGCCTAAATAAATGAAATATAAATGTTCACCGCTGTGGTCTCGAGGTAGCGTGCTGCCTTGTCACACAGTGGGCCCGGGTTCGATTCCTGGTCGGGACAGGCTCCTGGGTGAGGTTTTTTCGGGGTTTTTCCTCGCCTGTAACACAAATGTCAGGAAGCTTAGGGCCCAACGCTCCCCGAAAATCACCCGAACATCATCATCCTTATCATTATCATCATCATCCTTCACCGGTGTGGAAAGCAACGGGAAGTTACCACACCTATAATTCCCTAGTAAAACTGCAAAGCATAGCATGAAAATGCTATGATTGAAGTGAAAGACTTGCCCTCGGGTAGAATTACTATGGATGGATATAGGCCTATAATATATTAGCTGAATAAGTTAGAATAAAATTATAGGTTAATATTAATTAATTGCAAGGTAGGCCTATACTTTGCGACAAACCAAACAAAACGATTGCTAGAGTCAGTTTTTAATTTTGGATTGCATCTGTAATTACCAGATTTTGCTGATTTTTGGACAATATCTACCACGATTTATTTCAATCGCATTTAGGCCTACTGAGTTTAGTTGTGAAAAGTTTTAAAAAATTCGACACTTAGAGGGATTTTTAAATGTTCCGTTTCAGGTGAACTCCTACACCTAATGGTTTAAGAGTATAAAATATATGGACTAAACACTCTCCTTATGTGAAAAACTATAGGCCTATATGTACAATTTTTCATAACAACTGACCGACTACTTTTCGAGTTTTGCGAGCACAAACAAACTTTTTTATCTCCTAGGCCTACTAAGATTATCTATAGGCCTGTAGGCCTACCCTTACTTCCCCACATCGGGATTAAAAAGCTCTCTAGTAGAAGTGTATTAATCATAAGTAATGCCACGAGTGATTTCCAAATTATCGATAAATTCACGACTCACGAAGTGAGGAGTGAATTTATCTAGAGAATTTGGAAATCAAGAGTGGCATTTGTTAGGACTATTTAACGAATAAAATTAAGCTGTTTACTCACAAATCATTATTTAACTACAGTTATTTTAAAATGTTTATATATATAATGTAAATGGCGATGTTTGAAAACAAATGAGAAATGATAGGTACGATTCATCTGCTTCTTTTGTTTATCACTGCAACCAGATCATACTATTTATTGCCAAAGGAACGCAATATTGTAAGAATGCTCTCTAGTGGAGAAAAAATGAAACACCAAACTGTATATTAATTCATTTCTGATGTCGTATGATGTAAATATGACAATTATATTTTTATGGATTGTTACCTGGGAAAAAATACATTTAAGAAAGTGCAAACAGTGGTTTCTTTTTTTGGTGGTATAATCAATTGCTACAAATGTTTTTATATTAACTCCCGCATGCGGCATGTGTTGACATTCATGCACTATATATACAATCTGGTAGCCGTATTTCTCACAGGTCAGTCACTGCAAATTAATGGTCAGACCTGTTCAGAATATTAAAAAGGAGGAGCTTTCTTTAATATGGTAATTATAACACTGATAAATATTTCGTGAAACACGACTCTGATTGGTTGTAAAACAGAAATCATTGAAACGTGATTGGTCATTGACTCCCATTTGGGGCATGAGTTAAATAGTCAAGGTAATTTATTTACGCTTATTTGCCAGCTAACAACGAGTGATAGACCCCAAGTATTTCTTTAGAAATAAGATAAACTATCTCAAAACTAATTTAACATAAATGTAACATGATCAGGTATATTAAAATAGTAGAACAGACTAATGTTTTGTAGTAAATTTATATTTAATATAGGCCTAGCTATTTTCATTTTATAAAAATACAATTCTATCCACTTTGAGCAAATTATAACATTTTTTTAAATTAAAATTAATTACAATAACAGTAATTCGTTACATTTTTTGTTTGCATCTCTCTCTGTCTTTGTGTTAACATTACAATGTCACTTATGATACAGGAAGTTGTCGACCATTACATGCCGAAACCAACCTTGAAATTTCTTCCAGAGAAGCCTTGTGGTGTACCAGGCCGTGTCCAAAAGTTTTATCTGATCTGCAAGGCACTAAAATTCAGCACCAAATCTCTCATTTAGACTACGGAAGTAATATAACTCCTGAATAGGTAGATTGGATAACCGTTACTACCTGCCGTCCGCGCCGCGTCACGACTCACTCCATCTGCTCTTACTAAAGCAGGGAATCCACCTGCTCCATACAGTGGGATGCCATTGCTGGATTCTGACTTCGAATTCTGTGCCTTACAGATTTTTTGGACATGTAAAGTAAAGTAATACCACAACAGGCCTCAGGAGGCCCTTGGGGTAGTAGGAGGTTAAGGCTCCCACTTTTTCTAGACAATCGGCACTTTATGTCAGCCGGGTTGTCAGCCCTGCGTGACGGCCGCCTTTACCCCCAGAACAAGTGTCTGGTACTCATTTCCGTTAGAGGCTGAGTCGACCCCAGGGCCATAGTGCCGCCAGAGGGTTTGGGTCAGTTTAAAAATCCTGACCCCAACGGGACTTGAACCCTCGACCCTCCGGCTTGTAGCTCAGTGCCTTAACCACTACGCTACGGCGTGCCCCTTTTTTGGATATGTATTCAATAAAAATCAATAATACTTATTATCCCACTTTTACGATCAACCGATTACCCATTCATTACAACGGATAACCGAGGCTCTACTGTAAACTAACTCATTGTACACTGTCGAACCCGGATAAGTTATAAGCGCTATATACATCTCTAACTTAGCTGATGTTTTCAATCATCCCTGTATAATTTAGTAAAGTAAAGTAATCCGCCGTAGCAGAGTGGTTAAGGCAGGAAGCCTTGGCGCAGAGCTACGGGACTTGCGCTGGTTCGAGTCTCCATGGGGGAAGACATTTTCTCATGGTATTTCAGCCAGTATGGGACCGGTGCCCACCCAGCATCGTGATGCATTTGGGTAGCTACAATAAGTAGCGGCTCCAGGTTGAGAAAACCAGCTATAACGGCTGGGGGACTCGACATGCTGACCACATGTCACCCCTACACTGGCTGATTATCATCTACCTCTGTGATTGACACATGTGGATGTGAGGCCAGTAGCCGGCTGGTAGGCTAAGGGTCTTGTAGGCCTGTCGCGCCAGGAGAAAAAAAAAAGTGACCCGTCGATCGGCATTTGAAATCAGCCGGGTTATCAGCCCTGTGTAACGGTCGCTTTTACCCCCAAAACAAGCGTCAGCTACTTATTTCCGTTAGAGGCTGAGTCGACCCTAGGATCATGGTGCTACCAAGAAGGTTTGGGTTAATATAAAACTCCTGAACGCGCCGGGACTCGAATCCTCGACCTTCCGGTTTGTAGCGTATTGCCTTAACCAACTACGCTACGTTGTGCCCGCCCCCTGTATAAATTAGCTCCATCAATTCATGATTAATGTTATTCTCCATTTCTTTCTGGATCTACCTCCCGATTCCGATAAACTAGAAACCGATATTTAGATGAACTTGAAAATAAACTTATAGAACAGAAATTGATTCTTTAAGTTTACAAATTCCAAATTCAAAAGATAAATTTCTCCTTCTTCCATGAAGTTCTGCAGGACATTATAATGCAATTTAACGCATTTACCAGACCTGTGAATTGTTTTTATATCAACTCGATGGCTACTGGTCATCAGTCGAGTACCTATTCTTTCAGTCCCTTTGTTTGCACTTAAAATAAACTCATATTGAAAATTAGAGGCACATTCTTCAGGTCCCACATACTGTAATACGAAATAAAAATCACCATCTTTAACTTCAAATTCTTGATAAAATATTTCATTATTCGAAAATACGACTTTATAGTATACAACACCTATTTGAAACTTTTTAACAAAAACATGTCTCTTAACTGACAAATCTATTGCTTTTCCCTTGTGATTTGTTTTAACATGTCCTTTAATCTCACTGTAAACCCCTTCCCAATCACAATCAACGCCTTGAGTTCTAGAGAAAGGACAACTGTAGGGACGATGGTAACAAACATTCTGGTGTTGAGAAATTAGTTCGAAGGGAAATGTTTGTTGGCATCCATATTTCCTGTAGCAACAAGGACATTCTAGTTTCCTAGCGAATTTTTCAAGAGATAAGTTCCTGGTCTGCAGGAACTGTTGTTTGCAGGTTGGACAGTTCTGAAGTCTAGGTTTGCAGGCGTTGCAGATGTTATGTCCGCTCTCGCAAAGTGTTATTGGAGGTAGCATGTATTCTAAACAAACTGGACATTCCAGCTCGCTTAGCAGTTCTTCTTCAAGACTTTTACTTACATTTGCCATGTTCATACCTGAAACAATGTTAAAGTTAGAATTATAAACAAATCCGTCGAGCAGGAACTGCATAAACTAAGCGAATTCCTAGGAAGTCGAATTTATGATGCGATTTTTTCTGGTTTACGAATATCTTTGTATTGTCTTGTAAGCCCATGTTTTCCCTTTACAGAGATATAGGCGCTCTCCCCCGACAGGGAAGAATTTGAACCATAATAATTTAGTTACACTTGTTTTCGTATAGATGTCATTTTGAGTGGTCCGTGGTCAACGTTCCGCCTCATACTGACATCTAGGAAACCAAGGTAGTACTAGGACGGGAGAAGTCGGTAAAGTTTGCTTAGAGGCCTTTTCATTCAGGCTTAAGGATTTTTATGAGCCTGAAAATCTTCAGACTCGGGGCCCACGGCTTAAAGTCCCTCCCGGAGGACTTGCTCCTTCGATTTTTCCCGTCCTAAAAAATATATCGACCCCGGCCGGGTTTGAACCCGCGACCCTCGGGACCAGAGGCAAGGAGCATAACCACCAGTCCACCGCGGCGACGGAATATCTTACTTTTGTTAATTATAAGATAAAATAAGTTAAAATATACCTTCTTAGGTAAGATCCGTCGTCCTCAACTTATAAAATATGTAGCCTGTTCTTTATGCCTGTAGGCCTTTCAGAACATGCGTTCCATCTTCAGCAGGTTCTTCTTCGCTACAATATCTAGTATGATGGTTAATTAGCTTGTTCCGGTAAATGGGCCTGTTTAATTATGTTGCGTGAAAACAAATATAGTAGCAAAGAAGAGGCATTTTTAAATTATAGTTTTCAGGTAAACCTCCACCCATAATGGTCGGATTACGTTGACTTTGGAGAATACTTTTCTCGTTTAATTTCAATGGCATATAACTTACCTAGTTTCGTTACGAGAAATATAATTCGGCCTCTAGAGCAGTTTTGAAATTTTCGCTTCAGGTGAACCTCCCACTCCTTATGGTCTATTTTTTTTAAACGAACTCTACCTTAATGTTTTTAATTAGTTTATATATGCCGAGTTTTTTTTACGCTGTTGCCGAGCGGATTAAAGAATCCTGCCTTGGTGCAGAACTGTGGATGCTGGTTCGAGTCCCAATGGGGAAGAAATTCTCTTATGGAATTTCAGCCACTATGGGACCAGTGCCCATCCTGCATTCTGAAGAATTTGTGTGGCAACAATAAGTGACGGATCCAGGTTGAGAAAAGGGTAGGGGACCCGAAATGTTGACTACATGTCACCCCTATTCTGGTAGGTAATCGTTCACTTCTGTGATTAACACATGTGGATGTGAGGTTAGTAGCCGGTTGATAGGCTAAAGTCATTCTACCCTGTGACGCCAAGGTGTCTGGTATGCCAAGTTTAGTTCCAAAAAAATGCTGTCACTAGATCATTAAAACATACACAGACAAACACATATCGTCATCTTACTTCTAAAACCTCGTAAGTCTAATTTATCAACATTTTCAGGAGATCAATAAAAACATTTTTGATATTGCTTATAATTTTGTAACTGTGTTTTTAATCTCCTACTTTGAATACTTTGAATGTTTACATTCAAAATAATACATTAAAAAACATAATTACAAAATAATAAGCAATGTCAAAAATGTTTTTATTTCTCTCCTGGAAATGTTAATAAATTAGACTTACGAGGTTTCAGAAGTAGCGTGATATGCTTAATAGGATCGATGAAGATTTGTAAAAAAATTAATATAAATATTTTTATGAGAAGAACCTTAATAGTTATATTTCTTCGGAATTTGCTAATATAGGCTACAATCGACTTTGGGGATAGTCCACTTTAACTTACCTGATATATTTTCAAAGTCCTATAGAACAACTGAACTCATGCGCCAGCGTTTATAGAGCCAGCGATAACCCACCATCGAACCACATATCGATTATTATCGTTGTTTAGATTATTATCGATTTTGTTTTGTTTTATGTATTTAAACACATTTAAAATGTAACGAACCTAAAAGCGAACTAACTAACTCACAGTAAAAGTAAAGTAAAGTGATCCCACAACAGGCCTCAGGAGGCCCTTGGGGTAGTGGGAGGTTAAGGCTCCCACTTTTTCTAGACAATCGGCACTTTATGTCAGCCGGGTTGTCAGCCCTGCGTGACGGCCGCCTTTACCCCAGAACAAGCGTCCGGTACTCATTTCAGTTAGAGGCTGAGTCGACCCCAGGGCCATAGTGCCGCCAGAGGGTTTGGGTCAGTTTAAAAATCCTGACCCCAACGGGACTTGAACCCTCGACCCTCCGGCTTGTAGCTCAGTGCCTTAACCACTACGCTACGGCGTGCCCCACACTAACTAACTCACACTTAACCCAATTCAATTTCTCTAAGCTAGGGTGGATCCCATGAAATTTCCTTTTTTCACTCCTTAATAATCGCAACCATCGATAACCCACTGGTCCCAACTATATAATATACTCTCTGGAGAAAATAGCAAGTCACCACCACAATATGTGATTTGAATAAATATTTAAAATTTCTAAAATTAAATTATAAAAGTTGTCTTAAATATTTGAAAATATTTTAAAATGTTACTAAATACAGAAGAAGAATTATAATTCACAACAATAAACTGAAAAATGAAGGGTAAGTGTTTCTATACTTGAGCCTCGACTTTAAAAGAAAACGTTACAGTCTTGTTCTGGGCGGCTTAAAATTAGCCAGCTCTTCTCATCAGGAGCATATTTTATTGTCAATTGGTTTAAGAAACCTTTACTTAATTTTAGTCATCTAATGATTCACTTAAAATAGAAATGCAGTTGATAAATCTATTTGTTGAAGTTATTTCAGTAACGCCATCTTGAAAGAATGAGTTCAAATCGGATCCCCAAAGCTGTTTATAATTATATACCAAGAGGACGAAGATCACTGGGCCGTCCTATGAAACGCTGGAGGGAAAATTTTCTATAGGATCGTAACAGGCCTTGGCCTTGGAAGGAAGAAGAAGAAGATTTCAGTAACGATTGGTATAAAGCTGTGAATTACCCCTCCACAAATTTCAAACGAAAACAGTGTTATGAAGACAATACTTTGTGAAGAGCTTATAGCCTATTACTATTAAACTATCAAATTGACACCATTAAACCCAGATATTAATGGCCGTACGGACGTAAACTCGCCATACATCTTTATCCTGAGCTATTTATACAATTAATCTTCTTCTTCACTTCCTGGTTTAGGCAAGAGTTGCCTGTCCCGTCTTCACTAATAGATCTAAGACCATCTCTTCCGAGGACGTCCGACATCTCTTCTTCCTCTTGGAAAATAATGGAAGATTTTATTTGATAATCTACTTTCTTTCATTCTTTCTACATGTTCTTTCCACTGTATCTTGTTGTTAAATATCTTTTCTTTTATGGAGTAGATCTGCAGTTCTTCACGGATATCCTCGTTTCTTATCTGGTCCATTCTAGTGCAGCCTTTTACTCTTCTTAAAAATTTCATCTCGGCTGCTTGGATTTTACGTTCTTGTTTGGTTGTGGTAATCCAAGATTCACTCCCATACAAAAGGACAGGGACATCCATTGTTTTATAAAATTTTAATTTTGTTTGTTTATGGGCTTTATTATTCAATGTTCTATTTATTGTACCACAAATAGCTTGAAACTGATGTGTTTTGTGTTCAATATCTTTATCATACCCATAGCTGATGTCACATCCTAAATATTTAAAGTGGGATGCTTGTTCAATAATTTCATCTCTAATTACTATTTTTGCACGCAGAGTATTTCTTCCACAAAATGCCATTACTTTTGTTTTACTTATTGACATTTTAAAATTATAATCGCTACTAATTGCATTTAGTTTGTAAGCAGCCAATTGTAACAGATCTTCATCATGGTGTAGTAAGACCAAATCATCGGCGAAAAGTAAGTTATTAATACTTGTGTTATTGTTCAATCTAAGGCCATTGTCCATTATAATTTTCCATTGTTTCATAATGTCGTCGATATATATACAATTAATTTCCTGTATAATTAATTTCCCTTAGATCATGGTTAATGTTTATTCTCCTACCTCATTATTGACATACCTACTTGCGTTTTTCTTCTGGTTTTCCTACAATAAGTTTCCATCCTCCTCTGTTCTTAAAAAATATCCTGACCATAGCACTCTATGAAACTTCACTGTTCTTATTACATCTGGTTTCTCTTAAAGATAATATTTATAGGTAACTGTTATGCAGTTTTCTCTACTCGTTAGACTGTTCGTCTCCCTTTTACACGCTTTATATTAGCTTGATCTGTAACGGATGTTTTTTATGATTTTTACGTTTTCTTCTTAGATACTTTACTTTTACCAATATCTGTTATCTGTAACGGATGCTTTTTATGGGTTTTACGTTTTCTTCTTAGATACTTTACTTTTACCAATATCTGTTTATTATCAAATACATTAATTGATATAGACCACCGCACGCTCTTGATGGTATTTTTTTTGTAGATAACTCTAGTTTTATTCTAGATGTGTTGGAGATGATTTTTTTGTTGACCACTTTAATTTTATCCCAAGCGCGTTGGAAATTAAAATTATTTTTCATTTTTTAGTTCGGGTTTCTAATAAAGCGTGTTGTTTTAGTTTTTTAAAGTATTATTTATATTTAAATATTTTATTGGTTCTTTGTTCTCAAATAATCTTTTCTCCTCTCTTAAAATAAGAGACCTTGTTGGGCATCCAAATAACAATTAGAATCACTGTTTTATGTAGGCCTACTTTTAGTTTAACGTTTTTGAGAGAATTTGGGATGAAAAGAATCATTGTAACGAATGATATCTTGCGTTTCCAGAATTGAATTGATAAGATGCAAAAGGAATCCATTTCAAACTGAGATAGCCATTTTACACCTTAACATAATCTACAACCAACGATTAAAAAAAAAACCCTACATTCTAACTTTATTAAAATCGTATTTAAAATTCTCAGTGACATGCAAAAGGAAAATATTCTTTTAGTTTGGATTTAAATCAAGATAATACAGTATATTCCAAATGAACACAAGGAGTTCTACAACAATATTATTGTTGTGGTCTGCTGATACAGTTCCTGAAGAACTGGACTGAACATGTTTTGTGAATTAGGCCTATCAGAAAGAAAAATAGACGGCTTTATTCAAAGCTATATTAATACTCATTCCATCCTTTCAACTAAATTGATGTTTAAAATAGGCCTATTAAGTTGACAATTTATTTGAATATTTGATTGTAATTATATATATATATATATATATATAACTTATATATATATAATTACTTCTTTTTTTCGTTTACGCTGTTTTTCCTACTTGCTTTACCTTTCTGTTAACTTCCTTTTTTTTTTCTCTCCCACATACAGTCACAAGGACAGGACACACACCCAGACCCAAGGTGAAGATTTAAAATCCCCTACCCCGCCGGGAATCGAACCCGGGTCGCCGGAGTGGAAGGTAGAGACTCTACCGATTACGCCGCGGCGACGGACAAATAATAAATTCATTTTTTAAATATGTCATATTGGCAGTACCTGCATTACTTTATGGAAGCGAAACTTGGGCAATGACCAAAAAATTGCAAAGTAGAATACAAAGCGCAGAAATGAACTTCCTTAGAAGAACAAAAGGCTGCATAAGATTGGATCGGATAAGGAATGAATATATAAGAACAGAGTTAAATATATATCCATTGGATGAGAAAATCAGAGAATATAGAGAGAAATGGTTTACACATGTGGAAAGAATGAATGTAACAAGATTACCAAGAGCAGCATTCAACTACAAGCCAAGAGGATCAAGGAATGTGAAAAGGTGGACGGAACAACTGTGAGGCGGAACAGGCAATTTGCCTAGCCCGTGAAGTGAAGAAGTCACATTCTTATTGTACTGGTGAGATGCAAAAGGAAAAAAATTAATGAGCTTTGAACATTTATTATGAAATGACAACAAACATTACGTTATTCGGAACAAATGGAAGGAGATATTGCCTTCAACTGGTTCTACAAGTTACCAATAGTAACTTTTTCTCTAAAGTTTATCAATTTTTCTATAGTTTTTTTTCTCTCAAAACTGTGTTGTATCGAATGTTTTCCTTTAGCATCTCACTGATTCAGTTGAGCCTATGTTTAATTTATTTTTAACCTTTCATGCCCAGAGTATATTAAATTGTAATGAACATAATTCAAAAATATTTTTTAAATTCTAATTTATTCGTTATAAAAGTCTACCGCGGTGGACTAGTGGTTATTCTCCTTGCCTCGGGTCCCGAAGGTCGCGGGTTCAAACCCGGCCGAGGTCGATGGATTTTTTTAGGATGGAAAAAATCCAAGGAGCAAGTCCTCCGGGAGGGACTTTAAGCCGTGGGTCCCGAGTCTGAAGATTTTCAGGCTCGTAAAAGATCCTTAAGCCTGAATGAAAAGGCCTCTAAGCAAAATTTACCGAATTTTCCCGTCCTAGTACTACCTTGGTTTCCTAGATGTCAGTATGAGGCGGAACGCTGACCACGGACCACTCAAATGACATCTATACGAAAACAAGTGTAACTAAATTAGAATGGTTCAAAATCTTCCCTGTAAGGGGAGAGCGCCTAAATCCTGTTAAGGGAAACATAGTCTTACAAGATACAAGAAGAATAAAATATTAATTTGTTGTTAGATTAAATTTTCAAAATGTATTCATTTCCTGCATTTATTTGTCTGTTTTTAAATATTCAATTACCATCCATGGACCGTTAGTCCTTGAGAGCCCAAAAAATTTCAATTTTTTTTTATATTTTAAAAATCTCAATAGTGTGTTGTGAAGGAATAATTTTATTTATTTTTTCTTCAATTATATAAAAAACTTGTGCTAGAAGGTTAAATTGTCAATTTTTCTGAGCAGTTAAATTAATGTTATTGCAAAATAGTATATACCTAAGTACATGTAGGTGAAATATGTCCTATGTTAAATATGAATTTATGAGGAAGAGAATACTTACAGAGGTATGTCCTGCATGTAATACTCACTGCGGTATGAAACAAAACACTAAGTTGGTCACTAGGCAACAACACATCGATTTGGTGTCACCTGCGCGCCACTAAGAAATCAATTCAAATCACCAAAACTTACTGTACTTATCGACTTTTCAATTAAGTGTTGTGAAACAGTACAAGGATAGTTTATTTGTTTATTTATACCATACTGTTATATGCTGAGCTGAACAACCCGCTGTAGGGGAGGAAACGAACGAAAACAAACCAGGTGGGAGAGCTAGTACAACTGCAAGGAGGATAACATATACATTAATTTGAAGCATCCACCTCAAATCTTACTATTTAGAATAGTATTTTTTTAAAAAATACTATTTTTTATAAACAGGGTTTACAATGTAATAAAACATCTTCCTGTGTCCAAAACTGTTCAAATTGTTATATTCTTTCCCCATTTTTCTCTATCTTCCCATTCCAATTCTTCCAGACCTATCTCCCTCATGTCCATCCATTTAAATCTAGATCGACCTCTCTTTCCTTTCCCAGGTGGAATCCATTCCAAAGCTTGTCTGGGCAATCTTTTCTCTGGCATCCTACGTATATGACTATACCATTCTAGTTGCCTATATAATAATAATAATAATAATAATAATAATAATAATATTTTTTAATTAGGAATATTCCACAAAGTGTTTCTCCTTCAACCCAAAGTGATTTGTCGCCAGAGGTTCCTGTCTAGAGCATCTTTTTCCCTCAGATCTCTAGCTTCCATACTTATCCTCACTCCATCCATCTAACGTTCTCTAGGTCTGCCTCTTCCACTTATTCCATTAGCTTTCAAATTAAGGATCTTTTTTGGTATTCTCTCTTCTTCCATTCTTATGAGCTGTCCATACCATTCCAAACGTTTTTCTTCTATTTTTTTCCAATATGTTAATATTAATAATCCATTCCATCCATAGTAATTCTGCCCGAAGGTAGGTCTTTCACTACAATATTTTCATGCTATGCTTTGAAGCTTTACTAGGGAATTGTAGGTGTGATAGCTTCCCGTTGCTTTCCACACCGATGAAGGATGATGATGATGATGATTATGATAATGATAAGGATGATGATGTCCATATGATTTCGGGGACCGTTTGGGCCTTACAGTTTTCCTGACATTTGTCTTACAGGTGAGGAAAAAACCCGATAAAATCCTCACCCAGAAAAACTGTCCCGACCGGGGATCGAACCCGGGCCCGCTGCGTGAAAAGGCAGCACGCTACCTCGAGATCACAGCGGTGTAATAATAATAATAATAATAATAATAATAATTATATTTGGTTAAATTTTGCAACTTGTGACGCGACTTTTTTAATTCTTTCATAAACTCCTGCCAAATTTTATTCTTTGGGTTTCATCTTTCAAATTATTTCCCACCATTTACAATGATTTTTATATGTTTTCTAACGATTATTTGAATATATTTTTTCACGATATTGAACTACTGTACATGAAGGCATGGCAGTCATATTGATTTTAACGAATATTCTGTGTTCCAGTGCAACCAACATAGAGACTGTACTAATTAAGTTACACTAAATAAAATCAACGTGCATTCTTTCATAGGTTAGAGTACTTATATTTCGTTAGGTTAGCTTTTAGGTTTATATTTCACAGGTTAGAGTACTCAAATTGCGTTAGGTTAGCTTTTAGGTTCGTTAAAATATCGTATACATGTTGGCTGCATGTCATAGTGCAAACCGCATTTATTTTTCTTTTCATGTCATATTAGGCTTGCATTGCTCAATGTAAAAATTTAATTATAACATCGAAATAAATAAGCGTCACTGCTACAAAGTAAAAATTCTCTTTAATTTGCTTACTTGTTATTACAATGGCTACTAGAGGGCAGTGAGTCTGAGTTCCTGCTACCTCTCGTAATAGAGAATATTGGCTATATAAAGAAATGTTTGTACTAGATTTGCTTGAATAGTGTAACTGGCAGCACATTGAAGTATTAATTCAAAGGTCCGGGTTCCCCGTCCAAGCATTTATTTTTCTTTTCATGTCATATTAAGCTTCCATTGCACAATGTCAAAATTTTAATTCTTCTTCTTCTTCCTTTCAAGTATTAGGCCAAGGCCTGTTACGATCCTATAGAAAATTTTCCCTTATGGGAAATTCTCATATAAGACTTGAAAGCATAATAATAGTCCCTTCGATTGGTTGCTGGCCAAAGGAAGGTAAGACCAGTGATGGGGCTGCCATCTTATAGCCTCTGGTCAGGCTTTCTGGAGAAGAAAAGAAAATAAAGGAAAGAAGAAATGGAAGAAAGGAAGGACTCCCTAGCCCTCGGATGCCCTAATAGCGTCGGGGTCGAAAAAACAAGAGTTAACCAAGAGAGGTTAGATAGTAAAGTTAAAAGAGTGCAAAACACAAGTAAGTGGAAGAAATGTTTTGCACAGCTTGGGCACCTTGTGGTCGCCATCCACATATCCCCTAGATGAGGACCCCTGAGGGCAAAAATAACATCGAAATAAAGAAGCGTCACTGCTATAAAGTAAAAATTATCTTTAATTTGCTTAGGCCTACTTGTTATAGTGGCTACTAGAAGGCAGTGAGATCGAATTCCCGCTACCTATCGTAATAGAGAATATATAAAAAGGAAAATGAATGTTTGTACTATATTTGCTTGGATAACGTAACTGGCAGCGCAGTGAAGTATCAATTCAGAGGTCCGGGTTCAAATCCCCGCCAAAGCATTTATTTTTCTATTCATGTCATATAAAAATAAATATTTGTACTAGATTTGCTTGGATAGCGTAACTGGCAGCGCACTGAAGTATCAATTCAGAGGTCCGGGTTCAAATCCCCGTCAAAGCATTTTTAATGGCATATAAAAATTAATGTTTGTGCTAGATTTGCTTGGATAGCGTAATTGGCAGCGCACTGAAGTATCAATTCAGGGATCCGAGTTCAAATGCCCGTCCAAGGATTTATTTTTCTTTTCATGTCATATTAGGCTTGCATTGTTCAATGTCAAAAATTTAATTATAACATCTAAATATATACCTATCGGCTATTTGTACGTATGGATATATGTATGTATGAAAACAGAAAATTAGGGAAGCGAAGAAATGATATACAAGTTATTTATATTATTTTCTTTTGTTTGTTTACAGGTGAGTCCGAGAATGCGTTTTCTTCTCTTTGGTGAGTTAATATTTTGTAATTATTGATGATTTCTCTTTACAGTTTTAAAACTTCTAATTTTTCCAGTTATGGAATTGAATTGACCTATTAAAAATATTATAATTTTAAAATTGAGTATAATATATTGGATACCATAATGTATAAAACGTATTTTTGGGGTGGGTGGATTTATGAATTCGAAAACGTAACAATTATAACGTATACATTTCCAATCTTATTTACGAGTTAACTTTAATCATAAACCAGGCTATATAAGAACCATTATCACATAGGATAAAGATTGGCAATTTCGTGATTGAATTTTTTAAAAATTTAAATAAATTATCAAGTTAATTTTGTAAACTTACTAATTAATTTATAATGGCAGAACAACGAAAAAATACGAAATTAAAAAATAATAAATATATACAGAGTGTGACAGGACCTCGCCGACAAAATGGCAGAGATGGTAGGTCATGCAGAGAGGATCATTTTTTTGTGAAGGAACATATAGTCGCAAGCACGTCGTTTATGAGTTATGTGCGGATGAAGGTCGTAATTGAATACAAACAATTGTACACGTATCATTTTATTGGAAAATACATATCTTTACAATAAGTGTTTTGACGACGTTAAAAATGATCAAGCCATGATCGGCCGTGCTGGCCGATCGTTGCTGCGACGATATCAAACATGGCAATGAGGCACGGGGTCGACTGTTTGAACACTTATTGTAAAAACATGTCTTTTTCAATAAAATAATACGTATACAATTGTTTGTATTCAAATACGGCCCTTAAGGGTGAACAACTTCAACTGCGCATAATTCATAAACGACATGTTTGCGACTATATTATGTTCCTTCATAAAAAAAATATCCACTCTGCATGCTTATCATCCCTATCATTTTGTTGGTGAGGTCCTGTTACACAGAGTGTATATTACGAATTTACCAATATTTAACCTACATAAAGTAATGATAATTCATGATAAAATATTTAGTGTCAAAATTACACATAAATACATACCTATAACAAGAGAACTGTCTACCATCGCATGCCGAAACCTACCTTGAAATTTCTTCCAGAAGAAGCGTTGTGATGTACTAATGTCGTGTCAAATAAATAAGTGCCGTTTTTAAATGCAAGACACAGAAATTGAAGCCATAATCCAGCAATGGCAACCCATTGTACGGAGCAAATGACTCCCTGTTTGAGTAAGAACGGAGTGGAGTGAGGCAGGACGCGGCATGGACAGCAAGTAGTGAGGATTATCCAATCTACCAATTCGACAGTTGTATTATTTCCCTATAGCTTTAATGAGAGGTCTGACATTGGATTTTAATGCTTATAGTTTAAAATGTTTTCTGTATTTCAAGAAAAAGGTGACTTACCTGGTTTTTTTCTCTGTATCCTTCAATTATATAGAAGCATAGAATAATTTTTTTTTTCTATTCTCAGGATCCGTTTCATGAACATTGCTTTGACTTTTTCCATTCTTATCAGATCTCCGATCTTAAGTTTTTCCCAAATTATCTCTATCCCATATGTTATAACCGGTGCCACTGTCATTTTGAATAATTGCATTGCTGTATCTGTCGATAAGTTGGCCAGATTCGGGATATTGTATGATGTTCGGATGACTGCCACTGCTCTTTCTTGGATATGTATTCTGAATGATGTTGCTGTTGTCTGTTGCATGATTCCTAAATATTTGTATTTTCCCACTTTTTGTAGTGCACAGAACCATACCAGAAATTAATAAGAATCAGAAATAGGAAGAAGGAAATAGACATGGAGTTCTACACCACAACTGCCATGCTGGACGACAGATGGACCAGAGAGTGCAACCCCCAGAGACACGTCACAACACAACTCACAGTACATGGGTTTCATAACAAAATATGTCTAAACAAGAAGTTCCACGAGCCGATTGAAGAATGCAAGTGTGTGTTATGTGGACAAAGATATAGGAAATACCACATCATAACATGTGCAAAAAGAACAAAAACTATCACATACTACAGTAAAGACTAAACCACCACTACCTGAGTGCACATTTCCTATTATTATTATAGAATAATTTTGTTAAAATAATTTAGATATTTGAATTTCCATACTGAAAGTTGTAATGAAAATTGTAGTAAAATCACTGAGAGAGAAAATTCACATCTCTGTTATTAGAGAAGAATGTGAAATTACACCTATAAACCTCTGGATACATGATAGAAGACTAAATTGGAACGATCACATATATAGAATGGAGAATAGTAGATTCGTGAAGAAAGTACGGATTGGACAACTCAGTAGAAAAGGCCACTAGGAAGACCACAACTACAATGGAAGGACGTCACCATACCCCAGACCTGTAGTGAATGAACATGCAACAAGCTGCCAGCTTGCACGTGTAGAGGAAGAAGAAGAAGAATTTCCATACAAATGTTTTCGGACTACTGTCACAGGATATTGAATTTTTATATGGATAGCCCATTGTGATGTGGAAGGAAATTAGAATGCTTAGAAAAAATAAATTACTGATAAACAAAACTTCCATATGAATCTGTCAAACATTTTGTAAAAAAAGGGAAGTGAATAACAACTACACCTGAAATATAACACAAACTATAAATTCTAAATGGATAAATATTGCACAAAACTCTGAAATAATTGCAGAATTACCACAAAATTCACTTTTTGCCACTTTCTGTTTATTATTAGCTATGGCTGCCTAAATGATCACTTCACAGAATTGTTTATCATAAGTAATGCCACAAGTGATTTCCAATTTATCTAGAGAATTTGGAAATCAAGAGTGGCATTTGTTAGGACTATTTAACGAATAAAATTAAGCTGTTTACTCACAAACCATTATTTAAATATAGTTATTTTAAAATATTTATATATTTAATGTAAATGGTGATGTTTGAGAAATGATTGGTACGCTTCATTTGCTTCTTTTGTTCATCACTGCAACCAGATCATATTATTTATTGCCAAAGGATCTCAATATTGTAAGAATGCACTCTAGTGGAGAAAAAATGAAACACATCAAACTGTACATTAATTCATTTCTGATGTTCTATGATGTAAGTATGACAATTATATTTTTCTGGAATGTTATTACCTGGGAAAAAATACATTTAAGAAAGTGCAGTGGTTTCTTCTTTTTTGGTGGTATAATCAATTGCTACAAATGTGTTTATATTAACTCCCGCACGCACTATGTGTTGGCATTCATGCACTATATATACTATCTGGTAGCCGTATTTCTTAGAGAGTCAGTCACTGCAAAATAATGCTATGACCTATTCAGAATGTTAAAAAGGAGGCGCTTTCTTTAATATGATAAACTTTAGTTGGTAAATTCTAGGCGAAACACGACTGTGATTGGTTGTAAATCAAAAATCATTGAAACGTGATTGGTCATTGACTCCCATTTAGAGCATGAGTTAAATAGTCACCATAATCAAACTGCCCACTCTGCATGAGGATATGTCTATGGGATAGTTAATAAATATTGGGAACCTAGAAGGAAAACATATTTATTGTGAATCCTGTTCATTATATACTGCATCATATGCACAATTTTATCACGTACCAAGTATGGATTTGCCAATCTTATACTTATTTTGCCAGTCAACAAATAGTTTGGAGTTGTAGGTATAAAATAAACCTGTTTCTATGATTTTGGTCAGACTTATAATAATTCTCTGGTCTTAAGGTCTTTAGTCATTAAAAGTATGGCATATTTCAATTTTTTTTTCTCAGAAACAATGCTTGTTACAGAAATGAAATTTTGGTGATATCTATATTGCAATGTGAGCATGTTTGTGTACTTAAGTACAATCTAACTTTAGTCATTATGCTTAATTAATTATTCAAAATGTCAGCTGAAAATTTGGTATTGTCTTACCGTTTCCCTGATAGTTTTCCTAAATTTCAATATATTTTAATGATTCTTGTTTTATTTTACTCATTAATGTTGTAGCTACAAAATATACTACAATTGTTTAATTATACAGAGTGTAAATATTTCATTTTAAATTGATGTATACTTACATTTGTTAAAATTTGCATTAAAAATATGTTTTTTTTAAATATAATAGGTACATTACTAATTGTAGTATATTTTGTTCACCTCTGTAAATTATATATTTTTTATATTATTTTTGGTCTGGACATCTTACCTCAATATTAATGTTGATTTGTTCTTGGACATGTTTCAAAACAATTCTGTTTTATCGTCAGCTTTCCCAGACTGGTTTTATTTATGTTGCATTATGTTGCACCACCTGGATGTCGATGTCAGCTCCATCCTGTGGTTGGCCAAAGAACCTCCAAACAAGGTCACCCTCCATCGGAATATCAAAATTCATAACTCTGTTTCTGTTCTTCTGAATATAAATTTTTTCCCAAATAGTCAGCTCTTTTGTATTTTCTAACTGTTTTAATAATTTAGTGTCTGAATTTATATTATGTTTTTCAGACCAAACATGAGCAGCAACTGCAGATTTTTCAATTTCTCCATTTTTAATATTTCTTATGTGTTCTTTGGTTCTAATTTTTAGATGACGATAAAACAGAATTGTTTTGAAACATGTCCAAGAACAAATCAACATTAATATTGAGGTAAGATGTCCAGACCAAAAATATTATAATTAAAATAACCTCAAAATGTAACTTCCTAAAATTAAATATTATATATTTTTTATTGAATCTCCAATAATATGAACCCTATATCACCATACGGTATGTTAGGGTTTTAGTTACAATTATTTACAGTAATTTAGAGTATGGTTAATTTCTAGCATTACATAATAACGTATGTAAACTACATATACATGCAAAATTTCATCTCAATATCTTGAAAACTTTGGGAGTTATCAGGGAAACCGTATTGAAAAAATGAAGTTACAGAAAACAAGCGACAAACTTACCGAAGATGTAGGTACCTTGTAAAATTAAAGGGCTCACTTGAGTGACAGCATTGCACATTTTTAAACATAATAGAGATATCAATCAAACTCTTTAACTAATTTAGAGATGAAGTTTCAATCTATATGAAAAAAAAATTGAAAAATAACTTTTTTTGATCCTCAAAGGCATAGGTCCCCCCTTAAAATACAGTATAGTAGGCACATACTTTTTTTTTTTCTTTCACAGTTTTATATTGGCTCTTGATCATTTCCAACTTTATGGTTGGACCCATAATTTCTGTTGTAGATTTTAGTTGATCACTGGCAAATATTAATTTTATAATTGGTGAATTCCACATAAAATTTGACATAATACATAAACATTTTAATTTTCCCATTTCACTAAGTGATACAAGTATATGAAAAAATATTTTCAAGTGCCTACATCCCTAAATATTGTACAATATGAAAAAACTCATACTTAATAAAGAATTGTTACTTATTTTAACTAAAACTCTTACACCATGCACAAACATCACATCAGTTACCTTTATTTTGTACAATTAGTAACTAAAGTTTATTTTAATATAAAATTCAAAACAAGTATTTTGTATGCTCATATTATTCATTTTTAAACATCTTAATGATGAACAAATTATATTTGAAAAGAAAAATATACGCCTAGACTGGGGTTTGAACCCAGGAACTTTGACTCTCTATGTCAATGCTCTATCCAAGTGAGCTACCTAGGCCTCCAATCTATTTTGTAACTCATTCTATATATATGCTACATTCACAATTGCTTGTTGAACGAAAATTTAACACGGAAATTATTATTTTACTCTCACTCTGTAAAACATGATGTCATTTTACAGTTACCAATATAAAACCATACACTTTTAGTACAATTATTGATAGAAACTCCTTATTTTCTCTTAAAGAGATTGAAACCTGTATATAAATGTTTTTGAAGAGAAAAAATAGTGTCCTGCTGCCTGAAGGCTAAAAAAATTAAAATGGTATTTAATTTTGTTCAAATTGTTATGTAAGCAACCATGGAATTCCCCAATTTCATATTTAAAATTTTATTTTGAGTAGCTTACAAAATTCACCAGTCAGATCGTAACAGGCCTATAGGCCTAAGGCTTGGTTGAATGAAGAACAAGAAGATTTTGAATTGCTATCTGTGTTTTAAAGAAGAAAAATTTTCTAATAAATCAAGAGACACATAATATACCCCTTTTATTACATAAACATTCTTTGCATTAACATTTTCTATTACAATAAAAATATTCAAACATTTACAAATAAGAACAATACATCTTGGGTGGCTGTGTAAAGAGGTATATGTCCACTTGACATCTCTCTTTATCCTAAAATTGTAACGCATTATCACTACAATATCTATATATTAATATGTGAACATAAAACTTTGTACCCTTTTTTAAGCACATTGCACGCATGGAGGAGTGTGATATTTGGCATAATTAAAGTTCATATAGAGAAGGAGTGTAGAAAAATAAATTAAATTAAACAAAATAAAATAAATTGTCTCTAAGGAATTTAGGTGTATTACTCATTCATTTGTGTACTCATTAATTTGTTTACGTTCATACTGAAAGTGGATTGTTGCAAAAAAAAAAAAAACATTGTGCAGCAGCAATATGAATTGATTTACTCTCGCGTATTTATTATTAGTGGTTTAAAAAAATGGAGTACATTTTATTATTTAAATTTAAATTAAACTCTGTCTAATCTTGATTTCGGTAATTTAATTACATATTTTTTTTTATATTTACATATTTGCACCTACTTCCATTATGCCTCAACATAGAACATTGATGGGTCGGAGTGAGAGATAAAGAAGAAGAAGGGATATATATTCCTGTACACATAATAATATGCCTAATACAAATTTAAATGGTATAAACAGTATACAAATGTCAAATGATGCATTATTGATTTTTTAAAATAGCTTAGCCAAGCTAAACCACATATTTCCTTTTTTTTTTTTTTTACAGGAATTAATCACTATGAGGTTTAATTTATGTAAAATCAAATGTTTTCTATCTCTTCTCATACAAATCTTCTAAGTACATCGCGATTTCAAGACCATAACGGTCTGATCTTCAGTACTATTTTGGCGACTGATGTTATGTCGATCGGAAGAAACTCTTCTTCTTCCCTTTGTTGGTGGACCAATTAACCTCTGGATCAGGTCAAAATTTGCGGGAATTTCGAAGTTCATAAGTTTTCCTTTGTTTTTCTGAATGTGAATTTTTTTTTCCCCAAACCGTGAGTTCCTTTTGTTTATCTATTTGTTTAATTAGACTGGCTTTTGATTCCAAAAAAACATTTAATTGAATCAAAAGCCAGTCTAATTAAACAAATAGATAAACAAAAGGAACTCACGGTTTGGGAAAAAATCCACATTCAGAAAATTATAGTTATTTTGGGGGCACTAAATTAAATTGATTAATTTTCCCTAATTCTTCTTGCATTTCTTCATTTTTTATGTGATCTAGTTTTGTACATCCTTTTACTCTTCTCAAGAATTTCATTTCTGAAGCCGGCCGGGTGGGAGAACAGTGCCTTTTTATTTACACACTTTAACAGTTCATAATTGGCATAGATATTAATCAAATACTATATTTAACGTATTTCAATCTGGGAAAGTTATTATCATTTCTTTATTTTCTCGTAAATATGAAAATAAAGTGGGACTATTTCCTGTCATGACCACGAAGGTTACAACAGTTCTTACTTCTAACCAGCGATAAACCACCGATTATCACAACGATGACCATAGATATACCACCGATACAGAATATCAGTGGCTTCAACAAATTATGTCCAAATTTGTCTTTTACATATTTAACCGCTTAAAATAATAAAAAGGACGTTCCCTGGAATTCACCTACGTTAGAGTAATTGATTTAGTTTCCATTCAATGATTTAGGTTTGGTTAGCTTTTAGTTTCCTTGCATTTTAAATCTGATTTAATACGTAACATAAATGAACTCTTCATATCTGTTATTCTATGGAACATTCAACATGTCTGACGGTTAAAACGTAAAATCATATTTCCACTACTTCATTTCATGATAGGTTTCAATATTTTGACGATGGTTAAATCCCAGAGGTAAATGGTATCATCAACACTTCATAATACTTTAAATTACATCAAAAATGGCATAAGTCGCGTAAGTAAAAAGCTGGTCTTGTACAACCCCACCCTGAAGCCTATATATTACTTTCATTTCAATAGAATATGACTGGTAGAACCTTAATTTTATAAAATTTTAATTTTTTGTTAAGAATGATGTGGGAGAATAATATAACCATGGCATAGAGTTCCTGTCCCATATCTGAGTAGTTTAAAGCATCAGGTCTTGATGGAGAGCTATGAGACATGCACTAGTTTGGGTCCCCATAGATGAAGAAATATTTTCATGGAAATCTTGTAGACGATTTCCGGGCCTTGAGGCTTGTAGTTCCCCAACGTTTTGCCAGAGACTGCGTCCGGCATCCTCAAGACAACCCTTGAGGATGCTGGACGCAGTCTCTGGCGAACCGTTGGGGAACTACAAGCCTCAAGACCACGGCCAACAGCCCAGAAATCGTCTACAAGATCATCATAGTAACTCCAGCCGTGAAAGCCTAAGTCAAAATATTTTCATGGAAGTTTGACCAGTATGGAACTGGTACCCACCCAGCATCAAGAGGAAATCTGATAGTTGCAAATAGTTACAATAAGAGCCATTCTAGGTTAGGAAAACCAGCTATAACAGCTGGAGGACACAACATGCTGACCACATGTCACTCATATATTGCCTGATTATTATATACCTCAGAATATGGCACATGTGGACGTGAGGCCAGCAACTGACTGATAAATAATGGGCTTCAGCCTTTCGTACTAGAGTAAAAAATTGTTTCTGTAGGTAGTGCTTTAGTTTCCAGTCAAATCTTGGCTTGCTTTGTAGCAATATACAAAATTTGTCACAAAATGAAAGGCTTGTTTGTGATTAACAAAGAAATTGTAATCATAACACCACAAAATACATCTTAACAATATATAATCACCGTATATCCATCTACCCTCAGATATAATCAAGCAATTCCCCTATGGGTTGCAACCCACATTTTGTTAACCCATTCGCCTCAGAAGACGAGGTACACTCGCTAGCTGTTAAATGGCCTTCAACTCAGAAGACGAGGTAACTTGCTTAACTCTGCCTGTTATATATTTTGCAATATTTTGTTCATCCCTTGGCAGGGTAATCTTTTGTTAACATTTATGAATAGTAGAATAATAATAATAATAATAATAATAATAATAATAATATCTTTATTTTACCTGGCAGAGTTAAGGCCTTAAGGCCTTGTCTACCACTCAACCAGGTTTTAAAAAAATACAAAAAAAAAAGTCTTACATCTAAATTACAATATATATATATATATATATATATATATATAAACGATTACAAGTTATGAATACAATGCAGTTAATATTTATAATGTATTGTCTTTTGGCCTTCACCCTTATTGTTATCTCAAATACCATTATGTTTTGTTCGTTTTGAATAACTGAAACTAGACATATAATTTACGGTGACTTAAATCCAATTTCTGGGGAAATGCATTGAGCATTTAAATCTGAAGTGAATGGATTAACTGCTGTTCTATGCAATATTTCCTTGATAAAAAATTTAATAATTATTTAGAAACTAGTTGCAAAAGCAGAGATTTAGTAACAAGATGCTCAAATTAGATCTAAGAGCAGCGAGTTACTAAACTTAATTTTGTAATGTAGTTGTATACAATATTTTATCTACTTTCAGAGTATTTTAGTATATGTTCTATATTTAGTTTAATGAAATGTCAACATTTTCTATTTATAGGAAAAAAAGTTTTCCTTTTTACATAAATAAAAGATATCTCTCACTTTGCATACTCTCACAAAATATGTTAAACATCGTTAGTTTAAAAAATCAAACCATACTTAGTAAATTATATGATTTTTTATTCATACTTCTTAAAACCTATATTTGTCATAGTTAACAAAGAATGAAAAATTACATGCTAGAAAAGATCCTTTAAATATGCTTTTATATCAATACATTTAAAATTAATTTTGAACCACTAATGAGGTTACTACAGTGAGCAGATCAGAAGAAAGCAAGCAGCAGGAATCTTGCAGAGCATATTGCATCATGAGATTTTGTACTAACTACATATTTCAGTTTCTCAGCAGGTGTGCTGGTTCAAAGTCTGAAGGACAATCCTCAGCAGTATATATCCAAAATAAACAGACGAATGCATGACATGTACTGTTTTGTATTAGTGGGCATGTTTGGTACAGTGATGCTTGCATTTCTCCCCTGCTTCCCTCATCCTGCTCTTGCATACTTCTGATTTGTGGACTTTATATATGTATGTGCACATGAAAAGGGACAACTTGGCAAGTAACAATAATAGTAATAATAATAATAATTATAATAATAGTAATAATTAGAGCTAGGATTTTTATGATATAACATATATTTTTTGTTAAGAGTGATATTTTCTTTAATATATATATCCATCCATAGTAATTCTGCCCGAAGGCAGGTCCTTCACTGCAATCATAGCATTTTCATGCTATGCTTGCAGCTTTACTAGGGAATTGTGTAGGTGTGGTAGCTTCTCGTTGCTTTCCACACCGGTGAAGGATGATAATGGTAAGGATGATAATGATAAGGATGATGGCCATATGATTTCGGGGACCGTTTGGGCCTTAAAGTTTTCCTGACATTTGTCTTACAGGTGAGGAAAAACCCCGATAAAAACCTCACCCAGAAAAACTGCCCCGACCGGGGATCGAACCCGGGCCCGCTGCGTGACAAGGCAGCACGCTACCTCGAGACCACAGCGGTAGACATTATAATTATAATAATAGTAATAATTAGAGCTAGGACTTTTATGATATAACATATATTTTTTGTTAAGAGTGATATTTTCTTTAATATATATATAAATAAATGCTTTTTATACAAAAAAACTAATTGAATTAAAGTACTTTGTTAAGTCATATTTATGCATATTCAGCCATTTATATATGAGAGAGCATATTATAGCAATTTATTGGTCATGTCAGTCATATTTTCACTCTTTCAAGAATTAAAAAACTTTTATCGTATAATTTTTTTCTTACGTGTTTATTTGAGTTGTTAAACTTCTCAGATTTTTGTTTCTTGTAATATCTATTTTCCTCTGCTGTTTCATTTCAATTAACAGCATGGACTTTTCCCTTACATATATACCTGAGCAAATATTTATGTATTGTCTCGCGACAAGCAAGTAGCCACTAATAATTTTAATAAAATAAAAAACATGCTACAATATCAAATTCCTGCAATGCCCCATTTTGATTATTGTGATACTCTTTTTACTGACCTAAATACTGTTCTTACCCAAAGACTTCAACGTGTTCATAATTCTTGCATACGTTTTATTTGTGGTATACGCAGATTTGATCACATTACACCATCCCTGGAACAATTGTCATGGCTTCGTCTACAAGATCGTAGAACCATCCATTCCCTATGCCTTCTCTATAACATATTACACACATCATTACCTTATTATTTATCACACCGCTTCACTAGACTCTCTGATACATATAAATTAGATACCCGATCCCTTGAGTGCAGTGTCCTTTATATCCCTCCTCATCATACTACCTATTATTTGAAATCTTTTACAATTTCTCTTGCTAGAACATGGAATTCCCTTCCACCCTATATCAAAGACTGCCAAACTTTACCATCTTTCAGAAACAAATTGAAAATAAAATTACTAACAGAAACAACTGACTAATATTACTTCTTAAAAAATAATAATGTGTTTTTTCATTATTTAATAAAAAATAGATTTTAAGATTTGTTAATATATTTACCTAATGCCTTGTATAATAAGTGATAGATTAATTCATTATAGTTTATTACTTTCTTTGTATTTTTTCTTTTTTCTTTTTATGTATAGCAGATTTGAGCTGTTACTCCTTTCTATATTCATTCTATCATTAATTTAATTTTAATTGTATTTAATTTTATTGTATTATTAGACATTATTTTCATTATTATTCAATTTGACAGATAATTAATTGTTTAGTATGACTATTATTGTAATTTTTTGTATTTATATGTAACATATGTTTGTCCTGGTGAGTGGAAGAGAAGGCCACATGGCCTTAACTCCACCAGGCTAAATAAATCTATTCTAAATTTGTATCCTGTATCATACAAAAGAAGTTTAGTTATATTCACTCTGTAAACAATTCAACATCAATGATTAGTTTTATAATGATGTTACATAGTTATGCTTCTTCCTCAATATTCTATTTATTTCTAGCTCATAATGTTGAGAGATTCCAGGCTACGTGGCTATGGTCCTTGACTGGTGTTTCTTCCAGATGTTTCTCCCTCAACTGTGGAGTGCAACTTCAGGGGCGAGTACTTCTATGTAGTGTTACCTGGTCGCTGGCTCGACTGTGAATGAGTGGTAGACTGCTGGAAGCTGGTATTTATACTAGTGCTGGTCCCAGGATGGCCGCTTCACGGGCCCCAGCTGTGCTCACAACAGCAACAGGGCACATCCCTGGGTGGCGGATAGGGGAATGGTGGGTGGTTTGCTTGCATTCCTCCCGGCTAGGTCCAGGTTGGGACAATATCGGGCATAATTCTGGGAATCACCACCAGGTCAGTAAGCTCAGAAACGGAGAAAGCACGGTCTTTTGGTTGTGGGATTTGCACTGACTCCTGGACCAGGTGACCCAAGGACAATCTGTGAGGTCGTCAGGAGTTGAGCAACCTGACATACTAATGCTCAGGCTGGACCCACTTCAGCAACAAAACACGTCCTCAGCTGGTGCACTGGGGGAATAGTCGGTGGATCTGCTCAACAGTCCTCCCAGCTAAGTCCAAGGGACTCGTGAACCATTAGTGGGGTCGGCAGGAGATGAGCGCCCTGTCGTACTATTCGCTTACCTGTGGGAGCTTGCGAGCTCCTAGCTGGCCCATAACAGCAACAGGACACGTCCCTGGGGGGCGGACCAGGGCACGGCTCAGACCAGCACAGTGGGGAGCAACTGTGCTGGCTCCTGGCTCAGCCTACGGGCTCATGGACCAACTATGGGGTCTCCAGGAGATGAGTTCTGGATGTACTATAATCTCACACTGTGGGGCTTGAGGACTCAAGCCCTAGCCGGTCTCACAACGGCTGCAGCATGCGTCCCTGGAGGCAGAACAGGGAAATGGTCGGTGGATCTGCGACAGCAGTCCTTCCGGCTAGGCTCAAAGAGCCCATGGACCAACTGTGGGGTCATCAGGAATGAGCGACCTGATGTACTATGTAGCTCAGCAATTTCCCCTGAAGTTGTGACTCCAACACCTTCTCTCTGAGGTGTTGGTTTTAATTGCCTGTGAACTTGAATGTGATTGTGATGTAGAAAAGGGAGGACAAGAATTCTGGGCCTTGGGAGTAAGGCCTTCTGGCCGAGGTATCCCAAGGGGTGGTGGAAATGGGTCCGGATGGTCCCAGGATGGCTGGAACAAAGTCGAAGCTGATTGGCTTGGTTCTGAACTGTCTCCTCGTTATTGTATATGTTTATATGTCTATTGTCTAATGTGTGATATTAGACTTTAGCCAGTTTTATTCCTTCTTTTCTATTGAAATTATCCTTGTATTTGTAAATTTCTATAGTTTCTCTGTGTAATCTACTCGTATAGAAGTACTCACAACTTGTAGATGCCCTCCCCAGTTGAGAGAGAAATTTCTGGAAGAAAGAGCAGTCATGGACCACGGCCACATAGTCCAGAATCTCTTCATATTAAGATTACCAGCTGTGATAGCCTGCATTGAACTAAATTGTAGGAAGTAACTCTATGAAGATCTTGAAGAAGGTTTCCAGGCTGTAGGCCATGGTCTCGAGGCTTGAAGTTCCCCGACATTTCACCAGAGACTGCGTCTGGCATCCTCAAGGGTTGTCTTGAGACTGGTAATTTGTCCACTGTCTGTCCTATTTATACCGTTCACCGCGATGTGTTCATAGGTTATATCTGCCTTCTGATTGGTCAGCGGTAGGGACTTCCATTGCTCCAATGAGGTTGCTGTTTGATGGTCTAGTAGACAGTTCTACAAAACGCAGAATGCAAACCTCTAGAAGAACTGTCTACTAGACCATCAAACAGCAACCTCATTGGAGCAATGGAAGTCCCTACTGCTGACCAATCAGAAGCCAGATTTAACCTATGAACACATTGTGGTGAACGGTACAAATAGGACAGACAGTGGACAAATTGCCAGTCTCCACCTCAAGGACTTAAAGACTCCGTTCTACACACACAGATATGGCCAGACTCCGATCTTCAAGATTACCTTGAAAGGATTCCCCGGATCCATCACACTCAGAGAAATATGGGACGAACTAGATCATCGAAAGCTACCAATTCGAGAAATAAGAAGTCTGGAAAGACACGTCATGCAAGAAGGCGTAAGGAAAAAGATTGAATTACCAGTCAGGATTCTTATACTCACCAAGACGAAAGACCTAAAATCAAAGCTTCAAGACCTCACCAAAATGTTTGGCATCCACATCCAACTAGAGAACTAGAAGAAACCAACTGGAGGCACACAATGCTTCAAATGTCAAGGCTTTGGGCACATCGTGACACACTGCTTCAGGATGACAAGATGTGTGCGGTGCTCCGAAGACCATCGGATAACTGAGTGCACCAAGACTACGCCTAAATGCTGCAACTGCAACCAGGACCATGCAGCGAGTCACAGGCAGTGCCCTGTGTTCCAGAAATACCTCAGATCAAGACAACAACCAACAACTAATACCTCAGATCAAGACAACAACCAACAACTAAAGAAACTACAACCAGAAAAACACCAATTATAAGAAAAACACCAGCACCTACCGACAACACCAACTTTCCCCCACTACCAGCTCCCACAACTCCTAATCTAAATCCTGAAAACCTAATCCAGCAACTCCTATTACTCATAACCAAAATCCTACAACAACCACAACTCCTGCAAACCACAGTATCCCTACTAACTAACCTAACTACTAAAATAAAATAAGTTAAAATATACCTTGTTAGGTAAAATCTATCGTCCTCAACTTATAAAATATGTAATCTTTATGCCTGTAGGCCTTTCAGAACATCCATTCCATCTTCAGCAGGTCACTTCTTGCTACAACATCCAGTATGATGATTGATGCTGCTGTAGATGGAACGGATGTTCTGAAAGGACTACAGACATAAAGATTACATATTATATAAGTTGAGAACGATGGATTTTACCTAAGAAGGTATATTTTAACTTATTTTATTTTATAAAACATAGAATTGAATTGAGTCGCAAAATAATATCATCGTTAAATTCCATATGGTGGGATAAGCATATTTGGAAAGAAAAAAAAATGTATTGGTAAAACATTGGTGGAATCTGTTGCAATGTATGGAAGTGAGGTATGGACAATCAATAAATGCTGCAACTGCAACTGCAACCAGAATAGACTAATAGCTCTAGAAATGGATTATTTACACAGAAGTGCCAGAAAGTCTAAATTAGAACATGTCACAAATAAGGAAATTAGAAGCATAATGGAAGCAGAAGAAAGTATAATTGAAAGAATTGAGGAGAAGGAATTAAAGTGGTTAGGACATGTCTTAAGAATGGAAGATGAGCAATGGTCGAAGCAACTATATGAATGGCATCCGAACAGAGAGAAGAAAAGAGGGAGACCAAGGTTAACATGGAAGGAAAACATGAAGACAGTAATGCAAGCTAGAGGGCTAAGCATAGAAGATACCCAAGACTGTAGGCTTTGGAGGTTTGGCACGGGAAGATGGCAGCAGCTGTAAAAACCCGAAGATAGATAGATTTTTATTTTATGACTCTCCACCTCAACGGTTTTAACAATGAATTTTATTAGTATTAACCTGACTACTAGAAATCATTAAAAGAACCTCAAGGCAAAACTTTAAGACCGCGAAGCTTAAGAACAACATCAACTACTTCTGATGGCAACACAAACTACTACAGTTAGGAGAAGAGCATTCTTCTAGCTAAACCTAACTACAAAAAACTCTAGATAAGCACTTCAAGACATGGGCCATGATGCTGAAATAGTCGTCGACACCATAAAACAACTAAAGAGTCTGCTTGCTTGCCAGTCTCAAGACAAACCTTGAGGATGCCAGACACAGTCTCTGGCGAAACGTCAGGGAACTTCAAGCCTCGAGACCACGGTCTACATCCCAGAAATCTTCTTCAAGATCATCATAGCAACACCTCATCCTCATTTGTCATTAACTGTCCATTTCCATTACAGAACGTATTTCTATGTGTGAATATATATATTTAGTTTTATTGATGTTTACTTCCTGTACTATTTATCTCTTTTCTCACTATACTTTAAAGTCTCCTGCCATTATCAGCTCCATGATACTATATACTGACTCCACAATTTCTAAAAGTGTCTGTCCTAAAAATACATCATTTGTATAAACATTTTGGGCATATACACAAATTATCAATACAGCCAGTGCTCTAACATACAAGTTTATTTATATCAACCCCTCCATCTCTTAAAGCCCTACATATTAATCTTCATTTTAAATGATCACGTTTCACCAATCAGATACCATGTTAAATAAAATTCTTTTCTGTACTGCATTTGAACCTTTATATTCTTAAGTTATGTAGATAGGAAATAACACTATGAGGTTTATTTTAATTTATAATTATATTATTTTTAGTCTGGACATCTTACCTCAATATTAATGTTGATTTGTTCTTGGACATGTTTCAAAACAATTCTGTTTTATCGTCAGCTTTCCCAGACTGGTTTTATTTATGTTGCATTATGTTGCACAACCTGGATGTCGATGTCAGCTCCATCCTGTGGTTGGCCAAAGAACCTCCAAACAAGGTCACGCTCCATCGGAATATCAAAATTCATAACTCTGTTTCTGTTCTTCTGAATATAAATTTTTTCCCAAATAGTCAGCTCTTTTGTATTTTCTAACTGTTTTAATAATTTAGTGTCTGAATTTATATTATGTTTTTCAGACCAAACATGAGCAGCAACTGCAGATTTTTCAATTTCTCCATTTTTAATATTTCTTATGTGTTCTTTGGTTCTAATTTTTAGGTTTCTTTTTGTTTTTCCTATATATATCTTTTCACAACCCATGCATTCAATTTGATATATTCCTGACTTTTTATTTTTATCAGTTTTTTCATTTTTGTTGGTTTTCATTAGTTTATTTAAACTGTAGTTTTTTTTTTGGTGCTAATTTAATATTAAACTTCTCAAATATATTTTGAAATTTATTATGTACCCAAGGGTGATATGTGAATTTCCTATATGTATATATATATATATATATATATATATTTTTTTTTTTAAATTTGTTTATTCTTTCTTCACTCACCTCATACTTCTTAACTCCCACGCATACTCGAGTATGAGGTGAGTGAAGAAAGAATAAACAATATTTTAATTAATATTGGGAAGTAAACATTATGAGGCTATATCATTAATAGTGAGTGGAGAAAATATTTTAATCGACTCACCTCATACATTTTCAAACTTCTTTGATACCGACGGTTTCAGACTAAATCATGTCCTTCTTCAGTCATGGCTTCCATGAGTGGAAATAATAAAAAATAAACAATACTAAAAAATTCAAAGTTAAAATTGGGAAACACATTATGAGGTTCTTAATTAATAATTAATGAGTCATTTTAACATCTTACCTCATATTTCATGTTTTATCAAACACGGTAACTATAGTTTTCAAATGAATGACAAGATCATTTGAAAACTATAGTTACCGTGTTTGATAAAACATGAAATATGAGGTAAGATGTTAAAATGACTCATTAATTATTAATACTAAAAAACCTCATAGTGTTATTTCCTATATACATAACTTAACTAGTTTCTGTTTTGGATTATTAGTTTTCAAATAATCGTGTCCAAAAATAATAAATTTGTATTTTGACCAATTTCAGCAGTCAAAAAATTTAACCCGTGCAGTTAAAACTGGAAAAAAACCATAGAGTAATAGTTGAGTTGGAAGTTCCTTTTATAAAGATTACATGTGGATTTTAATTGATTTTATCTTTGCATTGATAATAATGAATTATTTTGTCGCTGATGGCACTCGCGTAGGATTCAGATGGAATTTCTTTAATTTGACTTCACAGATGTTTAACAAAATTTCCAAATCCACTTTAATTTTTCTTTAGTTTGCACACACAAAAAATGTTTACTAATTGAGTCCCTTACAAACATAGTTATTTTATAATTCAGTTTTATACTGTTACTGACAGCTTCACTTAATGCATCTTCTTGCCTTCATACTCGGGTCATGTTTATCCATCCATCAGGAGGGACTTCTAGCCTTCGGTTACAAGTCTGAAGATTTTTGGGCTCTTAAAAGAACCTCAAGTCTAAATTAGTGTCTCAGGTCTTTACCCATCCAAATAATAACTGAGCATATAATTTTTCTCTTCAAATATGATTTATCCCATCATTGAGATGTATGAAATTAATAATAAAAACATCGAAAAAAGCCGTACTGGCATTTATAATGTAATGTATAATTCCCAAATACTTCTTAATAAAGGAGCCACCATTTGCAAATATAGAAGCAAAGGCTTCAAAGCATTTGGTGGGCGGGAATTACAACGTATATAGAGAAAAATTTGCGTTTAGATTGGTACTTTCAGGTAGCTCAGATGGTAGAGCACTTGGACTAGAAAACTAAGGTCCTGGGTTCAAGTCCCGGTCTGAGCGTATAATTTTTCTCTTCAAATAACTTAGTTGCCTACTAGATGTCTCATTGAGGTGATGTGCTGATCACATGTCATTCGACGTCTTGTAGGAAAATAAGTATACGGTAACTAAATGATCAAAGTCAAGAAACTCCCATTAGACAGTTGGGGTATACATATATACTAATAGAACATAATGATGATAAAAAAAAATAAATAAATTTTCCCCAATTAAATTAAATAACATAATTACGTTTAAGATTTAAATTGAAATTATTTTTACCTCACTTCATATCCAGTCTTCTAATTATACCAGTTTCAAAACCTGGGTGGTTTCATCTTCAGTAATATCTCTACCAATGTTATATTCTCCTGAACAACATAACATCCGTCCACCGCTGTGGTCTCGAGGTAGCGTGCTGCCTTGTCACACAGCGGGCCCGGGTTCGATCCCTGGTCGGGGCAGTTTTTCTGGGTGAGGTTTTTATCGGGGTATTTCCTCACCTGTAAGACAAATGTCAGGAAAACTTTAAGGCCCAAACAGTCCCCGAAATCATATGGCCATCATTATCATCATCATCCTTATCATTATCATCATCATCCTTATCATTATCATCATCACCATCATCCTTCACCGGTGTGGAAAGCAACGGGAAGCTAAAATTCCCTAGTAAAGCTGCAAGCATAGCATGGAAATGCTATGATTGCAGTGAAGGACCTGCCTTTGGGCAGAATTACTATGGATGGAACATAACATCAGTTGAGATATTACCGAAAATTAAACCACCTAGATTTTGAAACTGGTACAATTAGAAGACTGGATATGAGGTGAGGTATATATAATTTTAATTTAACCCATCAGCGTGGAATGACGTGCAATGCCCGCATGAAATAAACACTACTTCTCTGTGGAGTGCTGATCGAACATGTTCGACGTGCACCATGTTTGTTTTATTATGATTCTTAATGAAAATATACCAAGAAAACAGGCTTATGAACTGCCATCTCATAGAGGAGATATTAAAATTTCCTTTAACATAGAATATATATTTAAATGCTCCCACACTGAGGGGTTAAATCTCAAATTAAATCTCATAGTTCAATAATATTTAATATATTTTATTTTATTTTAGAAAGATAAATTATGTTCGAACCAGGAGTCAACCCTGGAACTCTGACTGGAGAAAGAAAAATTGTATAACTGGAAAGAAATTTGACGTTCCTAACAGAAGTTCGAATTGCATAACGGTTATCTCACTGACGTACAGAGTCAGTTCGAATCCTGGTTTGAACATAATTTTTCTTTCTAAAATAAAACTGTTTCCAATTCAGGAAAATGTTAATTTAAAATGTAATATCAAAACTATTTAATATTTAAAGGAAGTAACACTGCAGTTTATTGTAATTATTATGAGTTAGATTTCCTTGTGACTCACCTCATATTTGTAGTTTTATTTCAGACCATGTTTTCAGCATTCTACGTGCCATTTTCAATACTTTCTGACCTAGTAGAATGTATTAGAAACATTGAAAATGGCACGTCAAAAAGTTATAAAATTTAACAGAGTAACAGGAATTACACACACGAACTAGAATTTACAAAACACTGGCCAGATCCATATTATGTTACGGCAGTGAGGCCTGGACAATTCACAGTGTAGATGAACAAAGACTAACTGCGGCAGAAATGAAATTTATGAGACGTACTGCGGGTTACTCAAGAACAGACCATAAAGAGATATCTTTCAAGCATTAAGTCGTGCCATGTGTATCCCTACTTTCGGACCTAGTAGGAATGTATTAGAAACATTGAAAATGGCACGTCAAAAAATTATAAAATTTAACAGAGTAACAGGAATTACACACACGAACTAGAATTTACAAAACACTGGCCAGATCCATATTATGTTACGGCAGTGAGGCCTGGACAATTCACAGTGTAGATGAACAAACACTAACTGCGGCAGAAATGAAATTTATGAGACGTACTGCAGGTTACTCAAGAACAGACCATAAAAGGAATTCTGAGATTCTCACAGAATTACAAACAGAATCAGTCATGGAATATGTACAAAAATACAGAAACAACTGGAAATCTCACGTAAGAAGAATGAGCAGAACAAGAATACCACACCAAATCTTAAATTACCAGCCACCAGGCAAGAGATCTTTGGGCAGACCCTTCAAACGTTGGATTGAGACCTTAACAGACAACTAGGTCTGTCACGTGAAAGGAAAAAGAAGAAAATGGCACGTAGAGTGCTGATACCATGGTCTGCAATAATACTACAAATATGGGGTGAGTCACAAAAAATGTAACCTCATAATAAATTCAATCACTATGTTTGTCACAGTGAGTGGAAGAGAAATAAATACATTTTGTGGAAATGGATTAAAGAGATCTTAATTGCTCAGAGACAATATATAGGAACTGTTCAACTGAAATTTATGAGACGTACTGCAGGTTACTCAAGAACAGACCATAAAAGGAATTCTGAGATTCTCAAAGAATTACAAACAGAATCAGTCATGGAATATGTACAAAAATACAGAAACAATGGGAAATCTCACGTAAGAAGAATGAGCAGAACAAGAATACCACACCAAATCTTAAATTACCAGCCACCAGGCAAGAGATCTTTGGGCAGACCCTTCAAACATTGGATTGAGACCGTAACAGACCACTAGGTCTATCACGTGCAAGGAAGAAGAAGAAGAAGAAGAAGAAAATGGCACGTATAGAGTGCTGAAACCATGGTCTGCAATAATACTACAAATATGGGGTGAGTCACAAAAAATTTAACCTCATAATAAATTCAATCACCATGTTTGTCACAGTGGATGGAAGAGAAATAAATACATTTTGTGGAAATGGATTAAAGAGGTCTTCATTGCTCAGAGACAATATATAGGAACTGTTCAACGCAACTATTGCCACTATATTTTCCATTTACTGAAATTACTTTTTATAAGTAGCATTGGTGACATGAAAATGAAATACAAGTGTTTCATTTGGTTCCATGAAATTCTTAACTGTATTATAATGAAGTTTGACACACTGCCCTGAACGATACACGTCGCGTATATCTACATTGTAACTTCTTGCTATGAAAGCCATCTGAATTAACTCAATATTCTTTTCAAGTGCCAATGTGAAAGTATACCTGTATTTCCTAGGACATGTTTCAGATCCAACATGTTGGATAGCAAAATAAAATACATCATCTATTACTTGAAACTGCTGATAGAAAATTTCATCACATGCAAATATAATTCTCGAATATTTCCTCAAGGGAATGAATCTCTTCATAATGACTTTCTTTTCTTCATCAATGCGAGTTAATCGGTCTTGGTGCGTAGATTCTATATGATCCTCCAGTTTTGAATAGGCGTCATTCCATCTGCATTTGATGCGTTCTGCGTGTGACAGAGGACACAAGAATGGGCGGTAGGCACAACTGTTCTGGTGTTGTTCGACAACTCCAGGAGGCAGTGATTGTTCACAGCCATATTTTGCATAACGGCAGGGAGATCCCATTTTCCGGATAACTGTCTCCAGAGCTAGATTACGTACCTTGAGGAAAGATTTCTTGCAGAGTGGACACTTCTTGAGTTTAGGTCTACAGTTGCTGCAGATATTATGTCCATTGTGACACATCAATATAGGTGGGATCATCATATCCTTGCACACAGGACACTCCAGTTCTCTCATCAAGTTCCAATCTTGTCCAGTAGGCTTGCTTGAACTTGCACCATCTGAAACATTGACATACCATTAACATGTTATATTTATTTTAATATGTTCCAGTCCTGGACAAATTAATTTTTTTGAAAAGAAAAATTTATTTATTTAACTTTCACAGGGAAAAAACACCATGAGTTTAATTTAAGAATGAAATTAATGTTTTTATTACCTCACCTCATATCCTCTTTCTTCTATACTGCAGTTTCGGAGCTTATCTCCATCTTCAGTAGCCTCTGGTCGACCGGTGTTATGTCGTTTCAGAAGTAAGAAGAAAACCGCCAAGAAACGACATAAGACCGGTTGACCAGAGGCTACTGAAGATGGAGATAAGTTCCGAAACTGCAGTATAGAAGAAAAAGGATATGTGGTGAGGTAATAAAAACATTAATTTAATTCTTAAGGTACAGTGTACCGAAACAGCTGTCACATGTTAACATGTCTGAAGAAGGTACAGTGTACCGAAACAGCTGTTACTAAATTATATCTTAATAAATATGAAAATCAAATAAAACTAAGTTATATTTTTATTTAATTAATAAATATGGATTTTCATCAAGTAAACACCAACTCAATTGATTAAATTATTTTGAGTCTGTGATATCTTATCTCAGTATTAATGTTGATTTGTTGTTGAACATGTTTCGATTTTTTCATGCTGAAGTTGATTAGAAGACTAATCGAAGCATGTTCAAGAACAAATCAACATTAATATTGAGGTAAGATATCACAGACTCAAAATAATTTAATTTAAATTAAATGTGTTTTATGTTTAGTTAAATAAGTAAATAGAAAAATAATTATAAATTTATATCATAATTATTTTTAGATACCCTTTGCTGATTACGCGGCATTGTCTAGGAATCTATTTATCCCAATCTTCTTGGCATCAATGAGCTGAAAGACAGAAATGAGTTAGCCTTAAAAGATAGACATGCTGTTGCAGACTTTTTTTCAGATTTTTTTGAGATATTCAATTCTGTGTACATTAATTTGGTGTATTTGTTATTGATTAGGCAGATTAAGCCATTTAAGCATTCAAAAAGTTACTTTTTAGTGCACCGATACTTTTTTTTAACTCCAGCCCTATAGTATATTACATACATTAATTGTCCTAGAAAAATTCTCTAAATGATGGTAAAATTCCCCATTCAAATCAATCAACTAGTTTTAGGGCCGCATGCAAATACATTAGTCTCTACTCAAATTACTTCCAATCACTAGTGAGCTGACTCACCGTGAGCAATTGCTGAGATCGAATTAACGACCGACTTACCGGTCATGCATGAAAGTTGACGTTTTCGTAATATTGGCAATGAATTACCCAGAATTCTCAGCGATAAAACCACGTCCGTTATTTTTGTCTGCTATAGAGGAATGCATTTACGCTTGCGTCCCGCAAATAATACCGTATACAACGATGTCTGCATCGTGCAATATTACGCCGATTCTCCTGTTCTTCCAGTTGAATTCTTTGGTAGACTCTATCAAATTCCTCTTCTCTGCATATACCGAAAACATGATCGAAGTCTTCAAGGTCCGACATCTTGGATAAAGCTGCAAAGGTTTCAAACTACATCGGTTCCCTTCGGGATTTTCACGACAAGTTTCTATCTTGAGGTATGATCTTAAGGTACCTCATCAGGTAGCTTACAATTATTATCGCATGAATAGATTTCTGAGTAAGTAAAATGTTTTAGGATAAAACTTTCTCAGCAGAGAACGACTTTTACTGTCTAATGTGTTCAAACATTCGACCCTTAGAGTCCATAAAGGATAGACAAATAGACTCACACTCATTTTTATATTATACTAGCTAATACCTGGCGTGCGCTGCTACTCATAAATAAATGCTAATATGTTTTTACCACCAGCCATGCACTGTTCGGGAATCTGCTTATCCTGATATTCTTGGCATCAATGAAACACAAAAATGGTTATTGTGAGTTATCCGTAGAAGATAAACTTATGCTGTCGCAGACTTTTTTGTAGAGTTTTTTTGAGATGCCAATTCTGTGTACATTAATTTGGTGTATTTGTTATGGTTTAGGCAGTATAAGCCATTTAAGCATCAAAATAGGGACTTTATTTCACGTTTTTCACTACAAAGGGTGATTTTTAGGGGTGAAGAGATTGAGTATTACAACTCCCTTATAGCCTATGTTCATCCCTGGAATCTCCTGAAAATTTTTCTAAAAGTCCCATCTCAATCGGATGAAAAGTATGGCAGAGCACGCTTGTCCGGGAATTGACTTATCCCTATCTTCTTGGCATCAATGAAAAACAAAAATGGTTATTGTGAGTTATCCGTAAAAGATAAACGTATGCTGTTATGGACTTTTTTGTAGAGTTTTTTGAGATATTCAATTCTGTGTACATTAATTTGGTGTATTTGTTATGGTTTAGGCAGCATAAGCCATTTAAGCATCAAAATAGGGACTTCATTTCATGTTTTTCACTACAAAGGGTGATTTTTTGGGGTGAAGGGGTTGAATATCACAACTCTCTTATAGCCTATGTTCATCCCGGGAATCTTCTGAATATTTTGCAAAAAAACCCCTTCAAAATTGGATCAATGGTATGGCCGTGCATAGAATACAAACAAACATACATAAGAATTAAATGAATCGTGATTTCTTCTTACCTCATACTTCTATGTTTTTTTAAACACAGCACTGCAGTATCGGCGACCCATTGTCGTCATCGTCAGCTGATTCACGACTGTCGATTTTTTCTTTTGCCGGTAATTATGTAAACTGCCATCTGGTGTTCTTTTGAATGAATCATTTTCTAAACTGCTATCTGTTGTATTTTTGAAGAACTTTGTAATCAAGCTCGGTTCGTCCGGAATCTCGAAGTTCAACCGAGCTTGATTACAAAGTTCTTCAAAAATACAACAGATAGCAGTTTAGAAAATGATTCATTCAAAAGAACACCAGATGGCAGTTTAGATAATTACCGGCAAAAGAAAAAATCGACAGTCGTGAAAACAACTGACAATGACGACAATGGGTCGCCGATTCTGCAGTGCTGTATTTAAAAAAACATAGAAGTATGAGGTAAGAAGAATCACGATTCATTCAATTCTTATTAATTGAACCTCATAATGTTAAAAATTCCGAAATTTAATATAAAAACAAACATACATTGTATTCACATAGACTTTCACGGCCGGAGTTGCTATGATGATCTTGAAGAAGATTTTCGGGCTGTAGGCCATGGTCGTGAGGCTTGTAGTTCCCCGACGTTTCGCCAGAGACTGCGTCTGGCATCCTCAAGGGTTGTCTTGAGACTGGCAATGGAACAATGGAAGTCCCTACCGCTGACCAATCAGAACACAGATATAACGTACAGTCGACTAGACCATCAAACAGCAATCTCATTGGAGCAATGGAAGTCCCTAACGCTGACCAATCAGAAGGCAGATACAACTTACGAACACATCGCGGTAAACGTATAAATAAGACAGTCAGCGGACAGAATTGCCAGTCTCAAGACAACCCTTGAGGATGCCAGACGCAGTCTCTGGCGAAACGTCGGGAAACTACAAGCCTCACGACCATGGCCTACAGCCCGAAAATCTTCTTCAAGATCATCAAAACATACACTGATTTTTATATTTAAGATAAAGATTAATGAATATCTACCAGTATATCTATTGGTCCTTTGAGAGCGGCTACACGTTGCAGATCTAACAGATGCAGTATCTGAATCTGAATCTGAATCATCTGTCACCAGTTCTGTTATTTTATCCTTGTGTTCTTGAAGTAGTTTAAAGAAGAGCTGCTTCACTTCTTCATCCATCTTGAAACTGTGTATTTCCTACAAGAGTAAAATATGATTAGAATAAAAGAAATATTACAATTTTGGGAGCTTTTTAGACAAATGATACACTACCATAATTTTAAAAAAATCTCCAAAAAATAGGAGAAATAACTGTAGTAGAATGTAATTAGTTTCACCTTGCATCATTTCAGGACTGTAAGGGTCGCATGCAAATACATTACTCTCTACTCAAATTACTTCCAATCACTGGTGAGCTGAGATCGAATTAACGGCCGCCTTAACCGGTCATGCATGAATGTTGACGTTTTCGTAATATTGGCAACAAATTACCCAGAATTCTCAGCGATAAAACCACTTCCGTTATTTTCGTCTGCTATAGAGGAATGCATTTATGCTTGCATCCCGCAAATGATACCGTATACAAACACGTCTGCGACGTGCAATATTACGCCGATTCTCCTGTTCTTCCAGTTGAATTCTTTGGTAGACTCTATCAAATTCCTCTTCTCCGCGTATACCGAAAACATGATTGAAGTCTTCAAGGTCCGACATCTTGGATAAGTTTCAAACTACATCGGTTACCATCGGTTCCCTTCGGGATTTTCACATAAGTTTATATCTTGAGCTACAATCTTAAGGTACCTTGTCAGGTAGCTTTACAATTATTACCGCGTGAATAGATTTCTGAGTAAGAAAAATGTGTTTGAATAAAACTTTAGCAGCAGAGAACGCCTTTTACTGTCTAATGCGTTCAAACATTTGACCCGTAAAGCTGAATCCCATGTAATACTTCCTGCCTGTGACAGCCTCATAGGCTAGTGGTCAGCATTCCTGACTACTGTTCATGAGGTCCCGGGTTCGATTCCCGGTCAAACCATAGGAATTTTTCCTTAAAGGGAATTATTCCTGTGGTTGCCCATGGTCTGGAATATAGGTTAAGTTTAGGTTAATAACTCTCCTGGTGCTTCATTATCATATATCACCCATCATATCATCGGGGTAACGTAACTCCGCCTTCTAGGCGATCCAACTTCAGAAGTGGGTTACAATTAAGCCAAGGCCAGGAGAGAACACCAGAAATGTCGAAATGACAACCTGGGGCATTGGGGAAAAAAAAAAAAAACTTCCTGCCTGTAACATTTTATCAGAATACTAATGATGTAATTCAGGCAATGGAAAAGAACTTCCTACGGGCTGTGAAAGGCTGTATAAGAGAAGAACATATTAGAATTGAGAATATTAGAGAGGAACTGAAAGTACAGTACTTCTTCAACAAATAGAAGAACATAGGAACAATTGGATATAGCATCTGCAAATAATGACAGAGGATAGGATATCAAAGATAGTATTGATGTATAATCCTGGAGGATGAAGATTGGTAGGAAGACCAAGAAAATGCTGGGCTGAACAGATATGAGATCAGAACAGGCAAAGACCTAATCCGTGAAAGAAGAAGAAGATGATGATGATGATGACTAACCCTTAATTACTCACACAGGGTAATTTTTTTCCGTTAGGTTGAAAAACAGTACTATTTAGTGACAATTACATTTCTGAGATTCCCTGGAACTCACCTATTCTCAAATTAATTCTTCCAGCACGTGTTTCGGTTGTTTTTAGTTTACTGGAATAGCTAATGATGCAATTATATTTATTTATGTCTATGTTGCTGCCTGTGGAAATTTTTTATCCCCTGCGCGCACCTAGCATCTGTAGAGAGTTTTCTATTCTCGTGCTTGCAAATTGAACTCTAAGAGTAAATATGAGTAAAAAGAGGAAAGTATTGACAGAAGATGAAATTATAGAGCTATTGGAAGCATCGGATGATGAAATTGTTGGCGGATTTTCTTCTTCATGAGACGAAGACTGTAGAAGACAATGATCATGATTCTAACTCTATACAGAGTGCTGAAAGTAATCAGGTTGATATTATTTCAGAAGCTGAAGATGTTTCTACTACAGCAAGTCTCTCTGAAGATGACATTCCACTGGCAATTTGACACGCCCCTTATGCAGGAAAAGATGGCAATATCTGGTACAAGGAACCACCAAATGTCAGGGGGAAAATGCCTGAACGAAATATTGTGACGGAGAAACCTGGTGTGAAACAACTGCTAAAACTAGTGTTGAGGCTTGGAATCTATTATTTACTGATGAGATAATTGACCTAGTTTTAAGGAACACAAATATTCAAATAGACCTGAAGAGACTTCAGTATTCCAGGGAATATGACCAAAGACAAAGTGTTGCGCCAATTGTGGCAAACCGATCTGCAAAGATCATGTGGTGGAGTCCTGTCCAGACTACTTTTCTTTTGAGTGAGGTTTGTATATATGTTATTATTTTTTAAAAATATCATTAAACTTTGTAATAATGTGTTACAGTGTTATTAACTATGATAAAAACTTGAAGGCAAAAAAATACCCCACGCGAGTCTTCATGTAGGTTATGTATGTGTGAGTAATTAACCCACTGGAGACACGTTTAAAGCGCCTAGCATGTTCACTGGGAACCCATTTAAATCTCCTCACCGCTACTCCGGCTGCGCTGGACTTTAAATCAGAATACAAAATACACATACTGTGTTCTATCACTTATGTTTTCAGATATTTTTGATTACCCCTGAATTTCTTTTAATATCTTGTACTTTTACGAATAGCAAAGGAATGTGACCTGTCTGCTACCCTCTGTTGTGCATTGTAAACCATTATGTTTTGTTATTTTCAAGGCTGTGAAAGTTGACAAACATTTAAAAAAACCATCTTCTTGTAACAGTTCTCGGACATTGCCTTGAAAGTAAACACAAATCATATGTTCAAACAAGACCGAAAAAAATAACAAACGCAATATAATACTGTACATAATAAAAATAAATAAAAATAAATATATATAATATAAATAAGCATATACCTATACATTATAAAATCAGGAAAAGTTCTTCGTATATTCTTTAATTATCTTAGTTATATATCGACCTGTAAATTATAAAATACTATAGATAAAAACTGGACAAACTCACCTAATATTTCTACCATCAGTAGCATGCAAGGTTACGTTGTCACTGTATATTATTTCATCGTTCAAATCTTTGTTCCATGATAATTCACTACAATCACTGTCACATAACATTTCATCCACTACTTCACTTAGTTTCTCAATAGCAATACGTTCTCTCCTATTTACGGACATATTCCAAAAAAAAAATTAAATTTACAACTATGAATTTTAACAAATAAACACTGAATTTATATTCACTTATATTTTACCGTAATAAATGCCTACAACAATAGTCTACTATTCTATAAATAATAACTAAAATAAACTATACAATACACTAGGCCTATACATATTTACTTTACATAAACAAACAAGAAATTTTACTGATGGTGAACCGAAAATTTAAACCACTAAAAAAAACCTAACTTCTTACAGTGGGGGTTATAACACAACAACGAGTGTAGGTCGTGGAGGAGCTGTTTGGACTTTCTACCTGCTCACGAGGGAGACTCGTTAAAAGTCTCCAATGGGTTAAGGGTTAATGATGTGCAGGCTTGACAAGTAACCTGAAACGAGCCAGCTAAAGAGGCTCGAGTGAAGCCACGTCAGGCCTACCAAGTTGGTGGTGGATAATGAAATGCTTTCAAAAAAACAAATAGGAGAGATGGTTGGAGGCATATTTGGAATCAACCTTCCGAAAGGAGGACACGATAATAGGACGATGATGATTAACAAAATAATACCGCTATTTATTGTAGGAGGTTCTATGTTGTGGGATGTGAAGGAAGAAATGGTCCCTGAACATCATCTGGCCATCATAATTGTCAGTATGATATTTCCCTTTGGTATGAATATGTGGATAGATGTCTTGTCTTAAATGTTCATGTTGTCTCTGAGGTGGACCTGGCTTTGAGCTGATTACTCATCTGGAGAGGTCTTCCATGTCTTTGTGCGGTAAAAAAAGTGTGTGGATTCAGACTTTAAAATCGTCTCCCGACAGGTCATGTCCCTGTAAGGCCAGGATGATATAAAAATACCTACAAAGGGAGAGGTTAAATTAAGATGAAGAGAGAAAAACTAGTATTGAATTATTATTATTATTATTTATTAATTACTATTATTGCTTTCCCTGAGAGTGGCCTTAACTCTTTTATCACTTGAAATGAAATAAAATATTATTATTATTATTATTATTATTATTATTATTATTAGTAATATTACTGATAGTACTGTATTGTTATTATTATGATGATGATGATGATGATTATTATTATAATTATTATTATTATTGTATTCATGTAGACTTTCACGGCCGGAGTTGCTATGATGATCTTGAAGAAGGTTTTCGGGCTGTAGGCCGTGAGGCTTGTAGTTCCCTCAGGGAACTACAAGCCTCACGACCACGGCCTACACCCCGAAAACCTTCTTCAAGATCATCATTATTATTATTATTATTATTATTATTATTATTAGTAGTAGTAGTAGTAGTAGTAGTAGTAGTAGTAGTAGTAGTAGTAGTAGTAGTAGTAGTAGAAGTAGTAGTATTAGTATTATTACTGATAGTACTGTATTGTTATTATTATTAGAGAATAACATTAACTATGATTTGAGGGAAGTAGATTATACAGGCAATGATTGGAAAGCATTAGCTCAGGATGAGGATGTATGGAGAGCTTATGTCCGCGCGGCCATGAACCTACGGGTTCGATAGTGTCAGTGAGTAAGTAAGTATTATTATTATTATTATTTACTTGCTATTTTTTTTATTGAGTGGGATATAAGGCTGTCAGTTGACATAAAATATTTATTAAAGTAAAGTGATCCCACAACAGGCCTCAGGAGGCCCTTGGGGTAGTGGGAGGTTAAGGCTCCCACTTTTTCTAGACAATCGGCACTTTATGTCAGCCGGGTTGTCAGCCCTGCGTGACGGCCGCCTTTACCCCCAGAACAAGCGTCTGGTACTCATTTTCGTTAGAGGCTGAGTCGACCCCAGGGCCATGGTGCCGCCAGAGGGTTTGGGTCAGTTTAAAAATCCTGACCCCAACGGGACTTGAACCCTCGACCCTCCGGCTTGTAGCTCAGTGCCTTAACCACTACGCTACGGCGTGTTATTATTATTATTATTATTATTATTATTATTATTACTCATTATTTATTTCTCTGATTGAGTGGTAAGAAGACCCCATGGTATTAATTCTTCTATGAGTTGAAATAAAATATTTATTATTATTATTATTATTATTATTATTATTTCTTTTCCTGATTGTGTGGAAGAAAGGCCCTATGGCCTTTACTCTTATAATAATAATAATAATAATAATAATAATAATAATAATAATAATAATAATAATAATAATAATAATAATAATGACTCTTCTGTCAGTTGATATAAAATATTTATTATTATTATTATTATTATTATTATTATTATTATTATTATTATTATTTCTTTTCCTGATTGTGTGGAAGAAAGGCCCTATGGCCTTTACTCTTATAATTATAATAATAATAATAATAATAATAATAATAATAATAATAATAATAATGACTCTTCTGTCAGTTGAAATAAAATATTTATTATTATTATTATTTCTTTTCCTGATTGTGTGGAAGAAAGGCCCTATGGCCTTTACTCTTATAATAATAATAATAATAATAATAATAATAATAATAATAATAATGACTCTTCTGTCAGTTGATATAAAATATTTATTATTATTATTATTATTATTATTATTATTATTATTATTACTGAATTGTGAATATCATCATCATCATGATAGAGGAACGGAAGATGTTTAATTGCATTTTGAAATGTTCCCTACCATTCGAGGTTCGTGAAACCCAGGTTGAAAATCACGAACCTGTAATAGCCTACATATCGATACACTAATTACTATCACTTTCCATCCTGCTGCTGAGTCTGGGTGGTTTTCTGTCTCTTTAGTACCGCCCAGTGTTGCATATAGCGGATAACATATTTCCTATACGACCTATCAAACAATGTAAATTTTTCTAAGTTTCTATGGTTTTTGGCACCCCTGAGGTTCAATGCTGAATTCAAATAGGGCTCTCCAAATATAGATTTTCTTAGCTACAATGGGGATAATAAAGCTAAAGTATTTAGTAAAATTGTATACATACCTTGGTTTTGTGATGGGAATCCGCGATCCGGTTTCTTGCTGACAACAAGCTGGTTCTCTATGGTTATGACAGACAGTCTAATTGCAAGTGTGAACTGTGAACATAATTATATATATATATATATATATATATATAAGCGTCTAATAAGTAGTCGATAACAATGTATTAAATTTTACCTTATTGTAGAGAATTATTGTTCCGACAGCCACGTACTTGTAACAACCTTGGCGTCAGCTGAAATAATTATATCGGCTCTCCCGTCACGTGATCTGCCAATGCCAACTCAAGGCTACTTCAATATTCTACACTTGCGCTGTAAGCATGTCTCCCACGTCACGCGGTAAGGACATATCGGGGATTTCCCTTCGTATATATTGATCTTGGCCTAGATTTATTTTTTGTAAAAGTAAATGCTCTGGGGGCACGCCGTAGCGTAGTGGTTAAGGCACTGCGCTACAAGCCGGAAGGTCGAGGGTTCGAGTCCCGGTGGGATCAGGATTTTTAAACTGACCCAAACCTTCTGGCGGCACTATGGCCCTGGGGTCGACTCAGCCTCTAACTTAAACTGGGGTAAAGGCGGCCGTCACGCAGGGCTGACAACCCGGCTGACATCAAGTGCCGATTGTCAAGAAAAAGTGGGAGCCTTAACCTCCTACTACCCCAAGGGCCTCCTGAGGCCTGTAGTGGGATCACTTTTACTTAAAAGTAAATGCTCTGCTTGCGTCATCCTTAATGCCTGATGGAGGGATGAGATAAGATGAAACCCCTGTTAGTTTTTTTATGCTACTCGTATGCTCTTTCACAAGTAAGATCTTTAGAGAGACAATATTTAAGTCTGGGCATGAAAGAGCTGACAGATTTTGGCTTAGAGTCCACGTTTTTCGACAGCTAATGACAAATGAGGGAAATTTTTAGGAAGTGTCTGAATTCAAATACCTAGGAACAATAATCACAAATAGATGCACAAAGAAATTAAACATAGGCTCAATTCTGGAAATGCGTGTTATTATGCATTGCAGAGACTCTTCATGTCCCAACTCCTTTCAAAAAACGTTAAACTGAAAATATACAAAACTATTATTCTATCATGGACATGGACTCTTACTTTAAGGGAGGAAAGGAGATTACAAGTCCGCCCGAGATGAAATTTTTAATGACCAGATAAGAAACGAGGATATCCGTGAAGAACTGCAGATGTACTCCATAAAAGAAAAGATATTTAACAACAAGATACAGTGGAAAGAACATGTAGAAAGATTGGAAGAAAGTAGATTACCAAATAAAATCTTCCATTATTTTCCAAGAGGAAGAAGAGATGTTGGACGTCCTCGGAAGAGATGGCCTTAGATCTATTAGTGAAGACGGAACAGGCAACTCTTGCCTAAACCAGGAAGTGAAGAAGAAGAAGAAGAAGAAGAAGGAGATTACAAGTATTTGAGAATGAAGTATTTAGGAACATTTTTGGACCAAAGAGAGATGAACAAACAGGTGAATGGAGAAGACTACATAACAATGAACTACATGGTCTTTATAGGAAGCCAGATATAATAAGAACAGTTAAGTCTCGTAGACTGCGATGGGCAGGTCATGTTGCACGTATGGGGAATTAGAGACTTGCATGGAAGCTTCTTCTAGGAAAGACAGAGGGAAAACGCCCAGTTGGTAGACCAAGAATGAGGTGGGAGAACAACATTAACTATGGTTTGAGGGAAGTAGGTTATACAGGGAATGATTGGAAAGCATTAGCTCAGGATAGGGATGTGTGGAGAGCTTGTATCCGTGCGGCCATGAGCCTACGGGTTCGATAGTGCCAGTGAGTAAGTAAGTAAAAGTAAAATGCTCTGCTTGCATCATCCTTAATGCCTGATGGAGGGATGAGATAAGATGAAACCCCTGTTAGCTTTTTATGTGCTACTCGTACGCTCTTTCACAAGTAAGATCATTAGAGAGATAATATTTAAGTCTGGGCATGAAATGGCTAACATATTTTGGCTTAGAGTCCACATTTTTCGAGCATGAGGTTCTATTAAAAACTGTATGGCGCGACAGGTCTAGAAAGCCCTTGGCCCATCATCCGGCTGCTGGCATCACATCAACATGTGCTAATCGCAAAGGTGGATGATCATCTATTATACGTATATAACAATATATGGGTGACATATGGTTGACATATTAAATAATAGCTTTATATTAATAATCAACCAGATTAGAAACAATACAAAAATTAATCATATTTAAATTACAATAAACAAAATTATTACATGATATACCTACAATACAATTATTATTTACGATATATTTTGATATAATCTAGATTTTTTGTAGTGTTCTGCCCTAGAGCAGATCTTCCACTACAATCATAGCATTTTCATGCTATGCTTTGCAACTTTACTAGGGAATTATAGGTGTGGTAGCTTCCCGTTGCTTTCCACATCGGTGAAGGATGATGATGATGATAATGATAAAGATGATGATGGCCGGATGATTTTCGGGGACCGTTGGGCCCTAAGCTTCCTGACGTTTGTCTTACAGGTGAGGAAAAACCCTGAAGTAAACCTCACCCAGGAGCCTGTCCCGACCGAGAATCGAACCCGGGCCCGTTGCGTGACAAGGCAGCACGCTACCTCGAGACCACAGCGGTGTACAACTCTAGATTTAACGAATGAATTATAAAATGTATAAAATAGGAAAATAAAAAAAAATACTGTTAATTAATGTACTAAAGAAATATCCTCAACTCGTGTCCAACTCAGGGTCGGTTCAAGGAATGAGATGAGATGAAGCCCCTATATTTATAAAGGTCTGTGAACGAGAAGGGTACCGGCCGACCCCTGACGCATCGTCACAGGGGCGGATGAATGAAGTGAAACTAAATGGATGAGGTGAGTATGGAGAAATGATGGAATGAAATTTGTGGCTGGGGAAACCGGGAGAAACCCCGAGAAAAACCTTTCCAAGCTCCGTTTCGTCCACCGCGAAACCCACATAGAGTGACTGAAACTCGATCTGGGGACATCAGCGGTGAGAGGCGAGCGTCTAACTGCTTAATGCCACGCAGCCGCCACTGTTAATGATACAGAATACATTTAGTTCTGGATAAAAACAAATTATTTAACAAAAAATAGTTGAAATTAAAATATAAAATTATGGAATATTCACCTGAAAGGCCCGTCTCCTCAACTCAATTAATTATTTAACTGTAGCGCTTTCGGGACTTGTCCCATCATCTGCAGGATTCAAAACTGGTGTTTCACTGAAGATCTGGTAGAGGGGGTTACATGTGTTGGGTTCGTTTTCGTTTATCAGATTGTTGTGAGCTGCTTTCATGATTTCCATCTCTTCGAGTACGTTTATCTTCACTGGATTATTTTCTTTGTGCATTACTGTTAGGGTGTTTTCAATATTTAACATGCGATGTCCTTCATGGATAACGTGTTTTGCATAGCCTTTCAGGTGAATATTCCATAATTTTATATTTTAATTTTGAATAATACCTCAACGGAACACATCATGAATCTTATAAAAGTTAACAAATAGTTGTATAAGCGTGACTTAAAAGTGTCAAGTGTAGGTCCCCCAGCCGTTATGCCCGGTTGCTGGGTGGGTACCGGTCTCATACTGGCCGAAATTTCATGAGAAAATTTCTTCTACCACGGGGACTCGAACCAACCAAGTCAAATATCTCTGTACCAAAACATCATGATTAAATCCGCTCGGTTACGGTGCAGGAATGAGATTTTACTACGTCTCGTAAATCCACGACACGGAATCATCGGCTAAAATAATCCTCTGAAGGAATCCATACTCATGATTTTTACATCCTTAAAAATTCATCGACCCCGGCCGGATTTGATGTTGCGAATCTTGGAAGCAAAATCAAGCATGGTAACCACTAGACCAGAGAAGTCCCTATTATTAACGGTCTGTGGTATGAAGTTAACAACAATAAAACTAAATACATGTTCACACACAGAAATACATTCCTTCTTTACTTCCTGGTTTAGGCAAGAGTTGCCATTTCGAAGCATTGTTCCAATCGTTAGAGAGTAGCCCGAAAGATATTTTGAAGCATAGCTGGTGAAATAGCCGTCACTGCATTGCGAATTCGAGTCCTAAGATCCTGGAGATCCCTTACCTTTGTCTTTTACAACTTCCCCTTTATGAATCCCCAAGCAAAGAAGTCCAGGGGCCAGTCTGGTGTAGCTGTGGTTCGAGGAATAACTTGAACATGTCAAGGTAATTGTTGCCATTAATTGTCTATTCTGCGAACAAGAAGGGTCCATACACTGTGGTCTTCATAATTCCAAGCCATACATTCACTTTCGGTGTGTTTGAGTACCCGATATTCGGGTGTACTGTTTATTAACTTTTCCACAGATGTGGTACGTGGCCATCCATAGTAATTCTGCCCGAGGGCAGGTCTTTCATTGCAATCATAGCATTTTCATGCTATGCTTGCAGCTTTACTAGGGAATTGTAGGCGTGGTAGCTTCCCGTTGTTTTCCACACCGGTGAAGGATGATGATGATAATGATAAGGATGATGAAGATGATGATGGCCATATGATTTCGGAGATCGTTTGGGCCTTAAAGTTTTCCTGACATTTGTCTTACAGGTGAGGAAAAACCCCGATAAAAACCTCACCCAGAAAAACTGTCCCGACCGGAATCGAACCCGGGCCCGCTGCGTGACAAGGCAGCACGCTACCTCGAGACCACAGCGGTGGACTGAAATACATTATATAATGGAAAAGGACTTTTAATGACATTTGAGAGAAATTTTGAAGAAGTGACTGAATTCAAGTATCTACTATAGGAACAGTAATAAAAAAGAATAATGAGATGCACAAAGAAATTAAACATAGGCTCAATTCTGGAAATTTATGCTATTATGCATTACATCGACTCATGCCATTCCAACTTCTCTCAAAAAGCATTAAACTGAAAATATATAACTAACTAAAACTAACTCACTGAAACTATCAAACTCGAGGTTCATGGTCGCGCGGACATAAGCTCTCCATACATCTCTATCCTGAGCTAATGCTTTCCAATAATCCCCTGTATAATCTACTTCCCTCAAATCATAGTTAATGTTATTCTCCCACCTCATTCTTGGTCTACCAACTGGGCGTTTTCCCTCTGATTTTCCTACAAGAAGCTTCCACGCACGTCTTTCATTCCTCATTCGTGCCACATGTCCTGCCCATCGCAGTCTACGAGACTTAACTGTTCTCATTATATCTGGCTTCCTATAAAGATCATATACGAGTAGTTCACTGTTATGTAGTCTTCTCCATTCACCTGTCTGTTGATCTCTCTTTGGTCCAAAAATTTTCCTAAGAACTTTATTCTCAAATACTTGTAATCTCCTTTCCTCCCTTACAGTAAGAGTCAATGTTTCGCAACCATATAATGTGACTGGTAGAATAATAGTTTTATATATTTTCAGATTAACGTTTTTTGAAAGGAGTTGGGATGTCAAGAGTTTCTGTAATGAATAATAGCACGCATTTCCAGAGTTAAGCCTATGTTTAGTTTCTTTGTGCATCTCATTCCTGTTTGTGATTATTGTTCCTTGGCTCCAACATATAGAAAGAATTACACCCAATAGACTCCCACAAATTTTGCTTTACTATCAACCGAAATGAAGAAGAATGTTGGGCGCCCCAAAACTAGGTGGAAAAATACAGTCTCTTGATGTGAAAACAGGTCTATGGCCTAATTCCACGACATAGAAGAAGAATTACAGTTATGTCTCAACCAGTCAGTGCTAAATATTCATGGACACTTGTAAAGAGGGTTTAAAATCAGTACTGATTTAATTGCTCTTTTAAATTTTGAAACAGGAAGATTCTTTATACCATTGGAAGACTATTGTACACTGATACCACCTCATAACAGTGAACAAACAATGCTTAGAGCAATTTGTTACGACCACCAAATTAAAAACATAGATGTTAAATTTTGGGCAGACGAGGTTAGGAGAGAACTCCAAAAGATTGGGATGGGCTGGATATGGGAAAAAGGGACTGAAAATCGCAAGAACATGTGGAGAAAAATAAGGAGGAGGTACTTAGATATAAACCAACAAGATACTTTCACCGAATGTACAGGAAAACGCTCACTGTGTTTACAAAGAGACCTAAAACACGTCGTGAAAAGAATCGTATATACTCAACCTAGGATTTAAGGAGAGATCAGGGCTTGCTTGGTTTAGGCTAGGGGCATGGAAATTTCTAAAAATTAGCAACGATCACGATATGCGAATATGTCCAATGTGCGGGAACTTTGAAGATGAGATACATATATTAGGAAAATGTAATGATTTAGAATATTGGAGACGTCAGTTATTACTGGAAAGATTTCTAAATTCAAATCGGGAAAGATTGGCATGCTATGAATTATTGGTAAATCCAGAAAATTGGATAAACCTCGGTAAATTTCTGGACAAAACGCGAAAAATAAGGACAACACTCATTCATGAATAAATATATGTTATCAAAATGCAATACCATTAATTATTAACAATTATATATAAATTAATTAGTGTATAATGTTATTGTGTTATTATTTAATTGTAATATTAATGTGTTTTCTTTATGTAATTGTAATGTTAATGTTTTTTTAGTGTATAATGCTATTGTGTTATTACTTAATTGTAATATTATTGTGTTTTCTTTATGTAATTGTAATGTTAATGTTTTTAGTGTATAATGCTATTGTGTTATTATTTAATTGTAATATTATTATTGTGTTTTCTTTATGTAATTATAATGTTATTGCTGTTTTTGTTGTTTATTTTTCTTTACACTAGTACCAATTATTACTTTATTGTAACGGACTGTCAACAGCACATACGGCTTACTGCCCGTGCGACCCATCATATTTGTAAATAATATTGTAAATATCTTACTTTTTGTCTAATAAAGTCCTACTACTACTACTACTACTACTTTGAGTTTTACTAAATTTACTTTTGTTTAAATATATATATATCAAGATCAAGACCATGCCTCAGGGGTCCTCATCTAGGGGCTATGTGGATGGCGACCACAAGGTGCCCAAGCTGAGCAAAACATTTCTTCCACTTACTTGTGTTTTGCACTCTTTTAACTTTACTATCTAACCTCTCTTGGTTAACTCTTGTTTTTTTCGACTCCGACGCTATTAGGGCATCCGAGGGCTAGGGAGTCTTTCCTTTCTTCCATTTCTTCTTTCCTTTATTTTCTTTTCTCCAGAAAAGCCTGACCAGAGGCTATAAGATGGCAGCCCCATCACTGGTCTTGCCTTCCTTTGGCCAGCAACCAATCGAAGGGACTATTATTATGCTTTCAAGTCTTATACGAGAATTTCCCGGAAGGATCAAAACGCTGGAGGGAAAATTTTCTATAGGATCGTAACAGGCCTTGGCCTAATACTTGGAAGGAAGAAGAAGAAGAAGATCAAGACCATCTTTGCTAGGTTTATCATACAGGCCATATGGCCTAAAACGAATTTGTTCATGATGATGATGATGATATATATATATATATATATAAAACTATTGTTATATAAAGCCAAAGGATGGAGGAGTCAAAATCAACCATTGGAAACATGGATGGATCAAAGCATATAGTACTTTTGGGGCCAGAACAGGCATAATACCAACCCCTGAGAGTTGATGACAAAAACAATAGCAAAAGAGTGGTAAATTTTATGGTGATGAATATTTATCATAAGTAATGCCACGAGTGATTTCCAATTTATCTAGAGAATTTGGAAATCAAGAGTGGCATTTGTTAGGGCTATTTAACGAATAAAATTAAGCTGTTTACTCACAAATCATTATTTAACTAAAGTTATTTTAAAATATTTATATATTTAATGTAAACGGCGATGTTTGAAAACAAATGAGAAACGATTGGTATGCTTCATTTGCTTCTTTTGTTCATCACTGCAACCAGATCATATTATTTATTGCCAAAGGATCGCAATGTTGTAAGAATGCACCCTAGCGGAGAAATTTATAACCAACGTTATAGGTATTAATTAATTTGATGTCCTATGATGTAAATATGTGAATTATATTTTTTTGCAATGTCATTCCCTGGAAAATAATTTGTTTAAGAAAATGCAAACAGTGTTTTTTTTTTTGTGGTATAATCTATTGTTACAAATGTTTTTATATTATCTATCACATGCACTTTCTGCTGACATTCATGCACTATGTATACAATCTGGTAGTCGTATTTCTTCGAGGGTCAGTCACTGCAAAATAATGCTATGACCTACTTAGAATGTTAAAAAGGAGGTGCTTTCTTTATTATGATAAACTTTAGTTGGTAAATTCTAGGCGAAACACGAGTGTAATTGGTTGTAAATAAAAAATCATTGAAATGTGATTGGTCATTGACTCCCATTTGGGGCACGAGTTAAATAGTCATCAATAATAAACTACAATAAGTTTAATTAATAGAAAGATAACATTTTAACAACTTACCTCATAATTGTTGACTATAGTTTCAATATGCTATGTTTCATTATCAATTCCTTCTAATTGTTGAATTGGTGGTTGGTGATCCTGTAGGTTGATTTCTGCTCCCTCTGTTGGCTGGCTGATGAACTTCCAAAGCAAATATCTTTTCCCGGGAATTTCAAAATTCATGATTTTCATTTTACTCTTGTGGATGTGAATTTTCTCCAAACTGTGAATTCCTTAGATTTATCTAACTGTTACAATAACTTGGGCTTTGTTTTGATTCTGTGTTTTTCTGACCATACATGTGCAACTATTTCAAATTTTCATTTCCCTTTTTAAAATTTCTAAGATGTTCTTTCAATCTCATATTCAAGTTCCTTTTTGTTTTTCCTACGTATATTTTTTTCACAATCTGTGCAATAAATTTGATAAATCCCTGATTTTTATATAATACATTTGGGAATTTTTAACATTATGATGTTTAAAAAAACATAGAAGTATGTGGTAAGAAGAAATCATGATTCATTTAATTCTTATAAATCCCTGATCTGTTGCCTTCATCAATCTTTTCATTTTTGTTGGTTTTAAATAAAATCTATTAAGGCAATAATCATTTTTCGGTGCTAATTTAATGCCAAATTTGCTGAATTTTTTTTTAATGTGTGCTAAAGGATGGTATGTAAATTTTTTTTTTTACTAATTTCTTTATTTGTCTGAAGAGTACTCTCATTTATCAATTTTTGTTTTTTTTTTAATCTATTTATTTTCTTATGAATCTTCTTTTCTTCAAAACCATTTTCTTTTGCTATTCTTACTGTGTATTACAATTTTTCTCTGCTCATGGGGATGTTTACAAGTCTGCATATTAAACTATTAAAGATTGCCAGTTTGTGTGTCATGTGGTTGAAACCTGTTGCTTTAATATAATTATTACTGTGTGTTTTTTTCTGTAAATTCTAATTCTATTTTCTTTTTTCTTTACTTCTGATCAGTTTTAGATCCCAAAATATGTTTGCTGGTTATTTTCAACTTCCATAGTAAATTTAATTCTTTTATTATGAATATTCAAAAGTGTTACAGCATCTTGCAAATTTCGTGATTGACTGTTGCTATGATATCATCCACATATCTACACCAAAATGCTTTGATTATCTGACATTCAAAACTTCCTATGAACATATTTGCCAAAAATGAGGATAATGGATTTCCCATTCAAGTTCCATTCTTTGTCTATAGAATTGTCCTCTGTAAGTGAAGAACATTTGATCGATACATAATTTTGTTAATTTTAAATATTCCTCTCTGCTCTCATTATCTGTCTTGTTTTTCATTAGCATTTGTTCAAAATTGTTATTGTTTTATTCATTGGAATGTTTGTAAACAATGAGGTGACATCAATTATTAATAATTATTTATTAGAATAAACGTCATAGCGTGCTTCATTTAAATTTTACAATAAGTTCATAATACATATTTTATTTTAGGAAGTGATATTTTGAGGTTATTTTAATTAAATTATTTTTAGTCTGATCATCTTACCTCAATATTAATGTTGATTTGTTCTTAAACATGTTTCGATTATATCATAATCATCGTCAGCATCTTGCCCAGACTGGTTAGATTTATGTTGCACACTTTGGATGTCGATGTCAGCTCCATCCTGTGGTTGGCTAAAGAACCTCCAAACAAAGTCACACTCCGTCGATATTTCAAAATTCATAACTCTGTTTTTGTTCTTCTGAATATAGATTTTTGCCAAATAGTCAGCTCTTTCATATTTTCTAACTGTTTTAATAATTTAGTGTTTGAATTTATATTATGTTTTTAAGACTAAATATGAGCAGCAACTGCAGATTTTTCTATTTCCCCATTTTTAATATTTTTTATGTGTTATGGGAAAATAGAAAAATCTGCAGTTGCTGCTCATGTTTGGTCTGAAAAACATAATATAAATTCGAACACTAAATTATTAAAACAGTTAGAAAATACGAAAGAGCTGACTATTTGGGAAAAAATCTATATTCAGAAGAACAAAAACAGAGCTATGAATTTTGAAATACCGACGGAGCGTGACCTTGATTAGAGGTTCTTTGGCCAAACCACAGGATGGAGCTGACATGAACATCCAGGGTGTACAACATAAATCTAACCAGTCTGGGCAAGATGCTGACGATGATTATGATATAATCGAAACATGTTCAAGAACAAATCAACATTAATATTGAGGTAACATGAACAAACTAAAAATAATTTAATTCATAATACATTTTTAGGATTTATATAATTCTGTCACCTAACTTAATATTTAAAAACAAAATAACGATATGAACATGAAACACAGTTATGTAAATCATGATAAAAGCAATTTGTAGGTCCACGATCTTGAGTTGTTTACAAAGTGAGAACAAAATTCAACCTCACATGTAAGGAAGTAAAGAGAATAATATAACAATATTATGTAAAAATGTAGGTATGATAGAGTTAAAAATAGAGAAAGTGTTACGGTATCTAACAAGATTTTTTTTTATGTGTTAAAGGTTTAACATTTTTATAAAAGCAATACTTCTGTTCTGAAATGAGCAGTTTATATGGCAAAGATGTTTTTTCTTTTATGTAGTAACTCATTATTTTATCTGGTATTACAAAACATTCAGCCATTTTTAAAAATCCACATTTCCTTTTTCTATAATTATGTGTTTTCATGTGGCATGGTTTAAACATACTTTTCAAACCCATGAATTCTATGGGAAATAGTAAGGTGTAATAATATTTTTTACTTTCCATTATCGTATAAAGGGAAAACATATGCACAGCAGATTTCTTTTCCCAAAGTAATAAGAATATGTCGTTGAAACCTGTGAATGCTTCTATAAGATAAAATGGATCTTCAAATTTCAGTTCTTGAAAATTATAATTTGATTCAAATATAAGTGTCTTATGTTCATTGTAGATGTGATATTTTAAATATTCTTTGTCACCTTTCCAAATGCATTCTAACAAATTGTTAGTCATCATATTACAACATTTGTTGTTATTATTGGATATTGTAGCTTTCATTGGACATTCAATTTCACAAATAATATTTCCCATGGAATTTGGAAAATTTAATATATTTTCAATTGAAAAATAAGGCACAAAATTTTCACTTTTACCGTCTGAAATTCCAGCTATTGTAACATTTCCAGATATTGTACTGGTTTTTGGTTTGATGTGATCCATATCTTCCTTATGAATGTAAATGTTCAGATTTTCTGGCTTTCCTTTCCAGGTACAGTTTGAATTTTTATTATTTTTTGGACAAAAAACTTCATTGGAATCTGAGTAATAGCTATCAGATCCTTCATCATAGCTACTCTGAATATTTCTGTCAAAGTTTTGTATTGTATTTTCTGTTTTGTTTACCTTATTTTCACTCTCTCTTGGATTTGATACTTCAAGATAGAAACTTGATTTAAGATAGTGGTTTAAAATTCGTTCTTTGTGAATATTATAATTATTTTCTCTACTGTGAACTGAATTTTCATTTTTTATTGGAATTGTAACTTCAGGGCTGAAAGTTGATTTGGAATCTTGAAGCTGTAAAACACTTTCTTCATGGATGTGATGATTATTTACTCCATTGTAAACTGAATTATATTTGTTTAGTGGATTCGTAACTTCAGAGCTGAAGGTTGATTTGTATTGTCGAAGCTGTAAAACACTTACTTTGTGGATGTGATGATTATTTTGTCCACTATGAACTGAATTCTCATTTTTTATTGGATATCTAAGTTCTGGATTGAAAGTTGATTTGGATTCTTGAAGTTGTAAATCACTTTCTTCGTTCATGTGATGATTATTAGCTTTGTTATGAAATGTATTTTCATTTTTTGTTGTACTTGTAACTTCAGAGCTGAAAGTAAATTTGGATTCTTGAAGTTGTAAAATACTTTCTTCATCAATATGATGATTATTCTCCCCACTGTGAGCTGAATTCTCATTTTTCATTGAACTTGTACTGGTAACTTCAGAAGTGGAATCTTGAACATGAAAAACATGTTTTTCATGAATATGAGTTTTGAGTTTGTCCTTTGTGCCCTTCCATTGACATCCTATATTTCCATAACTATTCTTCGGACATTTAACTTCACAACTGAAATCCATTTTAAAATCAGGAATATATAAAACATGTTTTTCATGTATATGAGCTTTCAAATTTACTTTTTTACCTTTCCAATGACAACTGAAAATTCCAATTTTAAAAGGACATGTCACTCTTAACTGGCAAGTTTCACGATGTAAGCTCATGGCACTTAGTGGCACATCAGTGTCACATCCAATACAACGCTGTATATAATCCTTCAGCATTTTAGGTGAATCGATATACCGGTACATGAACATATTTTGACAGATGCAACATTGACCAAATAAAGGAATACATTCATTGCACATGTAGTGACCAGATGTACATTTCATGATAGGAGGTGCCAAGTATTCTTCACATATTTGACATGTCTGCAACACATATAAGCTGTCTTCTTTTTTCGTAGATGTTGACCTGTAGAGAAAATATTATAGTAACCTGAATGCATTGTTATGTTTACATTTAGATATTTTGATAGAGAAAATAAATATTTTTGTAACAAAGTACACTACAGATAAAAAAACAGTAATTAGTGGAAAAACAAGTCCATAGATCAGTGTCTATATGAACTTCCAAGAAGGTGTAAGCAAATTATAATATAAATGGTAAAGAGAAACATTTTTGCCTGAACTTCAGCTTTCCGTGCTGATGCTCTGACCACTGAGTTAATTCAGGCTTCCTTCCCATCCAAGCATAAATCCTTCCTTTACCTCACTATCATGTTCCCACATTCAAATGCAATGAATCATCATTCACAAATACACAATGAATGGCTTCTACATTAAGAAGACATGAATGAACTCCACATAGCTATAGCATTATTTATTAAATTAATATTAAGAAGCTAGAGAAGCGGCTGAAATGAGATTTTGAGAAGTGTAGCTGGCTGCAAATTTCTAGATAAAAGAAGTGTAGATATTAGAAATTAAATAAATATTTTTAAACTCTTAGATAAAATAAAATAATCTATAAAAAACTGAAAGAACATGTTCAAAGAATGTTGTAAGATGAACACATACCAAAAATTATACTTAATTACAAACCAAAAGGAGACAGGAATGTTGGTAGACCAAAAAATAAATGGATGTAATTTATTGAATGAGAATCAATGAGACCGGAGCAAGCCACATGGGTTTAATCCGTGATTTGTTGTTGATGATGATGATATTAAGAAGCTAAAGCTGTTACTATGATTTAAATAAGTAAATTAATGTACACAATCAAATTATTGTTTGATAAATAAGATGAATCAGGTACATTTTACCTCGTAAATATTTGTGTTTCATTTGACGTGTTTTGATATGTTGTCCATATCATCATCAACTTGTCCAGACTCTTGAATTTTATGTTTTCATCCCTGAATGTCAATTCCCACCCACACCATCTTTCAATTGACCAAAGAACTTGTTTTGAAGTTTCTGGGGAAAAGATTTCACCTGAAAGGTCCGTCTCCTCAACTTAATTAATCATTTAACTGTAGCGCTTTCGGGACTTGTCCCATCATCGGCAGGATTCAAAACTGGTGTTTCACTGAAGATCTGGTAGAGGGGGTTGCATGTATTGGGTTCGTTTTCGTTTATCAGGCTGTCGTTGTGAGCTGCTTTCATGATTTCCATCTCTTCGAGTACATTTATCTTCGCTGGAATAAACCTCAACGGAACACATCATGAATCTTATAAAAGTGGAAAAGATTTGATTTACAAGTTCTTTGGTCAATAAAAAAACGGAGTGGGAGTCGACATCCAGAACTGACAACTTAAAATTCAACAGTCTGGACAAGCTGACAATGACATGAACAGCATATCGAAACTACCAAATGAAACACAACTATTTATGAGGTGTGATGTACCAGATATTTCTTTAGTTGTTTCTTTTCTTTTATTTCATAACCATTTATTGTTTTGAATATTCTGCACAACTGTACTGATAATTTAAGTTATTATTCTGTTATTTCTTTTCTTCAGAGCCATGTAACTATTTTGTATATTCTCCACAACTGTAGAGGAACTTCGGGTAATTTGGACCCCTGTTTTGAATTTGTTGTTTTTATTCTTTAATTAAGGGATTTGAATTTTATTTAATTACAGTGATTATCATTAGTGTTGTAACTATGAAATAGTATTGTTATTTTATTCAAATATGGAAACATCTTCATAATTTATAACATATTTTACAATACAAGAAAGGTTCACTTTAACCTCCATATTCAGATAAAGTGGAACCCAGAGTCCACCTTAGCTTTTAGTCTATTTTTAAGTTTATTTACACTATTATTTTATACAGACAGACACAAATTAATCTGAAAACATTTATGACTGATCATAATTAAAAAGCGTTGATATTTATTTAATGTTTTGAAAAATTATTGTTGATTATAACATTCACACGTCATTCAACTGCAGAAAGTGACTGTCTTTGGGTTTAGTAAAAGTACAAGAATATTAAATAAAATTAATTAAGTGAATGGTTTTAACAGATAGCATCATCATTGATAAAATATGCTTATTCTTGCAAAGTGGACCCACGTCCTCGTGGAGGGACCACATTAACCGAATTCCTTTGTTATGTTTAATTATTTTATACAGCAGCCATGTCATATAATAACAAACCAAACCCGTCAGTATATTAAAAACAGCATCTACATAATATATATATATTTAAGAGTTTTTTTTTCAACATTTGTAACATTCAATAGCAGAAATTAGAAATTGATTCTTAGCTTGAAAAACTTTTAAAGTGGTCATTTTCATAAATATCACAAATAAACCCTTCTTCGCACAAAGAATAAAAAAAAAATGGCCTTGAACTAGTCAAAGTTGATGAGGGAAAAAGTTAAAATATTTCCTATTCGAGGGCAGCACCAATTAAAGAAGATATTAACAGGGTCCACTCAAGCAGAAGGGTCCATATTACCCGAACTTCCCTATACTATTACTCTGCCAGGATTGATATTGTGTAAGTTTGATGTATTTTTAAGAGAATGGGCAGGGCAGTGTTCACTCACTTCTTACTTGTAGAATAATGGCTGATAGACTGTATATTTATTTATTTCTAGAATAGAATAGATTTATTTAGCCTGGTGGAGTTAAGGCCATGTGGCCGTCTCTTCCACTCACCAGGACAAACATATGTTACATATAAATACAAAAAATTACAATAATAATCATACTAAACAATTAATTATCTGTCAAATTGAATAATAATAAAAATAATTTCTAATAATACAATGAAATTAAATACAATTAAAATTAAATTAATGATAGAATGAATACAGAAAGGAATAACAGCTCGAATCTACTATACATAAAAAGAAAAGAAAGAAAAAATACAAAGAAAGTAATAAACTACAATGAATTAATCTATGCTTTTTATACAAGGCATTAGGTAAATATATTAACAAATCTTAAATCTATTTTTATTAAATAATGAAAAAACACATTATTAATTTTAAAAAAGTGAGTTGTTTCTGTTAGTAATTTTATTTTCAAATTGTTTCTGAAAGATGGTAAAGTTTGGCAGTCTCTGATATAGGGTGGAAGGGAATTCCATGTTCTAGCAAGAGAAATTGTAAAAGATTTTGAATAATAGGTAGTATGATGAGGAGGGATATAAAGGATACTGCGCTCAAGGGATCGGGTAACTAATTTATGTGTATCAGTGAAGCAGTGTGATTCTTCCTTATATAATATAATTGTGAAATCATAAGAGGAGGCGCGAAGAGTCCTCACTGCCATCTTACAATATTGTATAATCGTAAAATTAGTTTCCTGTATCTCATTATTTTTCTTTGTTCTTTACATACATTAGACAGAACAATTTAATATGTCTTGCTTGTATACACTTTATTATTAGTTTTAGTCTTAATTTTAACTAACATTAACTGGTTGCATTATAGATAGTAATATAATAGATATTATCTTTTTGATCAAATTTTTATTTAGTATTTAATATTAGAGTTAATTGAGATTGTTATATTCTGATGTAATATATGTTTGTCCTGGTGAGTGGAAGAGAAGGCCACATGGCCTTAACTCCATCGGGCTAAATAAATCTAATCTAATCTCATCATCATACATGAATATAGGCCAATGTTGACCTATTTTGGTCTCAACTAGACAGGGTCTAAAAGTCGTTTTTGTGGACGTCCAGGTCGTCATCCTCGTGGGCGGTACCGAAGAACTACATTAGGGATCCTAGTTGGTGATATTCGGGATACATGTTGTAGCCATCTCTCTCCTTAGGTGGATATATTTTCTTCTAAAGGTTGCATACAATCAGTCTCACGATTTATAAATAAATACCAGCTTACTTACTTACTTACTCACTGGCACTATCGAACCCGTAGGTTCATGGCCGCACGGACATAAGCTCTCCATACATCCCTATCCTGAGCTAATGCTTTCCAATCATTCCCTGTATAATCTACTTCCCTCAAATCATAGTTAATGTTATTCTCCCACCTCATTCTTGGTCTACCAACTGGGCGTTTTCCCTCTGGCTTTCCTACAAGAAACTTCCATGCAAGTCTCCCATTCCCCATACGTGCAACATGTCCTGCCCATCGCAGTCTACGAGACTTAACTGTTCTTATTATATCTGGTTTCGTATAAAGACCATGTAGTTCATTGTTATGTAGTCTTCTCCATTCACCTGTCTGTTCATCTCTCTTTGGTCCAAAAATTTTCCTAAGTACTTTATTCTCAAATACTTGTAATCTCCTTTCCTCTCTTAAAGTAAGAGTCCATGTTTCGCACCCATATAATATAACTGGTAGAATAATAGTTGTATATATTTTCAGTTTAACGTTTTTTGAAAGGAGTTGGGACATCAAAAGTCTCTGCAATGCATAATAGCATGCATTTCCAGAATTGAGCCTATGTTTAATTTCTTTGTGCATCTCATTCCTACTTGTGATTATTGTTCCTAGGTATTTGAATTCAGCCACCCCTTCAAATTTTCCCTCATTTGTCATTAGCTGTCCATTTCCATTATTTAATGAATTTCTACGTGTGACCATATATTTAGTTTTAAATAAATACCAGCTACAGTGGAAAACTCATGTGCAATGAATGAATCGTAATATACTTCCAAAAGCCAAAACAACAACAAATGGTAATAATAAATCGTGGTGTTAGACAACGGTGTCATTTATCACCTGTTCTATTTAATTTATATATGGACGAAGTTGTATTAATGTGGCAGATTAATATAAATTGTATTGTATTGTATTGTAAGCCTATGTTTTCCCTTTACAGAGATTTAGGCGCTCTCCCCCTACAGGGAAGAATTTGAACCATACTAATTTAGTTACACTTGTTTTCGTATAGATGTCATTTTGAGTGGTACGTGGTCAGCGTTCCGCCTCATACTGACATCTAGGAAACCAAGGTAGTACTAGGACAGGAAAATTCGGTAAATTTTGCTTAGAGGCCTTTTCATTCAGGTTTAAGGATTTTTTACGAGCCTGAAAATCTTCAGACTCGGGACCCACGGCTTAAAGTCCCTCCCGGAGGACTTGCTCCTTGGATTTTTCCGTCCTAAAAAATCCATCGACCCCGGCCGGGTTCGAACCCGCGACCCTTGGGACCAGAGGCAATGAGCAAAACCACTAGTCCACCGCGGCCGATAAACATTTAAATAAACATTTTAAAATAAATAATACATGTTGGATACAATATTATTTGCTGATGATCAAGTAGTGATTTCCAGTTCAGAAGATGATCTACAAAGAACTATTTTTAATTTGGAAAAAATAAGTGCCAATTACAATTTAAAAATTTCAAAGAATAAAACTAAAGTTTTAGCATTTAAAGGACATGATACCTTAAGAGCAAAAATAGTAATTGATAATAAAATTTTAGAGCAGGTGAACAGTTTTAAATATCTAGGTTTCAATTTATCATATGTTAAAATTGAAGATATTAATGACAAAATAAATACATTTAATCTAATGAGTGGCACTATTAAAAGAATTCTTAAAAATACAAGAAAAGGAACAAAAATTAAATTTTATAAAGTAATGGCTGTTCCTGGTATCGATGTATGGGTCAGAATGTTGGACGATCACTAAAAGACAAGAACAAAGATTGGAAGCAGCTGAGATGAGATTTTTAAGAAATATAGCAGGATATACTCTGCTGGATAAGAAAATAAATTAAGATATAAGAAAGGAACTAAATATTTTCAAACTTAGAGATCGAATAGTTAAATATAGGAACGCATGGAAAGAACATGTTGATAGAATGCCAGAAAAAATATTTCCAAAATTATTGCTAAATTATAAACCACACGGAAGGAGAAATGTTGGACGCCCACACAGATGACGGTCTGAACAATTTTAACAATTCTAGCTTTCATGAAACCTGATCGAGCCAACAGGCTTAATCCTTGGATGAAGATGAAGAAGAAGAAGAAGTTCTTACATACCGTCCCTAAACTGATGTAAACAAAATGGGACAGACGTTTTGTTAATTTAACATTACTAGGGTAGGGCCTACGCCTTTAATACTCCATACTTTTTTTTTTTGCGCGATAGTGCGTTTTGTCTACTTACAACATTTGACAATCGTGATTGAAAGTTCAACTTCCTACATTTTGGGGTTGCCAACCTAAATAACTATACTTTAATATTATATATTACAAACCACGTGCGGGAAGTAAAAGCACTGCCTTTTATATATACTACGTACAATGTATAAACAAAAATATATCCAAAAGGTAGTGTTAATATACATTATACGAAACAGATCATTGCATTTTAAATGAACTGAACTTTATTTGAAACAATAGCCTATAAATCAATAAATACGTACTTTGCCGCCATTTTATCACTGATTGACGTCGCGGCCTGATGTAGTCTCAACTAATAAATATTGCCGACACTGTTAACGTTAGTCAGTTGTTTATGATGAACGCAAATATTTCCAACAAAGGTGTTATTATCTTACTATTATTTATTATTTTGAAAACACCATCGTGCAAAAAAAAAATGTACAATGCACGTTTGTGAAGTGTTTTACAGAATCTTGAAAATATTCCTCACTTCTGTAAAAACCACTTCCCAACCTCTCATTGTAATATACTATTAATTAATAATTTAACTCACAATTCGATTGAAATTTGTTGAAAATCTGCTTCCGTATCCATTGCAGTTCTCACAACTGTTTGGACGACACAGTTCAACGTTTAACATCAAATTCTCTTGTTCAAACAGGACTATCAAAAACATACAGACTTTTATCATTCGTTGAAGTAAAACTCCATGATTTTTGTTTATCAAAACAAATTCCCAACTTGAACTTTGTCAAAAATAAATCATTAATCTTCCTCTTCTTCTTCCTTCCAAGTATTAGGCCAAGGCCTGTTACGATCCTACGAGTATAGAAAATTTTCCCTCCAGCGTTTCATAGGACGGCCCAGTGATCTTCGTCCTCTTGGTATATAATTATAAATAGCTTTGTGGATCCGATTTGAACTCATTCTTTCAAGATGGTGTTTCAAATTTAGTTGGTACTGTTTAATATATTCCAAAATTGGCGTAGTCTTCAATTCTTTTAAGATATCGGTGTTCCTTTTCCGATCCCATCTGGTGTAACCCGCTGCTCTGTGCATGAATCTCATTTCACAAGCCGTTATTCTGCTTTCATGTTGTCTTTTTAGTGTCCATGCTTCACTACCATAGGTCAACACTGGTCTAGCCAAAGTGTTATATAAACGTAATCTGGTGTTTTTTTTTGTACAGGGGATGGTTTCATAAGTTGATTAATAATTCCCAAACTTTTATTATAACTAGTAATTTTTTTCAGGGATATCCTTTTCATCCCAGATAGAGAGATAATATCCGATTCCGATTGAGGGTGTTTCCACTTTTCAGCGGTTGCCCTTTTACCAGCCGGCTGCTGGCCCTTCACATCCACATGTGTCAATCACAGAGGTAGATGATCAACAGCCAGTGTAGGGGTGACATGTGGTTAGCATGTCGAGTCCCCCAGCCGTTATAGCTGGTTCCTCAACCTGGAGCCGCTACTTATTGTAGCTACCCAATTGCCTCACGATGCTGGGTGGGCACCGGTCCCATACTGGCCGAAATACCATGAGAAAATTTCTTCCCCCATGGAGACTCGAACCAGCGCAAATCCCGTAGCTCTGCGCCAAGGCTTCCTACCTTAACCGCTCGGCTATCCAAGATATTTAAATTGATTAGATCTCTCTAAAATTTTATTCTGGAGATAGATTTTACCTTGTATGGGGTCCTTCCCATGAAATGCCATCGGAAAAACCCCATCATTAATTTGTTTTGAAATCTTCCATAATTAAGGGACTGCTTTAGAAGACAATGGATGGGCAAACATAACTAACTCACTGGCACTATCGAACCCGTAGGTACATGGCCGCGCGGACATAAGCTCTCCGTAACATCCCTGTCCTGAGTTTATGTTTTCCTATCATCCCATGTATAATCTACTTCCTTCAAATCATGGATAATTCTATTCTCCCACCTCATTCCTGGTCTAGCAACTGGGCGTTTTCTCTCTGGTTTTCCTACCAGAAGCTTCCATGCACCTCTTTCATCCCCCATACGTGCAACATGTCCTGCCAATTGCAGCCTACGAGACTTAACTGTTCTTATTATATCTGACTTCCTATAACGACCATGTAGCTCACTATTATGTAATTCATTTTTATATATTAGAAAAAATGAAACAATTAAAAAGTCTATAAGTGAATAAAGGAAAGACGGCAAATAGCCAGAAATATCCACAGATTTGTACTCAATTACATTTTCAAAATGGCAAGATTTAGCTACAAAGTGGCTAAATTGCTAACCTGGCCGGGTTCATCTTATAGCCATTTTTTTGTAAAACATAAAAAAAATTAATTTTTTATTATCTTATATGCCGATGTACAGTGTCCTTATTTATGGAAGCTCTTATAAATTGAGCCCCTCTCCAAATTAATTTTCCCAACTGAAGCACTAGTTGTCAACACTGATCTTAAGATAGAGATTCATCCAGACGCCGAGCGATATAAAACGTCAAACATTCTTGGAAATTGTGACGCAACAACGCAACTGACCGGATGTCTTCAGCATGAATCATGCAGGAAGTTTCATATAACATAAGTCCAATGCAAACCTCCCTCTATTGAGTTTCATCTAGAAATTGCTAAACGCTATCCAAGAGGTAGTTCAGGACACTCATTCGTACAATTATAAATAATAATGTATAGCGCACAATGTGCAAAGATTAGTTAATCAGTATTAGTTTATCTGTCCATACAGAATCCTGTCAGAGATTGCCCTCTGTTTTTGCACTGCAGACACAAAGTCCAAACTACGAATATTTTTATTTAAACAGTCCGTAGCGCAGGAATTGCATAAACTAAGCGAATTTTTTTAGAACATTGAAGTTATGGTCCAATTTCGCTGATTTACGGAATGTATCTTTGTTCTGTTAAAATGGAGAAACTCTGCTTGCTTTTGCTTTTGGTGATGGCCATCCAGTGTGCCAATTCTGAAATTTGTCTATCTCTTGACGGCTAATTGCTATTGAATAGGTTTTCTGCTGTTTTCCCCTACCTAAATTCCATCGTTGGAAAAAAAAAAAAAAAATTAATTATTTAAATAGTAGGCTATATTACAATGCGAGGTTGGGAAGTGGTTTTTACAGAATCGAGGAAATGTTTAAAAACCGAGTAATAGCGAGGTTTTTAATTTCCAAGATTCTGTAAAACGCTACACAAACGTGCGTTGTACATTATTTTTTTGCGCGATGGTGTTTTAAAAATAATGAATAGTAGTAAAATAATAGCATATTTGTTGGAAATATTTGCGTTCATTATAAACAGCTGACTAACGTTAACAGTTTGGGCAATGTTTATTAGTTGAGACTACAGCAGGCCGTGACACCAAGTGCGTATTTATTGTTTTATATTGTTTCAAATAAAGTTCAGTTCATTTAAAATGCAGTGACTTGTTTCATATAATGTTCATATCATATTTACTTTCATTGCCAAATGTCAAAAATATAGTTGTAACATCTACATATCTTACAAGCGTTACTGCTATAAAGTAAATATTCTCTTTAAAAAAAATTGCTTATCTGTTATGTTAGCCACTAGATGTCAGTCGGAACAAATTTACGCTACCTCTTGTGTGAATTGAGAATACTACATGTATAAGAAAAATGTATGTTTGTGTTGGACAGGTCGTTAGAGCGCTAAACTTACGGAGTTTAGAGACTAATCCTAAGCTTAATGTAAGATGAATATGAATGATGATTGCGATGGCCATATGATTTCGGGGACCGTTTGGGCCTTAAAGTTTTCCTGATATTTGTCTTACAGGTGAAGAAAAACTCCGATAAAAACCTCACCCAGAAAAACTGTCCCGATCGGGGATCGAACCCGGGCCTGCTGCGTGACAAGACGGCACGCTACCTCGAGACCACAGCGGTGGATATTAACACTACCTTTTGGATATATTTTTGTATATACAATGTACGTAGTATACATAAAGGGCAGTGATTTTACTTCCCGCACGAGGTTTGTAATATGTAATATTACAGTATAGTTATTTAGGTTGGCAACTCCGAAATGTAGGAAGTTGAACTTTCAATCATCATCTCCATTACTGCACGACAAAACGCACTATCGCGCAAAAAAAAAAAAAAAAATCTTATGCTAACTTATATAAACATATCGGACTGCAGAGAAATAAATAATAGTTTTAAAAAACTAAAACAAAATGCTTTATTAGAAAACCGAACTAAAAAATGGAAAATAATTTTAATATCCAACACGCTTGGGATAAAATTAAAGTGGCCAACAAAAACATCATCTCTAAAACATATAGAATAAAACTAGAGTTATCAACAAAAAGAAAAAAACATTTTACCATCAAGAGCGTGGGGTGCTCTATATCAATTAATATATTTGATAATAAACAGATATTGGTAAAAGTAATGTCTCTAAGAAGAAAATGTAAAAATCTTAAAAAGCACATGGCGGATAACTCACAATAACGAATGTTGTCTTTTAGCTCATTTATGCCAAGAAGATCGGGATGAGTAGATTCCCGGACAACGCCGGGTAAACAACACGGTGTATCTAAAAGTAATTACGGTATAAATGTTTCCTTTTACGTATTTAAATACAACATAAAACACATTAATTTTCGTATTTCAGCTCATTTATGTCAAGAAGATCGGTATAAGTAGATTCCCGGGCAAGGCCGGGTAATCAGCACGGAATATCTGAAAATAATTATGATATACATTTTTCCTTTTACGTGTTTAACTAAACATAAAACACATTAATTTTCGTATTTCAGCTCATTTATGTCAAGAAAGTCGGGATAAGTAGATTCCCGGGCAACGCCGGGTAAACAGCACGGGGTATCAAAAAATATAGATTTATAACTATTTTTTTCCTCTTACTTATTAAAATAAACATAAAAGCACATTAATTTTCATTTATTTAGGTACAGCAGCGCACGCTGGGTATTAGCTAGTTGAGTAATAAACATTAAAATGTCTGGATTTATCCCCGGCAGATGCTTAATGCCAACTTGTTGTGCCTGCAGCATGATAAGGCGGAGAAGACCGAATAACACGTGACCTACATGATCTTTGTAGGAAGTCTATTATAATAAGAAGTGTTAAGTATCGTAGACTGCGATAGACAGGACATGTGATACGAATGGAGAATGAAAGAAGGACATATAGCTTCTTGTAAGAAAACCAGAGGGAATATGCCCAGTTGGTAGACAAGAATGAGGTGGGAGAATAACATTAACCATGAAATTTGAGGGAAGTAGATTATACAGAGGATGATTGGAAAACATTTGCTCAGGATAGGAATATGTGGAAAGCTTATGTCCGCGCGGTCATGAACTTACGGGTTCGATAGTGCCAATGAGTTATTTTAAGCTAGGTAGATTAGATTAATGTTTCTTAATTATTTTCATGAAAATAAGTTCAATAGCCTTTTTCGTTCTAAAATCGCAAAAGGCAAGAAGAAATTAATATAAATAGTGTATTGACAACTCTGCTTTTTGCAGACGATCAAGTAATAATAACAGTAGCAGAAAATGCTTTACAACAATTCCTTTATGCTTTAAATAATATCTCTCTAAAATAAAATTTAAGAATATCTACATCTAAAACAAAAATATTAGCTCTGAAAGGAAAATCTGCAATAAGAACAAAAATAGTGATAAACAATGTAATTATAGACCAAGTTCAGAATTTCAATTATTTGGAATGTTATTTAGGCAATGACAGAAATTTAGAAAAACACACTAAAATACAAGGATTCACTTACCTATGTGGCACAATTAAACGTACTTTATTGAATTAAACTAGAAAATAAACTATTTCAAAATTTTACAAAGAATTGGCAGTTCCATCTCTTATCCATGGATGTGAAACCTGGACATTAACAAAGGCAGATAGTAAACAAATAGAGGCTGCAGAAATGAAGATGTTGAGAGCAATAGCAGGATACCAAAGGACCGATAAAAAGAAAAACGAATATATAAGAACAGAACTTAATATATTTAATCTCTGTGAAAGAATAAAATACTATGAAAATGCTTATCTTCAGCACGTATTACGAATGAATGAACAGCGCATACCAACAAGCATGTATAATTATAAACCAAAAGGGAGAAGATTGTTGGGAAGACCATTGAAGAGATGGAAGGACCAATTCGACCTATAATGCGATCAGAACAGGCTATTGGGCTTAATCCATGTTGTTGTTGATGATGATGATGATATCGCAAAATCTAATGATATCCAAGTAATTGAAAATATAAAAAATGTTTCTTCAGAAAATATATTTTATTGTTAAATTGAAGGTGAAAGTAGAGTCATTGTTCGATTTAATGTAATTTGTTGAAATCAGTTCATAAACATTTTTATTGCTATGTACAACTGCTTTTAATTCTCTCATTAATCGAAATGAAATATATATTTTATGTTGCTTGTAACCCTGAAATCAAACCTAAGATTTAAGATAATTAATGTAATTACAAAATATACAATCAAATTCTACTTATGTTGAAATAGGACTGTGTCGATATCAGTGGCGTGCAGTACCCCAGCTGAACTGACAAATTAAAATAAATTTTATAAATTTAAAAATATTATTTTGGAAATTTCTATGTTAACTCGTGCTTTCCGCATTATCCAGTCTGGTTTCGTTGTCGAAGCAACTATTCATGAATCGATAAACCGAAACTTCGGGTTAGTCGATCAACGAAAATGTACTTCTTATGATTAGTTGAACAAGTAAAAGGAAAAACAATTATAAATGTATATCATAATTATTTTAAGATTATCCGTGCTAATTATCCGGTATTGCTCGGGAATCTACTTATCCCGATCTTCTTGGCATAAATGAGCTAAAAGACAGAATTCGTTATTGTGAGTTATCCGTAAAAGAATATCCGCCATGTGCTGCTATGCTTGACATCAATGAAAGACAAAAATGGTTATTGTGAGTTATCCGTAAGAGAACTTTTTTGCAGAGCTTTTTGAGATATTCAATTCTGTGTACACTAATTTTGTGTATTTGTTATGGTTTAGGCAGCGTAAACCATTTAAACGTCCAAAGAGCTACTTTTTTCACGTTTTCCACTACAAAGGGTGTAGGAAATGAGTATCGTAACTCTCTTATAGCCTATGTTCATCCCGGGAATCTCCTGAACATTTTGGAGAAACCCCCATCACAATCGGTTGAACGGTTTGGCAGCGCATAAAATACGAACGAACAAACAAACAAACCAACAAACAAACAAATATTCATTTTTATATATTAGATGAAATTATAGAATGTAAACATTCCATTATGTTATTTTAAATCGGTTCTAGAGAAAATGGGACATAAGTTTAATATAATATTTCTGGTATATGCATTTCTTTACTTCTCTTTAGGGTTGTACTACACGAACGTTGAAATCGTTGCATTGACGACGCTTGGAAGATGTATACACGTTGCTTTAGAGACGGTATAGGTTTGGTTTCAAAATGGATGTTGTACAGGTTACTTGTGTAGCTCAGTTCCTATTCAATTTATAAGTCATCATCATAGTACATTCACGAATTTAGGCCATTTGTTGACCTGTTTCGGCCTCAAGAGAAACACCATCCAAAAGTCTTTTGAGTGGACGTCCTGGTCTTCTTCTTCCTGCAGGTTGATATCTTAACATTTGTTTGGGTATCCTGTGATCTTCCATTCAATGAACATGTTGCATCCATCTTGACTTATAATCAGAAATTTTGTTTTCTATAGGTTCTATGTGTAATTCTTCTAAGATGTCTTCATTTTTTTGTGATCTAGTAGTGTGTATCCTGCAGTCCACCGAAGGTATCTCATTTCAGCAGATCTAAGTCTCTGTATATCCTTCTGTTTCAACGTCCATACTTCGCTACCATACAAAAGAGTTGGAAGAGCCAGTGTTTTATACACTTTTAATACACAATTTATAAGTCTCTCTAAAAAAAAGAGTAAAAGAAGATGTTTCATTCATCCCGCAAATATTAAGAAACTTTCGATAGGAACGTTTTGTACTCATTTGAAAATCACCGAGAATATCCAGACAAGCTTTTTCTCTACTACAGAATGTCAATATTCTATTTTGGTTGAAACCAAAATAGAGGTATATTACTGTTAATAATATAATTGAACATTTTTTGATGAACTTTTGAATTAAATTTCTCATAAAATTAGGAAAATTAATTATACAAAGGATCTATTTCGAAAATAAAAGTTGGAAATCATATAACAAAGGGATTTACTATTACAAAAGGTTTAAGGCAAGGTTGCAGTTTATCTCCAACTCTATTTAAAATTTATCTCGAAAGAGTACTAAGAGACTGGAGGAAAAAATGTCAAAAAATGGGCATACCCATCCAAAATACACATGATATTCACTAAATTTTGCAGATGACCAGGTATTAATAGCACAGGACCACGATGACATAGAATATATGGCTAAAAAACTAAAAGAAGAATATGAAAAATGGGGACTTTATATAAACATTGAGAAAACTAAATACCTGTGTATAGGAGAAGAAATGGAAAATATAAATTTCAACAATGGAGAAGAACTAAAACCTAGTATTGAATGCACTTATTTAGGAACAAAATTAGACCATTCAGGCGATAACACAGTGGAAATTGAAAATAGAATCGCACAAACAAAACAAGCAATAAATGCTTTAAACTCTGTTTGGTGGAGCAAAAATATTACAAAAAATAGAAAATTACAAATATATCAAACCATAATTCAGAACATTTTAACATATGGTGCTGAAGTCTGGCAAATTCCTACCAGGGAAATGAAAAGAATTTTAAGTACAGAAATGGATGTTTTAAGAAGATCAGCTGGAAAATCTAGAATGGATAGAATACGAAATAAAGAAATAAGGGAAATTATGGGTGTACAAGAGGAGCCGGACATCATAGACATTATAGAAAAGAAAAGATTGCAGTGGTATGGTCATGTCAAAAGAATGCCAGAGCAAAGATTGCCAAAAATTGTTATGGAATGGATCCCAATGGAAAGGAGGAAGATAGGAAGACCGAAGAAAACTTGGATAGAAGGGGTACAAGCAGCTATGAATATCAGAGGAATGGAGGAAGATCAATGGATGGACAGAGAGGAATGGCGTTTGGTTTCCGGAAGACGGCGGCAGCTGCCATGATACCTGATGATGATGATGATGATGATGATAATATTGTAATAAGGAAATCAATTCATCCTCTAGAAAGTTGCGTTACTTACTCTTACTCATTGGCACTATCTAACCCGCAGGTTCATGGCCGCGCGGACATAAATTCTCCATACATCCCTATCCTGAGCTAATGCTTTCCAATCATTTGTCGTATAATCTACTTCCCTCAAATCATAGTTAATGTTATTCTCCCACCTCATTCTTGGTCTACCAACTGGGCGTTTTCCCTCTGGCTTTCGTACAAGAAGCTTCCATGCACGTCTTTCATTCCCCATACGTGTAACATGTCCTGCCCATCGCAGTCTGCGTTAGTGATGCATATAATTTAGTATTATCGCTTCACTATGATAGTTGTCCGTTTATATAAAAGCGGGTGCCGCGCGACAATGCTTGACAATGATTAACATGCGGAATTATTATAGTGGCGGTAGTCGGCATCTTTGTATTTAATTATGTATAACAGCTGCGGGGAAACAAAGCGAGTCGCTGGATAACCATTATAGTGAGACTACAATATGAATAGGTTTGCAAAAGATGGCGTTGGCAACGCAGACCTCTGCGATGAGACTTTCCATCGTCGAAGTAAAGCAACGAAACGCAGCATTTTTAACGCTTGTGTCGTAGGGACATGCATTTATACAAGCGATCTTATTAACAAAAACCAAGTTTCTATGAAAGAACGTTATCAACACAGCGTTTTCAACGTTCGTACAGTACAGCCCTAAGTTTGGGCACGCGCTAGGAACAATGGATTCATGACCATGTAAAAAGCCTGTCGTTTGTAAACCTTGTGGACTATGTGAATTCCTTAGTCGAATTTATGGCCTTGCTTTATAGGTTTATAGAATAATATATATTCATTTTGTTAATGAAATATTACATACTGGTATACAATTACGTACCGAGAAAATAAATATAGCAGTTATAGTGATTTTTAATTTAGAGTTTCAAGTATAGCCCCATTTGTAATGTTCGGGTTTCGGTGATTTCTTGATAATTAATTTCTCGGCCTATTTCATATACCGAGATTCGTTGTGAAAAATTGAAAATTGGGACCGCGAGAGCGATTTTTAAATTGTAGCTTCAGTTTAACCCCCACTCTTAATAGTCCGGTTTTGTTGTTTAACGATTTTACTTTCCTTAATTAATAGCTATATGTCGAGATTGGTTAAAAAAAAAAAGAATGAAAATTGCTGTCTCTAGACCATTAAAATACACACACACAAACAAACAAACAAACAAACAAACACATAAACTTATATAATAATATAGTCATTGTAATTTTCGGTATCTAGTGGGTAGGAGCGTTGAACATTAGTAATTATTTTTAAAACATTAATTATTTATTTTAATTCAGTAGCGTTTGACAATTGTCATTAGTTAACAATGACTAGAATCTCTTTAAGACTTAAACTAAGATTATTTAATACAAATGTGAAATCAGTGTTACTATACGGCTGTGAAACTTGGAAGGCTACAAAACAAATTGGAAAGAAAACGCAAATCTCTGTAAATCGTTACCTGAGAAATATCTTGGATATATGGTGGCCAGAGATTATAACAAATAAAGACATTTGGAGAAAAACTAATCAAAATGAAATGTGTAAGGAAATCAAACTTAGAAAATGGAAATTGGTTGGTCATGTGTTAAGGAGAGAGAATGATACCACAAAAATGACGTTTGATTGGAGCCCCTAAGAATTGAGAAGGCGAAGAAGAAGACCTAGGGCAACATGGAGTAATACCATCAGGGATGAAGCTGAACAGGCAGCGATGAGTTGGAATGAAATCCATGCATTGGCAAACAACAGAGTGCGTTGGCGAGCTTTTATCAAGGCCCTATGCTTCCCGGTGGAGTGACCAGGACTACTACTGCTACTACTACTACTACTACTACTACTACTACTACTACCACTACTACTACTACTACTACTACTACTACTACCACTACTACTACTACTACTGAACAAACAATGCTCAGAACAATTTGTTACGACCACAAATTAGGAACGCAAATGGGAAATTTTGGGCAGACGAGGTTAAGAGAGAACTCCAAAAGATTGGGATGGGTTGGGCATGGGAAAAAAGGGATTGAAAATCGCAAGAATGTGTGGAGAAACATCAGAAGGAGGTACTTAGATATAAACCGACAAAATATTTTGGCCGAATGTGCGGGGAAACGATCACTGTTTTTACAAAGACACCTATAACAAGTTTGGGGAAAAGAATCTTATATACTCAATCTAGGATTTAAAGAGAGATCAGGGCTTGCTTGGTTCAGGTGGCATGGACATTTTTAAAAATTAGCGACGATCACGATATGCGAATATGTCCAATGTGCGGGTGTTTTGAAGACGAGATACATATATTAGGAAAATGTAACGATTTAGAATATTGGAGGCATCAGTTATTACCGGAAAGATTTATAAATTCAAATCGTGAAAGATTGGCATGCTACGAGTTACTGGTAAACCCAGAAAATTGGATAAACTTGGGTAGATTTCTGGACAAAACGCGGAAAATAACAACATTTATTCAGGAATAAATATATATTTTAACAAATTGCAATACCACTAGTTCTTAATAATTTTACATAACTAAGTTAATGTATAATGCAATTGTATTGATATCTAATTGTAATATTATTGTGTTTTTTTTTAAACATCAACTTATTGTAACGGACTGTCAACAGCACGTACGGCTTACTACCCGTGCGATCCATATTTGTAAATAACATTGTATGTATCTTACTTTTAGTTTAATAAAGTCCTTATGTATATTAACTACTACTACTACTACTACTACTACTACTACTACTACTACTACTACTACAATGACTGGAAAAAACAAACAATAACTAGAAAGTTATAAAACGTTCATCTTTTCCCTGGCCTCCCAGTATCTATCCACGAAATTGCTGGTTGATAGGGATGGACAATTTCGGATCTGATCAGCATCCATATCTTCCATAGTGTTGCAGAGGATACATTGTTGAGTTGGTAGAAGACAGAGGCGATGAAGGTTTTTACCTAGGCATTCGTGCATTACGGAATGATGCAACGGTTACTCTTCTAGACCAATCTGGGAGTGTAGTTTGGATTTTTAAAACATACAAGAACAAAATCAGTATCTTCATTCCTTTCCAGTTCACAAATATCTGTATCTGTGGCTCACTTTGACACGCTTGGCTTAATATTTAACTTATTTCTATACATCCCTTATAAGACATTGCTTAATCTTATATATTTTTAGTACAGTACATTAAATTTTAAGTGCAATTTGATAAAGGAGTTCGTAATAAAATACTTATTAATAAGTCTAATTAACCTGATATTATGAACTGCCCTTTTACATGATATTTTTGTTTTAATGTAAACCGATTTCACTCTGTTTGGAGCACTGCCGTCGGAAACATGTTTTCCACTATATTTGCAGTTGTTTTGGTATCACCTTACTTTCCTGTATTATCACAGTATGGAACGATTCTGCCATATCCTTACATGGTAAGTATAGAAACATGAAGGTAAATTGAATATTTGGGAGTAAGGAATTTTTTATTGTATTTTTGACAAATAATAATAATAATAATAATAATAATAATAATAATAATAATAATAATAATAATAATAATCATCATCATCATCATCATAGTACATTCACGAATTTAGGCCATTTGTTGACCTGTTTCGGCCTCAAGAGAAACACCATCCAGAAGTCTTTTGAGTGGACGTCCTGGTCTTCTTCTTCCTGCAAGTCGATATCTTAACATTCATTTGGGTATACTGTGATCTTCCATTCGATGAACATGTTGTATCCATCTTGGCTTATAATCAGAAATTTTGTTTTCTAAAGATTCCATGTGAAATTCTTCTAAGATGTCTTCATTTTTTTTTGTGATCTAGTAGTGTGTATCCTGCAGTCCTCCGAAGATATCTCATTTCAGCAGATCTAAGTCTCTGTATATCCTTATGTTTCAATAATAATAATAATAATAATAATAATAATAATAATAATAATAATAATAATTTTATTATTATTATTATTATTATTATTATTATTATTATTATTATTATTATTATTATTATTATTATTATTATTATTATTATTATTGCGAATCTCAAAATATTTTTTTTACGATACCAAGGTCAAAAATATTCTATTCTTGAACCATTTTGAGTTATCAAAAATATTTATTTTTATTTATAGAAAACAGTCCACCGCTGTGGTCTCGGGATAGCGTGCTGCCTTGTCACGCAGCGGGCCCGGGTTCGATCCCCGGTTGGGACAGTTTTCCTGGGTGAGGTTTTTATCGGGGTTTTTCCTCACCTGTAAGACAAATGTCAGGAAAACTTTAGGGCCTAAACGGTCCCCGAAATCATATGGCCATCGCAATCATCATCATTAATATTCATCTTAGGTTAAGCATAGGATTAGGGACTCTCCTGGCGCACCATTATCATCATCATCCATCATATCATCGGGGCAACGTAACCCCGCCTTCCAGGCGCCCCAACCTCAGAAGTGGGTTACAAGTACGCCATGCCAGGAGAGAAACCAGGAATGTCGAAAGACAAACCTGGGGCATTTGAAAAAAAAATGTATAGAAAACAAATTCATTGAATATAATTTTGAACCCATTAACCCATTCACTTCATGCTTAAATGCTCAATATATTCCTCATAAACCGGATTTAAGTCATTGTAAATTGTATTATATATTTTCAGACAATCAAAACGAACAAAAGATAACGGTACTTGAGACCACAAAAAGAGTTAAGGAAAACACATATTCCTCTACTATTCATAAAAGTTAACAAAAGATTACACTGCCAAGGGACATACAAAATATTGCAAAATTTATAACAGCAGAGTTAAGCGAGTGTATCTCGTCTTCTGAGTTGAAGGCCATTTAACTGCCGGCGAGTCTACCTCGTCTTTTGAGGCGAATGGGTTAAATATAACTTATTATATTTGAATCTAATTTTGACGCAAACATATGTAACAAATAAACAGAGTAAACAACAAACAATACAGATGTTATTTACGTCGAATGAATGTTTTTCATCGTTATCATCAGTCAATTTAATATAATACAGTATAAGCTTCTTATTCGCGGGGGATGCGTTCCGTAAATGTGCCGCGAATACAGAAACCGTGGATATGGAATGGTAGTTTGTATGGGTATATATTGGGGGTACGTTCCAAAGTTACAAAATAAAATAAATTTATCAAAATAAAGTCAATCTAATGAGAGGTTTTGAACAATTTATATTAATTATAATTGTCAGACTTAGAAAAGGGCATAAAGAACTTATTTTGCCGCTTTTAAAAGGTCTTTCAATTCAGATTGATATTCACTAATGAAGATGTTGAGAGCAATAGCAGGATACCAAAGGACCAATAAAAAGAAAAACGAAGATATAAGAACAGAACTTAATATATTTAATCTCTGTGAAAGAATAAAATATTCCCAAAATACTTATCTTCAACACGTATTACGTATGAATGAACAGCGCATACCAAGAAGAATGTATAATTATAAACCAAAAGGGAGAAGAATGTTGGGAAGACCATTGAAGAGATGGAAGGACCAATTCGACCTATAATGAGATCGGAACAGGCCATTGGGCCTAATCCTTGTTGTTGTTGATGATGATGATGATGATGAATTCAGCGATAGAATTCCTTACTTTGCTTCGGATTTCTTCATCAATCATACAGTTGATTCATTAACATTGAAACAGCGTGATGTGGATGCAAACAATTCGCCAAAGCGTAAACGCTCAAGCATTTCTGTTTTTACTTTTAGCGGCGATACTACTTTTTTTTTCAGCTTCGGAACTAATTTTTCTTTCCCTTTTACTCGGCATTATAAATTGGAAGCAAAGCAGAAGAGACACGTATTATTCAATCAAAACTGTTGCAACGAATGATAAGTTGAAACAATAAAACACTGACCATGACGAGGGCGGCATTTATAAACGGATATAGCGGCACGTGAAGTACGGTGGCGGCGACTTTTAACAATGAACTTCAGGCTTAATGACAATAAGGTTTGTTTTACGTTGATATTTATTTGTCCATTTGGTTTGAATCGCTCTTTGTAAAAGCCGTTATGGCAAGTGTCTGCAGTAAAAAAAGTTGCCGATGCGTTAATAAAGGATACCAATTCTTCTAATATACCGACTGGATCCGAGAATAAATACATTTTTAGCCGCGAATACAGTAACTCTCACAATTCTTTAACTCGCGAATAATGGAACCGTGATAAGGAGCTTTCACTGTACTCTTAGCTTGTATCCGTGGATATATTAATGGCGACAAAGCAAATGATTATTTATAGCTGAATCACAGTAACGCAACAATTACCAAACCCATAGCCTACAATGCCTAATTATTATTGTAGAAGTGTTTTTATTCAATGTCACCACGTTGTCATTTCGAAATTCGGGTATGATTTCTGGCATGGCGTTATTGTAACCCACTTCTGAGGTTGGGGCTCCTAGAAGGTGGAGTTACGCTGCCCCGATGATAATATATATATATATATATATATATATATATATATATATATATATATGATGGGTGATGATAGAATGTGGTTAATTCAATCATGTCGGGATCACATTTACAAAGAATGTTTTTAATACCTTTGAATATCTTGGTAGCGTAAAAACTTATGTACTTAACAAGTTTAGAAACCTTATTTTTGCACTTGGTGAAATTTTTTAACTTGCGCTCTGTTTCGTTAAAACATTTCACACCGCGTGCAAAAAAATGACGCTTTGTACACTTGTTGCATAAATAACTATTGTAATAAGTAGGGCATTATAGGAAGCCAGATATAACGAGAACAGTTAAGTCTCGTAGACTGCGATGTGCAGGGCATGTGACACGAATGGGGAATGAAAGACGTACATGGAAGCTTCTTGTAGGAAAACCAGAGAGAAAACACCCAGTTGGTAGACCAAGAATGAGGTGGGAGGGTAAAATTAACTATGATTTGAGGGAAGTAGATTATACAGGGATGATTGGAAAACATTGGCTCAGGATAGGGGTGTATGGAGAGCTTATGTCCGCGCAGCCATGAACCTACGGGTTCGATAGTGCCAGTGAGTAAGAGTAAGTAAGGGCTGGGATTTTTTTTGATATAGCATATATTTTTGGTAAGAGTGATGTTTCTCAAGTATAAATGCTTTTTATAAGTAAAGTAAAGTGATCCCACAACAGGCCCGGAGGTCCTAGGGGTAGTAGGAGGTTAAGGCTCCTACTTTTTCTAGACAGTCGGCACTTTATGTCAGCCGGGTTGTCAGCCCTGCGTGACGGCCGCCTTTACCCCCAGAACAAGCGTCTGGTACTCATTTCCGTTAGAGGCTGAGTCGACCCCAGGGCCATAGTGCCGCCTGAGGGTTTGGGTCAGTTTAAAAACCCTGGCCCCAACGGGACTTGAACCCTCGACCCTCCGGCTTGTAGCTCAGTGCCTTAACCACTACGCTACGGCTTTTTATAAAAAAAAACGAATTAAATTAAAGTACTTTGCTAAGTCATATTTATGCATATTTGGCCATTTATACAGGGTGATTGAAAGGGTTGCGAACATATTTCAGGAGCTTATAGAGTGGTCGAAATACAGCTTTTGATTAGTAACTTATGGTCTGGAACGTAATCCTGGGTCAGTACAAGCCTCGGAATGTCGGGAACTTTAATGCGGGTCTAAGCTTACCTTTCAGAGAGGCACTGGGTTCGATACACTACTTATGAATTTATGAAGATACTCCATCTGTTGTCATACCATTTAGTGCAGTACAGTACTTATGCATTCTTCTGTTCACATCTGATAGTTATTCGTGTGGTCTGTAGATTGTTTTCATTTCAGTACGGTATCTACAGTGTATTGTAGAGGTCCACTACAACAATACTTTCAATATTTTTGTGAAATTAAATACACGAATGCATTTCATGTATGGCAAAGCAAATGGTAATGCACGCGAAGATCAAGGCCTGTATAGTGCTCAATATTCGAACAGAAGTCAAACACATCCTCGAACGTTTCAAAATGTTCACCACCGACTCGGGAGACAGGTTCCTTGCGTTCATGTCATGTAGGCTGGTCACGTACGATTCGAACAGTCGCTATGGAAGAGGAAGTTCTTGGTCACGTGGAAGAACATTCCTGCGTTCAATGTGGTAGGCACTTTGAACACGTAGCATTGTAAAACCAAATTGGTGAATACATTTTCATTTGTTTAAGTGTGGGCACAAAATAATTTCTTGCCCATCTTGACATTCCAGGGCTTGTACTGACCCAGGATTACTTTCCAGACCATAAGTTACTAATCAAAAGTTGTTGTATTTTGACCCCTCTATAAGCTCCTGAAATTTGTGCGCAATATTTTAAATCATTCTGTATGTGACAGAGTATATTACAGCGTTTTATTGGTTATATTCGTCATATTTTCACTCTTTTAAGTATTAAAGAACGTTTATAGTACAATTTCTTTGTTCCGTCTTCTTTGAGTTGTTAAATTTCTCGAAATGTTGTTTCGTGTAAAATCTATTTTCCTCTCTTCGTATCAATTCACAGTTATTGATTTTTCCCTTACCTTACTTACTACTTAATACAGGCTTTCCACTTTACAGCAGTTTGCCCTTGATTCCTGCTTTCCAGAGATTCCTATCTTCCCATTGTCCATCTTCCATACCCCTCTTCATCATGGCATCATATATTCCCTCATACCATGCTCTTCTACTTCTCCCCCTCTTCCTTCTGCCTGGTACCATCCAATCTAACACCTGTTTAGGCCACTGGTCTTCCGACATCCGTTGTACATGTCCATACCATTGTAGAGCTCTCTTTGTTATCCTATCGATAACAGTTTCTTGTGCATCCATTTCTTGTCTGATATATGTATTTCGAATATGTTGTAGCCTGGATATTCTCATACTTCTCCGTAATCCATCCATTTCTGTCGCCAAGATTCTTTTCTGCATCCTTTCATTTATTGTCCAGCTTTCTGATCCATATGTAAGTATACTTTCTATTATTGTCTGTATAATCTCTTTTTTTTTTGTTTTTCTGGTCAAATTTCTATTCCATAAAAGACCATTCAGGGATCTAATCGCCTTCCTTGCACAATTTACTCTGTTAATAATATCTTTTTCACAAGTACCAGATTTATCTATTATAGATCCAAGATATTTAAATTCTTCAACACATTTAATTATCATATTATTTATTTGTAGGTCTTCTGAATTTCCTCCGATTACCATATATTCTGTTTTAATATAATTTATCTTCAGTCCACCTACCTCAAATGCATCGACCAACTTTCTAATCATATATTCTATATCTTCTTTATCTTGTCCTATTATAATCTGGTCATCAGCGAATAATAAATTGTGCAGTAAATGGCCATTAATGTTGATTCCCATTCCCCTACATGACTTATTCCATTTCATTAATACATCTTCTAAACATATCTTGAACAATGTTGGTGACATCCCGCATCCTTGTCTTAATCCTTTTGTTATATCAAATTCTGAGGATACTCTATTTCCAACCTTAATACTTGCTTTACAATCATACATTCTTTTTATAAAATGTATAAGAGATTTAGATATTCCAAACTTCTCCATTGCCACCCAAAGCTTGTTGATGGGTACAGAGTCATATGCCTTTTCCAGGTCTATAAATGCCATATGAACTTCTTTTCCTTTAGCCAACATCTTTTCTGTAATCTGCCTAATCACAAATATATTATCAAGGCACGATTTACCTGCTGTAAAACCTGTTTGTTCTTCTGATATTTTATTTTGTATTAGTTCCTCCAATCTAATTTTAATAATTGTACTTAACATTCTACTAATTGCTGCCATAACACTGATCCCTCTATAGTTTGCTGGATCTCTTTTATTCCCTTTATTTTTGTATATTGCACTAATATACGATAACTTCCACTCATCCAGAATAGGATCTCCTTCTATCACTTGGTTAAAAGTCTAGTTAAAATTCTTATAATTCCTGAACCACCATATTTAATTAGTTCCATGGTTATTCCTCCTAGACCTGCCGCTTTTCCATTTTTTTTTTTTTTTTTGCTGTTCTCAATATGTTTCTTACCTCCTCTTCAGTTATAGGTTCCATTAAGTCACCCTTTCCATTATCCAGTGTAGCATAGTCTATAAATTCTCTACTAGTTTCTGTTAAAAGTATTTTAAAATATTCCTGAAAAGTTTTCATTGGTACTAAATTAAAACTATTTGTCATATTATCATTTTGCATGTTTTGAATTGTCCTCCATGCTTGGGCTGACTTTGTATAGCCTACTGTATGCTCGATTTCTCCACATAATACCTATTCCACATTTCTTTTTTATGTTTTCTGACTTCTGCTTTAACCTTTCTTTTAAGTATGTTATAATTTTGATAATCTTCATCTTTCTTGGAACTTAAATATTTTTTATATGCATTTTTCTTTTCTGTTATGGTATTAAGTATTTACTTATTCACTCATTGGTTTTTATGGTGTTTATCATTTTCCAGACCAAGTGCCTATCTTGCTGCTTCATGTATATATTTTTTCGAATGTTCATAAATAACGACAGAGTTCCAATCTTCATCAAATTTTAATTTTTCGGTGAGGCGTTGGGCATATAGATTTTTAATACTCTCATCTTGTAGTAAATGTAGCTTATATCTACATTTTCTAATTAATTTTTCTATTTCTATATTTTGATCTTTATTTACCTTTTGCCTGTTTATAGGGCATGCTATCCTAGTTGACAGCATATAATGATCCGTTCCACATTCGGGTCCTCGATTCGCTCTAACATCTTGAACTATAATATTTCTCCGTTTCCTCACTATTACTTAATCAATTATCGATCTTAGACCTTTAGTGCGTTGTTCCCACGTATATCTATGGTTGTCCCGATGTTTAAACATAGAATTCATAATAATTAGGTCATTCACTTTGCATTCTTCTTTTAAACGTTGTCCATTTTCATTCTCAATATCTTCTCCATATGGACCAACTATGTCACCTGTCCCCCTTTCCAACTCTGCTATTCAAATCTCCCATATTTATTAATTCCTCCTTTTGAGAAATCTTTTCTACCAATCCAGTAAATTTTTCAAAGTATTGTTCCTTTATTACTTGTGATGCATCGTTTGTTGGGGCATATGTACCTATTATTACTAATTATTTCCCATACACTGTTAATTCCATAACTATAAATCTTTCATCTATTTCTTCTATTTGTTTTATTGATTATTTCCATTTCTTCTTAATTAAAATTGATACTCCTCCTTTAGCTCTCTCCGATTTTTCCACCCCACTCCATACATGCATGTACTCACCAATCGTTTCTTGACCTTTCTCTTTCCTTTTCGTTTCTGTCAGAACTGCTATATCCACCCCCTTCTTTGTAATCTCGTTAAGTACTTCATTATTCTTAGTATTCCAACCTTGTATGTTCCAAGTTGCCAAAATCATTGTCCTTTTTCTTAGCCAAAGTCTATGCCTATTGATCTGTCCGGCTTTATCTCTCTTTGCAGGAAACGTAACAATTATTTTTTATGGAACGGTTTGTCAGCTCTTCGCCAACTCCCGCATTTTGGGGGACCTAACCAGAGCTTTATTTACCGGTTTTCGGGATTCCTATTGTTAATACATGTATTTCCTACCTAGCTAGGGGTTCATGGGGTTACGTATGAGAATCGTGTTCGGGAAGTCCTGGGTTCAAATCCCGGTGCCTCCCAATCTGTCTGTGATTTTTCTGAATTCTTGAGGCAAATCCTGGGTTGGAATTTCATTACCAGGATTTATTTAATCAAATTAATTATTTAATAGCAGGGTCTATCATTTAAAAGTACTATTATATACGCTATTTGACCTTAAATGTTAAATACGTCTATAAATAAAAATAGTATGTTCTGTGTTTTGAAAATACATTTCGCTAGAGATACGAAAAGTGAATACAATATTGTAGATAAAACTGTAAAATTAGTTTTAGTCTGTTTTTATAACTGTTGTCTAAATAACTATTTCACGTTATAAACTAATTAACTAACTCACTGGCACTTACAAACCCAGAGGTTCATGACAACGCGGACGTAAGTTCTCCATACATCTTTCTCCTGAGCTAATGTTTTCCATTCATTATCTGTATAATTTACCTTCTATAAATTCATATTATTCTCCCATCATCCATTGAGTTTTCATGGCATTTTATCATTCCCATTCGTGCCACATGTCCTGCCCAATGTGATACCTCTGTAGTTTTTGCAATCCGTTTTATCTCCTTCCTTATGGATTGGTACGATAAGCAATCGATTTGTTCCGTTCTTTTGGAAGAGCCTCCTTTTCCCAAATCATAACCGATGTAGGACCTATACTGTCCATGATTTCTCCCCTGATTGTATCAGTTCTGCTAGGATCCAATAGGAACCTAATTTTTAATTTTTCTATCGCCATTTCAATCTCAAATGTGCTTGGCTCTGTTTCTAATATATCTGGAGTCTGTAAATCATCCTCTTGAATGTTCTGTTCTGCATGAACATTTAATAACTGGTTAAAATATATAACACACTTCTTGAATATGTAGTCATATTATCATTTTTATTCCTAATTATATTTGTTGTACCATGAAATCCATTTAATTTCTATCCAAATCTCCTGATATAATTATCTGATGCTCCTTTTTATTTTTGCGTTCATTTCGAGATAATTAACCTTTTCTCGTAATCTCATAATTTTTAAAAAATGTATTTCTTGTCTCAGAAGTAATTAGGTTACAAAAATAATAATTTAGAACATATTTTCTGTTGGTTTTACAGGGGAATGATAGATCAAATATTCCTGGCTTCATTGGACTGATGGATGCTGTGGATTTAGAAGGATTGCATGACTATGATGTCAAACATGGAACAAAATCATCCGAACATCTTGCTGAAATTCTTCGTCTATCTGATCTCAATCATTTTCATTTAAATCTCGTCGATTTTTCTGCACATGATTTCAGTTGTGACAACAAATTTCTCATTATGTTCTTAATAAGACAATATTCAACAGGAGTCTTTAATCAACTACCTTATCTACAAAACTTAGGCAACGACATCGTAAATGTTATACGTTTTCTGAAAGATAATTGTAATACAGATTTGAAAGAATACTTTAATTATGGTGAAAATGATTTTTATTCAAATAATTTTAATTATGAGAATAATAATTTAATGTATGATTCAAAACGTTACCACACGTATCCATATCAATTAATTAGTATTCCAAGAAATAATGAATATTCCCCATATGGTATTCATAATTTTGACACTTCAGGCATTCACAGAAAAAACAGCCATTTCCATTATGGTCCTACAAAATTTCATGAATCGCATGATCATATTTCTGATCATAAATCTCATAAAAAGGGAAATTACAATCATAGATACATTAGAAATAAGCATAAAATAAAGCATAAGCAGCAATGTTTACACGAATTACAAATTATAAAAGAACTGAATAAACGTATTGGCAATGTTTGTAAATATCTCTGTGGAAATTATTATCGTCATCCCTGTGATACAGATTTTCATCACCATCATCATCGTTGTCATCGTTGTCATCTTGAACATCATCGGCAACAAGGCGATAGAATGGTTTTGGGAGATAAGAATCATGAATTTGCATCTCGTATATTTGATATAAATGGATCTATAGATGGACCTGAAGAAAGGAAAGCCAGTGAGGAACCAGAAATTTCTTCAGAGGAACCGGAAGAAATGAAAACCAGTGTGAAACGAGAAATTACCGAAAACCCTACAGAGGGACCGGAAGAAGAGGAAACCAGTGAGAAACCAAAAATTACTAAGACATCTACAGAGGGATCGGAAGAAAATGAAACCAGTGAGGAACCAAAAACTACGGAAACATCTACAGAGGGATCGAAAGAAAATAAAACCAGTGAGAAACCAAAAGAAATTGAAACATCTACAGAGGGATCGAAAGAAAACAAAATCAGCGAGGAACCAAAAATTACTAAAACATGTACAGAGGGATCGAAAGAAAACAAAACCACTGAGAAACCGAAAAAAATTGAAACATATACAGAGGGATCGAAAGAAAACAAAACCAGTGAGGAACCAAAAATTCCTGAAACATCTACGGAGGGATCAAAAGAAAACAAAACCAGTGAGAAACCGGAACAAATTGAAACATCTAGAGAGGGATCGAAAGATGACAAAACCTGTGAGAAACCAAAAATTTCAAAAACATCTACAGAGGGATGGAATGAAAACAAAACCACTGAGAAACCAGAAAATACTAAAACATCAACAGAGGGATCAAAACAAAACAAAACCACTGAGAAACCGAAAACAATTGAAACATCTACAGAGGGATCGAAAGATAACAAAACCAGTGAGGAACCAAAAATTACTAAAACATCTAAGGAGGGATCGAAAGAAAACAAAATCAGTGTGGAACCAAAAATTACAAAAACAGGTACGGAGGGATCGAAAGAAAAGGAAACTAGCGAGGAAACGAATGTTACTGAAACATCTGTAGAGACATCGAAAGAAAAGGAAACCAGCGAGGAACCAAAAGTTACTGAAACATCTGCAGAGGCATCGGAAGAAAAGGAAACCAGTGAAGAACCAAAATTTACTGAAATATCTGCAGGGGCATCGGAAGGAAAGGAATCCAGTGAGGAACCAAAAGTTACTGAAATATCTGCAGGGGCATCGGAAGAAAAGGAAACCAGCGAGGAACCAAAAGTTACTGAAACATCTGCATCGGAAGAAAAGGAAACCAGTGAGGAACCAAAAGTTACTGAAATATCTGCAGGGGCATCGGAAGAAAAGGAATCCAGTGAGGAACCAAAAGTTACTGAAATATCTGCAGGGACATCGGAAGAAAAGGAAACCAGCGAGGAACCAAAAGTTACTGAAGCATCTGCAGAGGCATCGGAAGAAAAGGAAACCAGTGAGGAACCAAAAGTTACTGAAATATCTGCAGGGGCATCGGAAGAAAAGGAATCCAGTGAGGAACCAAAAGTTACTGAAATATCTGCAGAGGCATCGGAAGAAAAGGAAACCAGTGAGGAACCAAAAGTTACTGAAATATCTGCAGAGGCATCGGAAGAAAAGGAAACCAGTGAGGAACCAAAAGTTACTGAAATATCTGCAGAGGCATCGGAAGAAATTAAAACCACTGAGGAGTTAGAAATTATTGAAACATCTGCAGAGGGACCTAAAGAAAGGAAATCCAGCGAAGAACAAGAAAATTTTAAACATGCTGATCTTCCTTACTATCAAATTTCTTCACAGAGACCGGAAGAACTGTATTTTGAAAAAGTAGATAATCTCGCTGTGGTAGATTAAATTATTTCCATTGCTATAAAAAATAAAACATGTATAAATTCAAGTGAAAATATACAATACATTTAATTCAATTGTATTATTGGAGAAACTAACAGTTTTCCAACATATTTTCAAATAAAGCTGTTTCCTAAAAATTTACATTGTCGCGCAAAATGAACTACAAAATGAATTATCTCAATTATTCTTTTCCTATATGTATTCCACTTGTATACTACCGAAATAAAAAAATGCCTAGAAATACATATCATAACAGATTCATGGCAACTGAAAATGCATAATATGTTATTGATTCAATTTTATATGGTAATTATTTTTTGCTATATGATTTGTAGACAATCTGGTTGAGAATACCAGCTATAACAGCTGGAGGACCCGACATGCTGACCACATGTCACCCTACACTTGCTAGATGATAGTCTACCTATGTGATTAACACATGTGGATGTGATGCCAGCAGCCGGATGGTAGGCCAAGGGCCTTCTAGGCCTGTGGCACTTGGAGTTCTTTTATATATTCTGTCCGTGAAATATGTAGAGAACCTCGCCAGCTTTTCGAATAGACATCTTTCTCGCTTGAACCTCAAGAGCAAAATGGGTAATGTCACGTGATATTTTCTCCCTCCTGCACTTCCTACCGCTGCCTCATTGGCCGTGCATTTTTGCCTGCCTTCTGCATAGATTACTTACGAGTATTTCAAACCACTTCTCCAGATATTCTACAGACAGACTATATATAACTGACTAACAACATCTTGAAATCTCATAGGAACAGGCACAAACGACCTAAACCTAAATAAGTTCATGATTATTATATATATCCACTGCTGGTGGCCTCGAGGTAGCGTGATGCCTTGTCACGTAGCGGACCCGAGTTCGAGTCCCGGTCGGGACAGGCTCCTGGGTGAGGTATTTTTTCGAGGTTTTCCTCACCTGTAAGACAAAAATCATGAAGCTTAGGGCCCAACGTTCCTCGAAAATCATCCGGACATCTCATCCTAAGCATTATCATCCTTCACCGTTGTAGAAAGCACTTATAATTCCACACCTGCAATTCCCTAGTAAAGCTGCAAAGCATAGCATGAAAATGCTATGATTGCAGTGAAATACCTGCCCTTGGACAGAATTACTATAGTATATATATATATATATATATATATATATATATACAGGTTGTAAATGAATTATACCACACACATTTAACTACGTATAGAGGGTATTATATAAGCATTTTGAGATAATGAACTAATGGTTTCCGAATAAAAATGCCCAAGTAATGATTCAATTGTAAAATGATTATTTCAAATGAAAATGGAAATAATATGATACAGGGACTGTAACTTGCAACAAGTATGCGCCTTTAACTCAGTGGTTATAGCAGTCTTACTACCGACGCCAATGTAAGATTAACGCATCACGTTCGAAACTACCTACAATATGTGTACTTTTTTTTTTTTTTACTTTCTTCCTTTATTATGTACGTACTGTAAATTAGTTACGTACGTAGGTTTACTTCTGGTTTAATTGTTTATTCATCATTTTACAAAATACGGTATTGGAATTTCAGCGCAGTACATGAGTTACAAAACTATCTACGTACGTATTGTACAGACAATTGTTTGAAAGGTTGTAATAATAATACACATACTGTAGAGTACAATAGGTTTCGCAAATAAAATGTGTACTTGTACCGTACATTACTTATGTATTAAGATAATTTATAGTGCAGTGATCACAAGAGTAATAATTTACATTAGCGAAGGAATTTAATTAATTGATTTTCTCTTTCATCTCATTAAGTGTTTTAGGGAACTGTACTTGATTTGAGGTCAGTTTCTTAACGTGTTCTTCGCTCTGTTTATTTATGTCGACAATTTTAAAATTTTGGTCCGAAATCGCGTCTTGTAGCGTTTTTTTTCTTTCATTTCATCATTTTGTTCTTCGCGTTCTTTACTCTTAGCAGTAATGACCAATTGAATCGTTTCTTGATTATACTGGTTTCATCGATTTCGTTATCAACATAATTTATTTTCTCAGATAGATCAGAGGAAATATTATTTATTGATGGATTTATTTCTGCTTTTAGCTTCTCATTATTCTCTTGAATTCTAGTTGTGGGGGCAGTTGTTAGTTGTTGGTTAAATTCTTTTATGGTTTGGTCTAGTTTATTCAATGAGTTTCTACGCTCTAGGTGATATTCCCGGATTTCGGTTGTTAAATTAGTCATATTAGTTGTTAGATTTATGTTTAGCTGATTTATGGCTCGGAAGATCATGTTTAAATCCATATTAGATGTATTACTAGGATTTGCGATTATTGTATTAGCGTTATTGATGATTGGTTCTGAATTTTCGACAGTGTTATTTACTATGGCAGTTTCATTATTTAGAATGTCTATTTCATTTTGTTGGGTGTTATTTTCATGATTGGCAGACATGTTAGTGTCGATTTAATTTAATTTTGTAGATTCTAGTATAGTTTTATTTTTAGATGTCTTATTTGAACTGCGGACAAGCATGGATTACATTTTTTTAGAGTTTGTTTTAGATTTACTTAACTCTGATTTATCCGGGCACTTAAAGTTAAACACATATACATTAAATATTACAATTAATGATACTAGACCTGGAAAGAAAAAACAAACAAAAATATACACACTTAATTTTTTTTTGTACTGGCCTGTTCATGTGGTGCTGGTGAAGAGTTACCACGTGTTGGTGTTGCTGCTGGTTTGCTGGTCCGTTGGTTTGCTGATTCGCTGGTTTGCTGGCCCACTCTTTCATAAACGTGATGCCTTGACGACTATTTATTTGCACACGGCGATCGATGTAATTGTATAAATGTAGCGGTGACGAGGAAATTTTCACTGCGATATGTTAATTTCTAGAACAGTTTTGTTGTATCTATGTAGCGAATCTGGAATATGTCGTTGTTGTATGCTAGCAAAATAGAGTTCACTGATTTCCACGTGGTTAGTTTCACAAATTTACACTTTTCAGTTCAATTTTTAGTTCTAATTTCTCCGGATTCGTACTCTAAAATATTTTGGACGTCGTTATGTTTCTGGATCGGAGTTTACTTGAGTTTGTGATTATACGTTGATGCTATTAGAACGTTTAATCGAAGCTAATGCACGTTGGCGCCATTATGTAGATTCTTCCACTCTGTTGGGGAACATGCGCCTAAACCAGGTTGGGTGCCATTATGTAGCGGTGACGAGGAAGGTAGGCAAGAGATCTCAGGGTTGTGAACTTTTTTATAAGCAAAAGAACAACATACAAATTTTCACTCAATTTTAACGAATCCAAAACTATTTATTTACGAAGAGATACACATAAGTTAATACAGTTATTAAAGTTTTATCTATGAGTGGATTCGATGAAGTTATTCGAGGTCCACATGCTTGATTCAAATATTTTCAAAGTCCAAATGTTTAACGGACTAAATCTTTATAAAGTCGTAGATAACTTTAAATTTAACAAGTTCTCGGACGAATCTAAATTTTAACTGGATCGGAGATCGCGGTCTGTAGATCTACGATGTTTAAACACAGAACACAGAGTGACCGAGAGTGAGGTAATTTTGATATATGTTCTCGCTTAAAAAAACGATAGCTCCTCCCACTTATTTCGATTCCACTCGATACAATTTGAATATACATATGTTACATTAATCTTATTCGCTAGACATGTTTCCTTAGAGGGGAGTTTTACGCCCTTGGAGTTCCTGAAATGTAAATTTGTCAACACCGCTATGCATACCTTGATAATTTACATGTGTGGTTCTTTTACGTGTAAATGTTATTCTTATTTCTTAGGATTACTGGTTAATAGCGTTAATTACAGTTTCTAAGAACTGGGTTATTTGCTTTTTGATATTGTTAATAGATAACTATTTTCAGTTTATTTCAGTTTTGTAAACTGTCATATTAAGGGACTGTATGATTTACTTCTTGTTTAGCTGAAACTAATCGAACCCCCTTTGATTTTGCTGAGGGGGAATCAGAATTGGTTTCTGGGTTTAATGTAGAGTATAGTAGAGGTGGTTTTGCATTAATTTTTTGGCTGAATATGCAAGGGGGGATGAATGTCTTTTGTTACCTGCATTAGCTGGTAGCATTTAAACAGTACTTCTTTATTCTAGGCATGTAGTGGAATTTTACCTGGATATATTTCTATTTTTCCTCATACGTATTTTATAGCGATATTAATAATATGTTATATTTTGATTATTTCTTGATTTATTTCATTTTAATAAAAATTTTGATATGATTTCCCCAATCCTTGGAATTTTCTGATTCTAATGATCTATTATAAGACATGTTTATATTAGATTATACTTTTATTATATTTTCGGAACGTTTTAGGTTTATATATATTAGAGTTTTATTTTAGTTTTTATATATATGCATATATTTGCCATAAAAGTAATTATATAGGCTATTATAAATAATTATTTATATTAAGGTATAAAAATATAAACCGTGACAAAATATTTTTATCTCATAAGGGATATTTTAAAATTAAATTAAAAATTTAAAATAAATTTTAAATCTTCCTCCAAGATGGAAGTAATCATCAATGGCTACAAAGCTGATTTTAAAGTGTTAAATTAAATATTTCGGCGATTTTTCGTATAAATAGATATTTGATAATTTTACTGAGAAAAAATAAAAAAACTGCAATTTGTGATTAATGACTATTTGAAATTGTTGTTCTTAAAATCAATTACGTACTTCAAATACATTTTTTATGTCTTATAGGCCAATCAAAATCAATACCTCATTAATATATATATAGGCTATATATATATATATATATATATATATATTATGTGATGCTTGTTTTTAGGTGGAACCTGAGAATATTACCAAACTCAATTGAGAGGTTATAATATTAGGCTATGCATTTATCTGTATTGAACAGTAAATTATGAACTGTAATATTTCCATCGACTTTGGCATTAAGTTATAGATAGGCTTATAATATAAAAATGAATGTCTTACAAGATATTAGTTGCTTCCTTATTCGCTGGAGGTCTTCATTTGTATCTTAAGAAATTTAAAAAAAATTAAGAACTATAATTTTATGAATTTTGTGAAACACGATTTCGAAGTTGTTAATAGTGAATAGTAGAGGAGGAAAAAAAAACGTCATCGATACTATTCGCTGATGTCGCCAAGTATTTGAGTTTGCATTTGTTTTTTAATGTCAATCGAACTGTAAAAATTATTACTTTTGATGTTTAATTATTTTATTATATCAATATTATTTGTCTAAATAACTCTTAGGTAAAAATTGTTACTTTAAGTAAAAATTAAACATTCTGAAATAAATAAATAAAGTTTTGTGTTTTTTTTATCGTTACTTTGACGCCTTACTAAAACAAATGAAATTAAATTAAAAAATATTATGTAAATCGGAAAGTTAAATCAAATCAAATTAAAATTAATCAGATTATATTTATTGAATGGATATATTTTATAAATATTTTAAATTAAAGGAAATGCAGTCAACGTTATTTAAGATTGGGGAGGAAAGTTATAATACGTAACAGCCAAACTAACATGATGCAACGTTTCATGAAGTATATATCCAGATGGCAGCATTAGATAAAGCCATTTTGATCTAATTTTTTTAAATATAATTTTTATTCACAATTATGCCTGGGATTCAATTTTATAGTGACAGAAACAATTATTTCAAGATCTTAAATTTAATTGTCTTTTAGATTATTTTATATAAAATACTCCGATATTCTTTTGTTTCTTGAAAGAGTAGCCATTTTTAGTCTAATTTAATAAAATCTGGCAATATTGCTTGCATTAACCGACTGCCCATTCTTCAACTTGCTTCCTACCTTGGTGGACTCGTTTGCTAAGAAGTCTTCGAACCTGATAATATATAAATAATTTAGAATTAGTTTGTTATATTTCAAGTAAAACTAGTTTTTCTTATTTTCGAATTTTGAGTTTTATATATAATAAGTGGAGAAAAGTGAAGAAATTCTGAAGATATATTATTTTCAACCAAAGTAAGTAATGCTAAATTTATTTTTCTTTATTTTTATCGAGTTATGTTATGTTTATATTAATTGAAGTGTTTTAATTTTTATTTCATATTAATATGTATAAAATTCTGATTATAATTTTCGTTATATTATTTAAGATTGATATTACGCAATTTAAAAAAAATATTGCACAATTAGTTATCATCTTTGTCTCTCGTTTGAGCATGTTAATAACCCCCAAAAAGTTTGTAATATAATGTAATATTAATTTAATTTAAAATAGGATATCAGTTAGTTAGAAATTTTAAATAGAATAGTAGAAATTTATTTAAAACACGAATATGGCATCATGTTGTGAAATCAGGCAGCCATATTTTTCATAATTGGGCGTTGGCACGTATGCACTAAGATATTAAGGGCATAAGGGAAAATATTCTAGGCCTGTAATTGTTCGTGAGGTTAGACTGAAAGAAATATTATGATTAAAGTTATTAATATTTTATTTTATTTTCCAATAGTATTTAAAATTTATTACAACTTTGTCATATTACCAAATGATGCCGCCATTTTGTTTTTCTTCCAGAAATGGGCGTTGGCTCTCTGTTAAGCTAGGCCTGTATATTATAGTAGATTAAGAAAACAAATGCCTACTAGCACAGTTACAGTTATAAATTTTTGTTGATAGGATATTGACATTAACTTTTTAGGATTTTTAATTTTTAGTGGTAGTTTTCGAAATGACTTTACCATGGAACCAATTACGTAATCTAACCATGCCGTCACTTTATATATAATAAAACATTCTTCCACAGTAATATATTACTCAGATATATTAGGCAAATTACTCATGTAATTAGGGCCCATGGTTTGTGAGAGTAGTTAAAGCAAAGTTGAATTTATTAGCGGTTTTATTTTTTAGTGATGGTAAATATTTAATACTTCCTTGTTATATTACGAAGTAAGGCAACCATTTGTTTTTCTCCCGCCATTTTAACAATGGGCGTTGGCTCTCAGTTAACAGGCTAATATTATTAGTCTACATTAGGCAGAATATTCATATTGTTATACTTTCTGATGATTGGGCCTATTTAACGAAAGTATTGAATTAATTTTTTAGCATTATCAGTTTCAGTGACGTTAAAATAGTAACTTTTACCATATGACCTATTAGGTAATTATTCAGATATACGTTTTACTTACTTACTCACTGGCACTATCGAACCCGTAGGTTCATGGCCACGTGGATATAATCTCTCCATACATCCCTATCCTGACATAATGCTTTCCAATCATTCCCTGTATAATCTACTTCCCTCAAATCATAGTTAATGTTATTCTCCCACCTCATACTTGATCTACAAACTAGGCGTTTTCCCTCTGGCTTTCCTACAAGAAGCTTCCATGCACCTCTTTCATTCCCCATACGTGTCACATGTCCTGCCCATCGCAGTCTACGAGACTTAATTGTTCTTTTATTTAATACACAAGTGATCTTCTTGGTGATATAATATTAAAATATATATGTAGTCAATATACCCATTTCACCAATTAATGTTTTAAAATGGTCAACAAGTTTCTACAGCCAAGCTGTCATTCTCAAGACCAGATATCTGGTCTTGAGAATGACAGCTTGGCTGTAGAAACTTGTTGACCATTTTAAAACATTAATTGGTGAAATGGGCATATTGACTACATATATATTTTAATTGTTCTTATTATATCTGGATTCCTATAAAGAGCATGTAGTTCATTGTTATGCATTTCATTTTCTGAATTTGATTTTGTCCAACAGTTAAAGGGCCTATAGTTACATTTTGTGACTGTATTTAGACCTAACGGAAGTTTGCCATTAAATTTATTAGCGTTTTTATTTTTTGTGATAGTAAAGATATTAGCCTATATTTCTTTGTCATAGGCCTATTACGAAATTACACAACTATACTGCTATCCTTCTGCCATATTAACAATTGGACGTGGCCATCAATTAATAATATTAAATTAGGCAAAATATTCACTATGTTACAGTTTAAGAAGATAATTAAAAGATTATTCGTTTTAAATTTATTTCAGTTTTAAATTAATCAGTCTACAATTTGTTGGTGACTGTAATATTACGAAATAATGCAACTATCAATAATTCCCAGAATTGGACCCCTCTTAGTCTATATAGGCCTATATTAGTAGATTAAGAAATAAACTGCCACAGTGATTGCTTTGAAGATAGTCAACGGTAGATTGGCATAACTTTTAGCATTTTGAAAATTTAGTGATATTTAAATTGTACCATTACTAAAAAATAAAATACTAGTAAATTTAATCCGAATTTAATTTCTTTAAATGTTCTCAGAAACTGACTACTATATCAACAGGCCCTACTTAAAGTCACTATCATTAGACCAATTACATAATAATTCAGCAATTTTTTTCTCTAGAATTTTGTGTTGGCCCACATTTATATATTAAGTTATTAGATTAGGCCTGTCCACCGCTGTGGTCTCGAGTAGTGTGCTGCCTTCTCACGCAGCGGGCCCGGGTTCGATTCTCGGTCGGGACAAGCTTCCTGTGTGAGGAATTTTAGGAGTTTTTCCTCACCTGTAAGACAAATGTCAGGAAGCTTAGGGCCCAACGGTCCTCTAAAATCATCCGGCCATCATCATCAATCATCCTTCACCGGTGTGGAAAGCAACAGGAAGCTACCACACCTATAATTCCCTAGTAAAACTGCAAAGCACAGCATCAAAATGTTATGATTGCAGTGAAAGACCTGCTCTCTGTCAGAATTACTATTGATGAATATTATCGTACTTAATCGAATAAATATTATCTTACTGATCAAATATTCAATTAGTATTTAATATTAGAGTTAATTATGATTTATAGGATAGGCCTTTTCTGATGTAACAGTTTATTGTCGTGGTGAATGGAAGAGAAGGCCACATCACCTTAAGTGCACCAGACTAAATAAATAAAAATATATTATGTATCAATTCAACTGTTTTCAAATTTAGGACAGGGCACACAATTATATATTTGTAGAAAGGCCAAAAATACTGCTAGGCCTATAGTTAAAGTTTCTGATAACATTTTTTAATTCAATTTATTAGCGTTTTCATTTATATTGATGATAATAACATTCCTTTGTTGTCATTATTATGCAATAAGGTAGCCATTTTGTTATTTTCCGCCATATTAAAAACTGGGCGTTGGCCCTCCGTTAATAAGATTAGCCAACATATTCATTATTATTACTGATGCTGAAATAGTTCATTGAAGATTGTCGTTACATTTATTAGAGATTAAAAATTTAAAAAAAATTGACAAATTAATTAAAATTTAAGGTGATTCACATATTACGAAATAATACAATTATTTTCCAGAATTGTGTGTTGTTCCACATTTAGGATATTCTATTCTATAGTGTTCTGCCCTAGGACAGGTCCTTCACTGCAACCATAGCATTTTCTTGCTACGCTTTGTAGCTTTACAAGAGAATTATAGGTGTGGTAGTTTACGCTTGCTTTCCACACCGAGGGATGATGACGATGACCAGATGTTTGGGGACCTTTTGGGTCTCAAAGCTTCCTGGTATTTGTTTTACAGGTGAAGAAAAACCCCGAAAAAACCTCACCCAGGAAGCTTGTCCCGATCGGGAATCGAACCCGGACCCGCTGCGTGACAAGGTAGCACGCTACCTCGAGACCACAGCGTAAGGATACTTATATTAGTAGATTAGGGAAAAAAATACAACCACAAATACTTTTTTGAAGATAGTTAACGGAGATAGTCATTACTTTTAAGCGTTTAGAATTTTTACTGCGAGTTACTATATGAAGTGACTTTATGATAGGACCTATTAGGCCTACAAAATAATGTAGACATTTTTATATTTCCAGAATTGGGCATTGCCTCCCATTTAGGTCCACATATTACTAAATTAGATAAGCAAAAATACCAGATATAATAAGAATAGTCAAGTCACATAGACTGCGATAGGCAGGACATGTGGCACGAATAGGGAATGAAAGAGGTGCATGGAAGCTCCTTATAGAAAAATCAGAGGGAAAACGCCCAATTGGTAGACCAAGGATGAGATGGGAGAATAATATTAACCATGATTTGAAGGAAGTAAATTATACAGGGGATGATTGGGAAACATTAACTCAGGATTGCGATGTATGGAGAGCTTATGTCCGCGCGGCGATGAACCTACGGGTTCGGTAGTGCCAATGAGTGAGTTAATTACAATTTCTGAGAGCATTTCTAAAGGAAGATTGGTATTAAATATATTATGTTTTCTACTTCTTCTTCTTCTTCTTCTTCACTTCCTGGTTTAGGCAAGAGTTGCCTGTTCCGTCTTCACTAATAGATCTAAGACCATCTCTTCCGAGGACGTCCGACATCTCTTCTTCCTCTTGGAAAATAATGGGAGATTTTATTTGGTAATCTACTTTCTTCCTTTCTTTCTACATGTTCTTTCCACTGTATCGTGTTGTTAAATATATTTTCTTTTATGGAGTAGATCTGCAGTTCTTCACGGATATCCTCGTATCTTATCTGGTCCATTCTAGTGCAGCCTTTTACTCTTCTTAAAAATTTCATCTCGGATGCTTGGATTTTACTTTCTTGTTTGGTAGTGGTAATCCAAGATTCACTCTCATACAAAAGGACAGGGACAGCCATTGTTTTATAAAATTTTAATTTTGTTTATTTATGGGCTTTATTATTCAATGTTCTATTTATTGTACCACAAATAGCTTGAAACTGATGTGTTTTGTGTTCAATATCTTCATCATACCCATAGCTGATGTCACATCCTAAATATTTAAAGTGGTATACTCGGACGGATTATGTTTTTTTATAGTAAAGATTTTTTTTTTAAATTTCTTTATCTTATTATCCATCCATAGTAATTCTGCCCGAAGGCAGGTCCTTCACTGCAATCATAGCATTTTCATGCTATGCTTGCAGCTTTACTAGGGAATTGTGTAGGTGTGGTAGCTTCCCGTTGATTTCCACACCGGTGAAGGATGATGATAATAATGATAATGGCCATATGATTTCGGGGACCGTTTGGGCCTTAAAGTTTTCCTGACATTTGTCTTACAGGTGAGGAAAAACCCCGATAAAAACCTCACCCAGAAAAACTGCCCCGACCGGGGATCGAACCCGGGCCCGCTGCGTGACAAGGCAGCACGCTACCTCGAGACCACAGCGGTGGACCTATCGTATTATGATACAGAGAAAATGTTTCTTCTCTCTCCTGCTGATATTTGACCCACGGTTTGGCCTAATAACATTAGTAGGCCCTACATTCCTGATGTAAAAAAAAATTGAAGCCAGTTATTCGAAGCTTCGCATATAATTTTTAAAATTATAGTGACAAAGTAAATCCCAAGTTTGTAATATTACTTAATAAGCCAATCATTTTACTACCAAAAACACATGGCTTAGGCCTAAGCAAAAATACTGCTAGGACTATGGTTACAGATTTGAGAATTTTAAATGGAAGATTATCTTTAAATTTATTGAACTTTTAATTTTTAGTGACAATTAAAAATATCATATTACGGTTATTCTTCCATTAATATGCATGCGAAACATGATCTCTTATATTAAGAGAGGAGATATGTATATAGTTGTTAGGAAAATGTTTGGACCAAAGAGAGTCTATCAGACATATGAATTGATTAGACGAGATTACAATTAACTACATTATCTTATTAGGGCATGGGACATTTCTTGTAGGAAAACCAGAGAGAGTACAACAGTAGGTAGACCAAGAATGAGATGGGAGAATAATATTAGCCATGATTTGAGGGAGGTAGGTTAATTATACAGAGTGTTCCATTCAAACCTCCCACATTTTAATTAACTATAACAAAGTATGCAGAATTATGAAATAAGCCCGGTATTAAACGAAACAGAAACTTAAAGCATTTTCATTACCACTCACTCAAACACCTCTATGTGTGCACCATCAGTAACACGAAAAATATCAAATCTATACTCGATTTCGTGTCACGTTCCGTCCAACATGTCCATTGGTACTGTTGCAATTGTGTCAAGGATACGGGTTCGTAAATCATGAAGATCTTGTACTGGAGTCGCAAACACACGGTCTTTTACATACCTCCAGAGGAAGAAGTCCTGTGGAGTGATGTCTGGCGAACGTGGTTTTATGTCATTATTGTCCAACATGCGACAGATGAATTAATTGCAACAATGAAAACAAAAATTCTTTGAGTTTCTCTTTCTTTTAATACCAACCTCATCTCATAATTCCGAATACTTTGAGAGTTATGATTAATTAAAATGTGGGAGGTTTGAATGGGACACGGTGTATAGGATATTTTACAAGACAATTAAGGAACATTATTTTCCCTTAAGAGTAATGTTATTTTTTATAGCTGTAGGGCTTATTTCTGCTATATCATCAATAAATTAATATGTTTGTTATCTGCCTATCTTCCGGTTTTTACAGCTGCTGCCGTCTTCCCGTGCCAAACCTCCAAAGCCTACGATCTTGGGTATTGCATTGCTATCCTCATAATTTATTTCAATGTTAATTTTGATCTCCCTTTTTTCTTCTTTCTGGTCGTTTGCCATTGGTATAGTCGTTTCGGCCATCGTTCATCTTCCATCCTTAAAAACGATCTTGGGTATTGCATTGCTATCCTCATAATTTACTTCAATGTTAATTTTGATCTCCCTTTTTTCTTCTTTCTGGTCGGTTGCCATTGGTATAGTCGTTTCGGCCATCGTTCATCTTCCATTCTTAAAAACGATCTTGGGTATTGCATTGCTATCCTCATAATTTATTTCAATGTTAATTTTGATCTCCCTTTTTTCTTCTTTCTGGTCGTTTGCCATTGGTATAGTCGTTTCGGCCATCGTTCATCTTCCATTCTTAAAAACGATCTTGGGTATTGCATTGCTATCCTCATAATTTACTTCAATGTTAATTTTGATCTCCCTTTTTTCTTCTTTCTGGTCGTTTGCCATTGGTATAGTCGTTTCGGCCATCGTTCATCTTCCATTCTTAAAAACGATCTTGGGTATTGCATTGCTATCCTCATAATTTACTTCAATGTTAATTTTGATCTCCCTTTTTTCTTCTTTCTGGTCGGTTGCCATTGGTATAGTCGTTTCGGCCATCGTCCATCTTCCATTCTTAAAATATGTCCTAACCATTTTATTTCATTTTCTTCAATTCTTTCAATTATACTTTCTTCTGCTTCTGTAATGTTTCTAATTTCCTTATTTGTGACATGTTACAATTCTGACTTTCTGATACTTCTGCGTAAATAATCCATTTCTAGAGCTATTAGTCTATTCTCGTAGTACTAATTGATTGTCCATACCTAACTTCCATGCATTGCAACAGATTCCACCAATGTTTTACCAATATATATTTTTTCGTGTCTTTCCAAATGTGCTTATCCCACCATATGGAATTTAACGATGATATATTTTGCTACTCAATTGAATATTTTTGTTATACTAACAAAATTATTATAGAAAATGGTATTTTATTAGCAAGCTCAAACGAGGTAATTTTTATTCAATAAAATAATTCACAAATTGTTATTTTTTATGTTAGAAGTAAATATTATTAAGATATATTGCATGATTCTGTGGAGTACACTTTGAGTACGCAGCTGAGTCTTATAAGGGAAGGTTTCTTGTATGTTCTAACATAGCTGTGGAATTCCTAGAGGAATATTAACCAAGCTCAGAACACATATTACTTATATGTGAAAAATATAGTACGTGGGATAACAAACCCTCAACTTATCTAGGGGTGGGATGATAGTGGATGACATGTAAAAATAATAATTACTGGTATTTTAAAATACTTTTTAGGGGTTCTTGGCCGTGTCTTGTAGTATTGTCTTATCGACGTTTCATCCCCTTCTGTGGGTGACATCTTCAGGAGATTTTGCTTTTGTAGATTTTTGTAGTAACTGCTAATTGTTTGTTAATTTGTGTGATTTTTCCGTAACTATGATTTTTAGTAAATATTTTCAAATTGCTTGAGTTAAACTCAGAGCAGCTCGCCCATTTGTTGTTGTCATGGTATATGGCATGACTTACTATATTTGTCATAAGATTTTATCTGACACTTTTCTAGGGGTAATAATATATCACAGTTTCACAGTTTCATAATCAAAAAGATGCGGAAACAAATTTAGAAAAATATAATAGATTAAATGGTATATTTAGGAGAAATTTTGGAAAACAAATGAGGAAAGAAATCCAATTGAGATTTCATAATGCCATAGCCAAACCTGCTCTACTATACGGAAGTGAATGCTAGACACTTCGAGCAAAAGATAAATCCAGCATTAATAGTTCACAAATGAGATTCCTTCGATCACTAACTGGAGTAACATTAAGGGATAGAATGAAAAGTGATGAGATAAGGATGCAGTGGAATAGTAGAGAAATAGTTGAACATATACAAAATTATCAGATTAAATGGTTCCAACACGTCCAGAGAATGTCAAATTCCCGTTTACCAAAGATGATTTACCACCTCAACCCTAACGGCAAAAGAGACCTCGGAAGACCCTTCAACCGATGGAAAGATCAGTTTTTGTAGTCGCAGAACGGGCATCATCACCCAATACTGCATTCGGAAGAAGAAGAAGAAGACTTTTCTAGGGCAACCAATTAGAAATTATTTACTAAAAATCATACTTACGGAAAAATCACACACACAAATTAACAACTAATTAGCAGTTACTACAAAAATCTACAAAAGCACAATCTGCTGAAGGTGATGAAACATTGAGAAGACAATACTGCAAGACACGGCCAAGAATCCCGAAAAGTTATTTTAATATAAATAACGATAGCCGTGAAAGTCTTAACAAATAAATTAATGGTATTATTATTATCGAGTCCATGGTTTGTGGGGTCATTAATCTGATTTGTGACATTATAATGAAGTATTTGGGTAGCTACTATAAGTAGTGGCTCCAGATTGAAGAAACAAATAAAGCCTTACTCTCCAGATTCGAGGAGTTTTGATTATCAAAATTAAACATGTCCACCTCATTAATTTTTTTCAATGAGAAGTCAAAATCTCATATTTCCTAAATTTTAAATTGAATTTGTTTCGTGTAAACGTCACCATTCACAAAGATTGCAATGGGATATGTTGACATTTGTTTAAAAATGAATAGACGTCTGGGAGATTTACCATAATCAATCAATCAATAATTAATTATTTATTTTTAAATTTTGGACATGTTGTTCAACATTGGAACAAATATCTTCTTTACATTCCGTTTCTGACCGGATGATGACCTCTATGAATGACACATGTGGATGTTAGGGCAACAACCGACTAGAAGATTTTTATTTATTTATTTTATTTTTCTTCTTGAAATATATAAATGTATGTTTTATTTCAAATGATAGGTCTACAATGGCAGCAAAATATCTATGCCAGGAAGAAGAAGAAGATATACAGGGATCAGATCCATCAACCAGTCGATACGAACAAGAGTTAGGAGCACCAGAACAACCTGCGTCTCCTAATGCAGCTTATGGTCACCGAGAGGAAGCCCCCAAGTCCAGCCATCGGGCTAGATACATTCCAGCCTCTAATAAATCATATCCTTATACCAATGCGGAATTTTACAAATGTACCAATTCTTCCAGTTGAAGATGTGTTCTATTCAGACATGGTATGGGTCCCATGTAAAGCTATTCCATTACATTCAGAAAATCTTGACTCTGATTTTGAGTTTTCATTTCATTACGCAAATCGCAATGTTCCGTGCTCACCAGTTGCAACCAGTAGTGTAAGTGAACATCCCCATCTTGCTTCAGAAACTCGCAGTCATTTTTCTCCTAATCCCTCTCAAAATGAATTCACACTTCCAATTTTTTCCAGTTCCCAATCTGGTCTGCCATTTCCATATATGAGCAAAAATCGAAATATCAGTGGAACATTCAACAATATTTCTAACAATACAGAGGAAGAAAACAAAGCACCTGAAAAGTCCTCCAAGAAATTAGGTCCGTTGGAGACTGCCAAAGTGTCCAAAGATGATAGCAAAAGTAACAGCAAACCTTTCAAAGTGGTTGAAGACAATGCTGCATCTGGAGTTATTCCCTTAAGAGAAGGGGAAAATAAGTTCGGCCAGAAGCCCAAAGTATCAGAACCTGACAGCCAGAAAAGTGTCGGGAACTCTTTGGAGCCGGACATAAGTAAAAACATTCTTACATTTTTATCTAAATTAAGAGCCAGTATAAGTAAAGATAAAGATGAAAGGCATGCAGGTTGGAATAATATTATCTCCTCTGAACTTGCACTGTTTGAGAAAGTCTTTACACAGGACTCATCAGATAAGCTGAGCCTTAGAGCTTGGATGGATTCAAAGAATAAGGTCCATAGAGTCATAGTGGAAATTCTGAGAGACTTCAGATCAACAATTAGTCGCCTGATTGAAATTACAGAAACCACAGATAGAAAGATGGTCGAAGAAGCAATTGATATAAATGAAGTTTTAAGTTTATTTGATGGCGTTGAAGAGTGCAACGAAGGAACTGAAGTACACTTACAGTATGATTCAATTGATAACTTGCTATTACTCCTTACTATTGAAAATCCAGAGGAGATAAAGATGTTGGAAGATTTAACTCACGTGGCATCTATTGTTGATATTGAACTGGTAAAAGCTAACATTGATATTTCCTCTGCTTTTGGAATATACAGTGAACAATGTATGAATCTTCCATGGGATTTGTTCACCGTTAGTCAGAAATTTCCAAATGTTTTCAAAAGATCGGTTGATGAAGCAATTAACAGTGATCTGTCCACCTCTTCTCCAAGATTCGATGGATCTGAAATTGGCAAAAAGAAATTGAATTCCAACAAGAAAACTGGCAAAGAACATGTTGCTGAAGCGTCCTGTGGCACTGATCTGCCCACCTCTTCTGCAAGATTCCATGGATCTAAAATTGGCAAAAAGAAATTGAAATCCAACAAGAAAACTGGCAAAGAAAATGTTGCTGAAGCGTCCTGTGACACTGATCTGCCCACCTCTTTTGCAAGATTCGATGGATCTAAAATTGGCAAAAAGAAATTGAATTCCAACAAGAAAACTGGCAAAGAACATGTTGCTGAAGCGTCCTGTGACACTGATCTACCCACCTCTTCTGCAAGATTGGATGGATCTAAAATTGGCAAAAAGAAATTGAATTCCAACAAGAAAACTGGCAATGAAAATGTTGCTGAAGCGTCCTGTGACACTGATCTGCCCACCTCTTCTGCAAGATTGGATGGATCTAAAATTGGCAAAAAGAAATTGAATTCCAACAAGAAAACTGGCAATGAAAATGTTGCTGAAGCGTCCTGTGACACTGATCTGCCCACCTCTTCTGCAAGATTCCATGGATCTAAAATTGGCAAAAAGAAATTGAATTCCAACAAGAAAACTGGCAAAGAAAATGTTGCTGAAGCATCCTGTGACACTGATCTGCCCACCTCCTCTGCAACATTCGGTGGATCTGAAATTGGCAAAAAGAAATTGAATTCCGACAAGAAAACTGTCAAAGAAAATGTTGCTGAAGCGTTCTGTGACACTGATCTGCCCACCTCTTCTGCAACATTCGATGGATCTGAAATTGGCAAAAAGAAATTGAATTCCAACAAGAAAACTGGCAAAGAAAATGTTGCTGAAGCGTCCTGTGACACTGATCTGCCCACCTCTTCTGCAAGATTCGATGGATCTGAAATTGGCAAAAAGAAATTGAATTCCAACAAGAAAACTGGCAAAGAAAATTCGTCTCCTGATGAAAGGGAAATTCACTTCCGCAATAGCATCATGGATAACATTTCTGGTTACACTGAAATACTATATCGTATGAAATTGGAAGTCTTAATGATTCAACAGTCTCTAGATTCCTTGAGTGCTTTCTATCCAGAAGATAGCAATATGAAGGCCATGATGAAATTGTTCAAGTCATTGCGTGCACTGTCCGAGGTCATTGGAAATATATATGTTGAAGTCCTGGAACGTATTAAGGATAAGGAATCTTCATCTAAAAACTAAGATTCCAGAAGTAAGATTGTAGCTGCCTAATCGTAACATACGTTGGAGTAAATAATTGATATATCTTCTTGATAAATAATTATTTACAGATAATTTAGGCATGGAGTTCTTATTAGGGAACATAAAATGAATCTTTCACTTTTATACACCTTGACTTTCCATTTCTAAAATTCTGCAGAAAACACATCATACTTCACCAATTTGAAATCGAAGTATTCAGAATTTGTTGTAACTCTTATTGATTTTTTCTGACTTATATATAACCTATTAATCCTAAGTCATTTATTTATATAGTATAATATAACATTTATTCTTAATTATAAGAAAAGAGAATTAATTATTCCCTGTATTATTTATCATAAGGAAATCAGATTCTCTTTGGTAAGAAAGGAACAATTTTAAATGTTCTTACATGTTTAAACATTGTATTCTTTACCACTATTAGATTACATTTACTATTTAATATTTTTATTCCTTACAGATAAATATGCCACATTGAAAGTTATGCAATTTTTATTACATTTCTGTAAGACTCGCAGTATATACTTAAAGTTTAATATTTATTTGAGCAAATATTATTTAAATTGAATATTGCTTAATTATATCATTATAATTACCACAATAATTATAATTATATTCAATATAACAAGTATAGGCGTGGGGTAATCATTATATATTTTTATTCTGAATGTTAATGTTATAATTAGCTGATTAATGTATACTGTTATATTCAATACTTCTCATTTTTGATTTCATATTTTTACCCCAGTAATTGCAAAAAAGATAATAATATTGTTATATTTATGGAAATTAATCGCTTTTATACTGAAATATTCCAAAATTCTATTAAGCTAAATTTTCGTACTGCACAATCAACAAATTTTGATATTACATTATTGTTTAATAAAATTAACAACAATATAAATATTTCAGCCATTTCTACGTTATACTTAGTTAGAATCGTCATAATTTCACTTAATTGATTTTTATATATGCACTGGTTTAAACAATGTTTATTTTAATCTCATACAGTGGATTGAAGTCAGCCATTATGAAGATTAGTTAATTAATTAATCTTTCTTGAGAGAAAACATAAGGCATTTCAGTGTAAATTGAGTGAATATACTTATCAAAAATCTAGTTCTTGACAATATTATTTTTAGTTCTTTGTTATTAAACAATAACAGTTTATCTTTATTACTACGTAAATAATAATCAAAATTATTTTGAACTGATATATTTTTTAAAAATATTGAATTCAGTGAATATTTTTATTTTGTGACGTAAACATGTATTTCATTTCTGAGACTATTCAGTGTATTTTAAATGATAATAATTTGGCCAATTTGACTCTTCATTTTCATTATTTTGATTTATTGTTTGAAAAAAAACTTAATTGTATTGCTATCGCAGCTTTGTATGTTTCTGTACTTTATTGATTAAATAAATAACCTATTTGGCATTAATCATTTTATTTTATAAACATCTCACATTCAAATTGTTTGGATTTTCAGAAAGAAAGCATTCCAGTGCAAGGTAACATGTATATATATTTGTAATTTCGTAAGCCTATTTTCTGTTTTTTTTTAATTTCATAAAAAATCTAATGATCCTGGCATTAAAATTCTTGGAAAAACTATAGTTCGATTTCCACCGTAAATTTTTTGAAGTCCTACAGAATAACAGTACGCAAGTGCATAGTGTATGGAGTGGAGCTATAGGTGGAACCGCAAATCTATGAAATCCTACAAAAAAGTTCATAGAGCTGTTGTCGCTAGATGGAACCACATAGCATTAAAATCGATATGACCGAACTGGGCAATAAATTCCCAAACCTTTATTAGAAATGGTTGTGCACTAATTTCTCCTTCCTAACCCAAGAAAATAAATCATATGCATATTATTTACTGAAGTGTACATCAACACTAACCTAACAAAATTAAGTAATTTTATTAAAATATGGTATGGAATTAATTACGATTGTCGGTAACAACGATTTTACCGACATCTAGTGGACATTACATTAAGAATTCGCGGATCTCACGCATGTGCACTGCAGTTCTATAGAACTTCTAAGAAATCACTGCGTATGTAAATAAATAATTAATAATTGTAAACAAATGTTATAAATACCGTTGTAAAATGTTTAAAATAGTACGAAATATTAGTAAAGGCAGAATAAGTACGTAGTGTAACAGAATTACAAGAATATAGTATGGAAAATCAAGTGGAAATGATTCTATAGTTGATCCAAGTTCTTTTAATAATCTATACCAGGTTTAATAAATAAGTGTGGCAAGACGCACCCCTTCCTATTCAACCCTACGTCGCGTCGGTCAAGCTGACAAGATAAGACACTGCTATTCACAAAGGAACTGCCAACCACTACATGTGGAAACCTACCCTGAGATTCCTTCCACAGAAGCGTTGTGATGTACAAAGACCGTTTCCAAATAAATAAATAAATAAATAAATAATTCTCCCGTTTTTAACTGCACTAAAATTCAGCGCCAAACTTCTCATTTAAACTACAGGAAACATTGAAATTTTTAAATGTATTTACAAAATGTATTTAATCAATTTCGAAAATTAATTGTCTGTATCACTTTGTCCTTGAGGCAATCCTCTAATGAGGAAAGTTGTATATAATAATATCCCTGTACAACTCTTGTATAGGCATTACCCGCCGTCCGCTCTCACTCCACTCCGCTGTTATCTCATGCAGGGATATATATCTGCTCCGAACTGTGGGTTTCCATTACTGGATTCTGGCTTCGACATCTGTGCCTTGCAATTAAAAACGGCAGATATTTTTTGGACCTGCCTTGGTATATCACAACGCTTCTCTGAGAGAAATTTCAAGGTAGATTTCGCCATGCAATGGTTGACAGTTCTCTTGTAGTTGTGTTGTTCTTTTGTGAGTGTTTTTGCTAGCGGGTGTGCTCAGTAAATATCGAGTGAAGCTTCGACTTCAACTCAATCGATAAAACAGATTACTTTATATATATATATATATATATATATATTGTTATAGACAATATGGTCAAATTTATTCTGGTCTTTATTCATGTTCTTTAGGATATTTCCCTGAATGTTTACTACAGTGCGATCAGTATAGCATCGGACAGCAGACTGTGTTTTCTGTCTATCAAAACTAAATACCGAAACAGACATGAGATTTTACCTTTCCAATATTGAACCAAACATTTTCTAGCACAAGAAACAATTCTCAAGTATAGAAGTAAAGTAAAAGTAAAGTGATCCCACAACAGGCCCACAGGCCCTTGGGGTAGTAGGAGATTAAGGCTCCCACTTTTTCTGGACAATAGGCACTTGATGTCTGCCCTGCGTGACGGCCGCCTTTACCCCAGAACAAGCGTCTGGTACTCATTTCAGTTAGAGGTTGCGTCGACCCCACGGCCATAGTGCCGCCAGAGGGTTTGGGTCAGTTTAAAAATCCTGGCCCCAACGGGACTTGAACCCTCGACCCTCCGGCTTGTAGCCTACGCTACGGCATGCTCCCAAGTATATAAGTATGCAGACATAAAAAAAACATGGCACAGCACAAAACCCTGCGACTGCTGTCCAATGCTATACTTATCGCACTGTATTATTCTTGAATTTATTCCCTTCAAATTTGTCGATCATAAAGGGAGATGTAAAAACATTGTAACTTCAACAGTGAATGGGAAAATATATTTATTTTTTAAAGGTCTTATAATATTTATTTTCCCATTCATTGTTGAAAGTCTGTTCTGTCGATTCAGTTGAAGTCAAAGTCATGACTGGTTGTTTACACAACACACCCGCATGCAGGTGCACTCGCAACTGTAGCAGTGTCTCATCTTGTCAGCTTGTCCGACGTAGGATTGAGTAGAGGACGGGGGAGGGATCTTGTCATACCTAGTGACAACTGTTTAACAGCCCTGATCCATCCTAATAAATGTCGTGATAAAATTCTTCTGAGGTAAGTATTAGTCACACTACGTAAAAAATTATAATATAAAAGTATATGTCTTATAATATGCAGTCTCCTCTATCTTACCAATCTATAAGAAAAGAGATAAAACTGATTGCAACAACTACAGGGGCATCTCATTACTCTGAACTTCGTACAAAATTCTAAGAAATATATTAGTAAGCAGTCTTACTCCCTACATTAATGACATTCTAGAAGATCATCAAAGTGGATTTAGAAGAAACAGGTCTACAACATATCAGAATTTTATTATAAGACAGATTTTACAAAAGAAATGGGGTATATAAATGGTACTATGTAGCTACTGCAGCTGTTGCTGCTACTGCTACTACTACTGCCACTACTACTACCATTACTACAGCTAGTGCTACTACTGCTACTACTACTGCTACTGCCACTGCTACTGCTACTGCTGCTGCTACTGTTACTGCTGCTGCTACTATTATTGCTGCTGTTACTGCTGCTGCTACTGTTACTGTTACTACTGTTACTGTTACTAATCTTACTGTTACTGTAACTACTGTTGTAACTACTCTTACTGTTACTACTGTTACTGTTACTACTGTTCCTGTTATTAATCTTACTGTTACTAATGTTACTGTTACTAATCTTACTGTTACTGTAACTACTGTTGTAACTACTCTTACTGTTACTACTGTTACTGTTACTACTGTTCCTGTTATTAATCTTACTGTTACTAATGTTACTGTTACTAATCTTACTGTCACTAATCTTACTGTCACTACTCTTACTGTTTACTACTGTTACTGTAACTACTCTTACTGTTACTGTTATTAATCTTACTGTTACTACTGTTACTAATCTTACTGTTACTACTGTTACTATTACTACTGTTACTGTTACTAATCTTACTGTTACTACTGTTACTGTAACTACTGTTGCTGTAACTACTCTTACTGTAACTACTGTTACTGTTACTATTGTTACTGTTATTAATCTTACTGTTACTAATCTTACTGTTACTACTCTTACTGTTACTACTGTTACTGTTACTACTGTTACTGTTACTAATCTTACTGTTACTACTGTTACTGTAACTACTGTTGCTGTAACTACTCTTACTGTTACTACTGTTACTGTTACTACTGTTCCTGTTATTAATCTTACTGTTAATACTGTTACTGTTACTAATCTTACTGTTACTAATCTTACTGTTACTAATCTTATTGTTACTACTGTTACTGTTACTATTGTTACTGTTACTACTGTTACTGTTAGTATTGTTACTGCTGGTACTATTACTAATACTACTACTAATAATAAACATTCAATTCTCTAAAGGTAAAGGTAAAATGATCCCACTACAGGCCTCAGGAGGCCCTTGGGGTATTAGGAGTTTAAGGCTCCCACTTTTTCTGCACAATCGGTACTTGATGTCAGCCGGGTTGTTAGCCCTTCGTGACGGCCGCCTTTAACCCATAAAAAGCGTCTGGTACTCATTTACGTTAGAGGCTGAGTCGACTCCAGGGACATATTTGCGCCAGAAGGTTTGGGTCAGTTTAATAATCCTGACCCCACCGGGACTCAAACCCTCTAACTTGCGGCTTGTAGCCCAGTGCCTTAACCACATTCCAATCCATTGCACTAACTCAGTTTAATAGCTATCTCACCTTGTGTATACTTTTTACATTCCAGACGCCTCCCGGACCTTATTGCGGCACGACCTGTCGGGAGAATGATTTTAAACTATGGATTACAACATTTTTTTGACCACACAAGGACATAGAGGGCCTCCCCGAATGAGTAATCAGCTGAATATTATCATAATAATCATCCATATCACATTCGGCTCGTTTAGTATGATTTTATGATTGTCTTTTCTTAAATGTTCGAGTTGCTTAGGAAATTACCCTGTCATTGAGCTGATCACTCATCCAGAGAGACTCTCCTTGTCCTTATGTGGTAATGTGTGTATGTGTGTGTTACCCAGAGTTTAAAATCTCTCCCGAGAGACATGAAAGTACTTACAAAAGGAGAGGTTAAACTAGAGTAATGAAAGAATTGAGACTTATATTTATATAAAGAAAACCTGGATAGAATGTGAGTAAGGAGCTATGATTATCAGAGGACTGGAGGAAGATCAATGGATGACAGAGGAGAATGACGTTTGGTTTCCGGAAGGCGGCGGCAGCTCACATGATACTGGATGATGATGATGATGATGATGATGACACATCTTTCTGTACCTAAAATTATATATTTGTTCACAGTCCCAATATTTCCATCCATATCCTCTAGTCATGTCTATGTTAGCCCATTTTGCACTCCTACATAGGCCTACAGGTTTTCATAATAAAATGGCTTCAATCCAGCTCATTGTAAAGAAGATATTTTACGATATTTAAATCTTAAATTATAAAAGTTATATTTTATTTCTTTGTCTACAAAAGATCGTATTTTTAGTTATTATAAACCAGATTTTAGAAATAAATGGGGATACAATGGCACTGTACATAAACTATATGTAAAGTGAAATTAAAGTGATCCTACAACAGGCTCGGAGACCCTTGAGGTAGTAGGAGGTTAAGGCTCCCACTTTTTCTAGACAATCGGTACTTTATGTCAGCCGGGTTGTCAGCCATGCGTGACGGCTGCCTTTACCCCCAGGACAAGCGTCTGGTACTCATTTAAGTTAGAGGCTGAGTCGACCCCAGGCCCATAGTGCCGCCGGAGGGTTTGGGTCAGTTTAAAAATCCTCGGGGCACGCCGTAGCGTAGTGGTTAAGGTACTGCGCTACAAACCAGAAGGTCGCGGGTTCAAGTCCCGGTGGGTCAAAATTTTTAAACTGACCCAAACTTTCTGGCGGCACTATGGCCCTGGGGTCGACTCAGCCTCTAACGGAAATGAGTACCAGACGCTTGTTCTGGGGTAAAGGCGGCCGTCACGCAGGGCTGACTACCCGGCTGACATTAAGTGCCGATTATCTAGAAAAACGTGGGAGCCTTAACCTCCTACTACCCCAAGGGCCTCCTGAGGCCTGTCGTGGGATTACTTTACTTTTTACTTTTTTTTTAAAAATCCTGACCCCAACGGGACTTGCATAAACTAGGCTATATGTAGACTTCAAAAAAAAGGCGTAAGATTCAGTTAAGAGGGAGAAGGTATATAGTATTCGGCTGGAGTTCGGAGTTCTAAAACGTTAGTTAGACATATACGAATGTGTCTAAATGGCACAAAGGGAAGGGTGCGGGTAGGCAAACACCTTTCGGATACTTATCAAGTTCACAATGGGTTAAAGCAAGGCGTTTAGTATGTTCTCCCAATCGCTCAATAATACTACATCATCAGCATAAACTAACAGTTTATTAATTATATTGAGTTGTAGGCCTTCTCCATTCTCCAAAGACTTGATTGCATGCTCTAATCCAAAATCGGACAGTAGAGGAGATATTATTGTGTTTTCTTTATGTAATTGTAATGTTATTGTTTTTTTAGTGTATAATGCTATTGTACTATTATTTAATTGTAATATTATTGTGTTTTTGTTTATGTAATTGTAATGTTATTGCTTTTTTTTTGTTTATTTTTCTTTACACTAGTACCAATTATTACTTTATTGTAACGGACTGTCAACAGCACGTACGGCTTACTGCCCGTGCGACACATATTTGTAAATAATATTGTAAATATCTTACTTTTTGTCTAATAAAGTCCTACTACTACTATTACTAGTCTATAAGGTACAAAAATCTTTATAATTGAAATAGATAAACTCATCCTTAATTTAACTGAGCAGATATAATTAAATATTTTAGACCACGATTATAATATATCTGTTATAGTGGTTAGGCTTTAACCAATAGGTGAATAGCATTTGGTCATGTGATTTAGTTAAGTTCCAGAATGTTCTATATGTTAATTGACCATGTATGTTACCACTATAATTGATCCATTTCATCTAATAAGCTAATAAGACAGTAGCATAAGCCACATGAGAGAGTGCATAATGGTAAGTTAATATGTCCGCGCGCCCATGAACCTATGGGTTCGATAGAGTAAGTGAGTAGTATTCAGGTGAAATATTAATACAAAAGTCTCAAAAATTTCATTTAAAAATGAATTTCTGTACGAAACCATTCTTATAGGCCTATATTACATTTATTACACCTAACGATATTTTGAAAGTGTATTCAAACAGAGTTTTCATTGACTATTTAACTCATGCCCCAAATGGGAGTGAATGACCAATCACATTTCAGTGAATTTTGATTTACAACCATTCACAGTCGTTTTTTTTTCTCGATTTTATTAATTTAATGTTATCACTTTAAAATTAAGCTCTTCCTTTTTAATGTTCTGAATAAGGTCATAGCGTTATTCTGCAGTGACTGACTCTCCAAGAAATACGTTGAATATAACAATTTATAGGCCTATATTAAGATGTATGAATTCTAGAATGATGAGACTACCACATTGTATATACAGTGCACGAATGTAAACAGATAGTGCTTGCGGGATGTAATATAAAACATTTGTAGCAATTGATTATACCACAAAAAAAGCCAATATTTTCACTTTTTTAAACGTATTATTTCCCAGAAATGTACGTTCCAGGGAAATATAATTTATATATTTACAGGATAGGACATAAGAAATTGATTAATAATCTATAATGTTGGTTGTAATTCTCCACTAGGGTGCATTCTTACAATATTGCGATCCTTTGGCAATAAATAATATGATCTGGTTGCAGCGATGAACAAATGAAGCATACGTTTCTCATTTCTTTTCAAACATCGCCGTTTATATTAAATGTATGAATATTTTTAAATAACTATATTTAAATAATGATTTGTGATTAAACAGCTTAATTTTATTAGTTAAATAGTCCTAACAAATGCCATGAGTGATTTCCAAATTCTCTAGAAAAATTGGAAATCACTCGTGGCATTACTTATGAAAAACATTTGAAGCAGGCAAATGTATTTAAAATTCTTTTGCTCTGTTCTAAAATCAAAATATTCTACGTATTAAACATTTTCCAGATCACCAGCAATCAAAAAAATTCATAAATATTTTACTCAAAAAGACAAATCAATAAATAGAAATACCGGTATTATAGTAAACAGTTCACTTTGCAGTCTAACAAGTCCATGTTTTCAAGACGGGGGGGGGGGATAATTTTGTTCAAAACTCATCAGCTGGTCATTCACAGATGTTTAGAAATATTGAAATTTGCATGAGATGCGCTATTAATGTCAATCTAGGTACATAAATTAGTCCCGCGCCGTGGCCGAGTTATTAAGGCAAGATGCCTTGACCCTGGAAATATATTTTCTCATCGGATATCGGCCAGAATGGACCAGAGCCCACTCAGCATCGTGAAGAATGTGGCTCCAAGGTTAACAAAACTAGCTATTATGGCGGCGAACCCGATATGCTGACCACATGTTACCTCTACACTGACTAGATGGCTAGATGTTTGTCTGTGATTAGCACATGTGGATGTGAGGCCAGCAGCCGGATAATAGACCAAGGGCCTTTTAGGCCTGTTGCGCCGTGGAGTTAGTTAGCTATATAAATTATAACTGTTGGCCTACATGATATATCAATAATATACGTAGTCTAAATACATAACTCTTAAATAAAATGGTTACTTTAAATAGTAAACATGAAGAAAATAGCAATTGTGTGTGTGTTTTTTTTCGCCACTTAGGTGCTTCTATTAACAGAATCGGATATTTATATATCTGTATATATAGTTGAAATAAATAATATTAGAATTAATTTATATCATATTTGTTCTTCATCAACCAGGGATTAAGCCTGTTGGCTTGTTCCGGTTTCATGAAAGCTAGAATTGTTAAAATCGTTCAGACCATATTCTGTGTGGGCGTCCAAAATTTCTCCTACCGTGTGGTTTATAATTTAGCAATAATTTAGAAAATCGTTCTTCTGGAATTCTATCAACATGATCTTCCCAGGTGTTCCTATCTTTAATTATTCGTTCTGTAAGTTTGAAAATATTTAGTTCCTTTCTTATATTTTAATTTATTTTCTTATCCAGCAGAGTATATCCTGCTATATTTCTTAAAAAGCTCATCTCAGCTGCTTCCAATCTTTGTTCTTGTCTTTTAGTGATCGTGTGATCCATATATCAATACAGGAACAGCCATTACTTTATAAAACTTCATTTGTTTCTTTTCTTGTGCTTTTAAGGGTTATTTTAATAGTGTCACACATTAGATTACATTTATTTATTTTGTCATTAATATATTCCATTTTAACATATTTATATTTTATATTTCATATTTATTCAACATATATATAAAGAGGAAATATTGTGAATGCCATTTTTTTTTGTTGGGGAGGAAAGTTATTTGACGTAACAGCCAAACTAATACAGGTGGCGGTTGCATATACATACATCCAGATGGCAGCATTAGATTAAGGACTTTTGATTTATCATTTTTAAATGTGATTTTTAATTGACAGTAATGATTGGGATTCAATATTCTCGTTATAGAACAATTTCAAGAAGGTATATTTAATTTATGTCTTTTAAATTGTTTCAGCTCGTATATAAAATACAATGATGTTCTTTTTTTTTTAAAGAGTGGCCATTTTTAGTCTAATTTATTAAATGTGGCAATACTGCTTACATTCACCGACCACTCCTCATTTCACTGGCGTCTTCCTCCCTTGATAGGTTTGTTTTATAGAAGTTCGTGGAAATTATTTGTGTATCTTTTATAATCATATAAAATTAATTTATATTTCAAGTTAAATATATTATTTTTAGTTTCTGATTTTGAGTTTTTTTATTGAGTGGAGAAAAGTGAAGAAATTCTGAAGGATTCCTATCAACAACCAAAGTAAGTAGGCCCAATCTAATAATTTTTGTTTAATTTGTATTGAGTTTTGTTATGATTTATATTGTTTAAAGTGTTCTAATATATTTTTCATATCCACGTGTATAACATTCTGATTATAATTTGCCTTATAAGATTACATAATTAAAAAATAGTATTTTTAGTGCTTCAAAATTATTTTCTTTGTCTCGTTTGAGCATGTTAGTGTCTGCATTTTGCCTTTTATATGGATAATTTAAATTAAATATATATTAATTGCATAAAATTAATATATAGTGTCGGTTAGTTATACATTTTAAATAAAATATTATGAGTTAATTAACAAAAACTATCTTGGCATCATGTTGCGAAATCAGGCAGCCATCTTTTTTTCACAGGTGGGCGTTGGCAGGTATTCACCAAGATGTTAAGGAAAACATATTCTAGACCTATAATTATTGTTTTTGAGACTACACATGGAATATATAATTATTAAAATTAATTGTATTATAATTTTATTTTGTTTTCAATAGTAATGATTGTTTTAATATAAATATGTAATATTACGAAGTGATGCAGCCATTTAGTTTGAGTTAGAACTGGGCGTTGGCTCACATATGCTAATAGATTATGCAAAAATAGTTTTCGTTTCAGAAGATATTTAACAAAAGTTAGGCTTTAAATTTATTAGACTTTTTTATTTTTAACTGATAAGTAAAATGTAATATCACTTTGTCGCATTATGAAGTAAGGCAATATTTTTTCCCGCCATATTAACAACTGGGCGTCTCTCCTCAGATAATAATATTATTGGGCCTATTAGGCAAAATATTCATTCTGTTAAAGAAAATTTACAGACGATTTGTATGAAATTTATTAGAATTTTAAATTACAAGTAATAATTGCGATTTGGTGTTATTTTCAATTTTTTGGATCAAAGAGAGATCAACAGATAGGCGAATTGAGAAGAATGTATTACATTATCTGGCCGGGTGGGAGATGAGCAGCTTTTCATTTACCCACTTTAAGAGTACCTAATTGCAAGAAATATTAATAAAAAATTATATTAAATGTATTTTATTGCGAGAAGTAATTATCATTTCTTTATTTTACTCGTAAATATGAAAATAAAGTGGGACTATTTCCTTTCATGACCACAAAGGTTACTACAGTTCTTACTTCTAACCAGCGATAAACCACCGATTATCACACTTTTAACCAGTGATACATCAGCGATGACCAGCGATACATCACCGATGACCAGCGATACATCACCGATGACCAGCGATACACCATCGATGACCAGCGATACACCACCGATGACCAGCGATACATCACCGATGACCAGCGATAAACCCACTGCTAGAGCATATCTGTCGTTTTAACAAATTACGTCCGAATTTATCTTTTACTTATTTACCGCGTAAAATAATGAAAAGGAGTTCCTTGTAATTCAGCTAGGTTAGAGTAATTGATTTAAGTTACAGTAATTGAATTAGATTAGGTTAGCGTTTAGGTTCCTTGCATTTTAAATGTGATTTAATACGTAAAATAAATTACCTCTTCATAACAGTTATTCTATGAAAAATTCAACATGTCTGACGGTTACAACGTACAATCATATTTCCACTAGTACATATCATGATACGTTGACATAATTTGACGATGATAATCTCTCGTTGATAAATGGTATCATAACAGTTTGTAATACTTTAAATTGCATCAAAAGTAGCATAAGTCGCGTAAGTAATAAAGCTGGTGTTGTACAACCCCACCCACTATATTTATAGGAAAACAGATATAATAAGAACAGTTAAGTCTCATAGACTGCGATGGGCAGGACATGTAGCACGAATGGAGAATTAAAGAGGAACATGGAAGCTTCTTGTATGAAAACCAGGGAAAATTGTCAGTGGATGACCAAGAATGATGTAGGACAATGATATTAATCATGATTTGAGGGAAATAGATTATACAGGGGATGACTGGAATACATTAGCACAGAGTAGGGTTGTGTGGAGAGGTTATGTCCGCGCGGCCATGAACCTACGGTTTCGATTCTGTCAGTGAGTTAGTTAGCCATATTTTAAAATAATGCAGCCATTAATTCCCACAATTGGGCGTTCGCACTCAGTCAGGCTGTAGGCATATATTAGTGTATTAAGAAATGAACTATCATAGTAATAGTTTTGTTAACAGTTAACGGAAGATGTGCACGAACTTTTTAGAAGTTTTCAGTTTTTAATGATAGCATTTGACGTGACGTATCATGGGCCTGATCACTTAATAATTCAACCACTTTTATGTTTCCAGAATTGAATGTTGGCCCTCATTTACAGTATAGACCCCTATATTAGAATACTAGCAAAATCACCTATAAAGTTTAAGAATTCGTTTAACAGAAGATTTGACATTAAATGTATTAGCCTTTGTTCTTACTTTAAGGGAGGAAGGAGATTACGAGTATTTGAAAATAAAGTTCTTAGGAAAGAGAGATGAACAGACAGGAGAAAGGAGAAGACTGCATAACAGTGAATTACATGGTCTTTATAGGAAGCCAGATATAATGAGTACAGTTAAGTTTCATAGACTGCGATGGGCAGGACATGTGACACGAATGGGGAATGAAAGACGTGCATGGTAGCTTCTTGTAGGAAAACCAGAGGGAAAACGCCCAGTTGGTAAACCAAGAATGAGGTGGGAGAATAACATTACTATGATTTGAGGGAAGTAGATTATACAGGGGATGATTGGAAAACATTGGCTCAGGATAGGAATATATGGAGAGCTTATGTCCGCCATGAACCTACTGGTTCGATAGTGCCAGTTAGTTAGTTAGTTAGTTAGCCTTTGTATTTTTAATACCAGTAATAACTAATAACAGTTTTTTAAAATAATTTATTTAATAGAGGAGCCATTTTGTTTTTTCACAGCCATTTTCCTGATTGGCCGACAGTTACCTATATATTATTAGGCCTACATTTGACCCTAATTAGTAGCAATAGGCCTATTAATATATAGTGGGCAAAATACATATTCAATAATGCCACAGTTTGTGTATAAATTGACATTAAATTTATTGCAGTTTAAAACAAAAATTAAATATTTGTGATAATTAGGCTTTGAAGTGACTGTCATATTAGGAGATTGGCCCCCTCCACAGCCCCTAGAAGTCTGTAATAGTTATTCTGGATCACTATGTAGGCCTATGCTTTGAAATATTAAGAAGGCCTTTCGAAACGTATGTTCCACTATACAAGCAGAAGATGGAAAATATGTTTCGAAAGGACTTCTTGATATTTAACAGCATATATAGTTGAGGATGACTGAGATCTCGGGGTACCAGTTTTATGTTTTTTTAACTTTTACATACTGACCTCTCAACGGTGTTTCGTAATGAATTCTATAAGTATTGATAGCTATCTTGGTCTACCAACTGGGCGTTTTCCCTCTGGCTTTCCTACAAGAAGCTTCCATTGCACGTCTTTTATTCCCCATACGCGCAACATGTCCTGCCTATCGCAGTCTACGAGACTTGACTGTTCTTATTATATCTGGTTTCCTATAAAGACCACGTAGTTCATTTTTAGGTAGTCTTCTCCATTCACCTGTCCGTTCATCTCTCTTTGGTCCAAAATTTTTCCTAAGTTCTTTATTCTCAAATATTTGTAATCTCCTTTCCTCCCTTAAAGTAAGAGTCCATGTTTCTCATCCATATAATATAACTGGTTTAACAGTTTAACGTTTTTTGAAAGGAGTTGGGACATCAAGAGTCTCTGCAATGCATAATAGCACGCATTTCCAGAATTGAGCCTATGTTTAATTTCTTTGTGCATCTTTATCCTATCTGTGATTATTGTTCCTAGGTATTTGAATTCAGCCACTTCCTCAAAATTTCCCTCATTTGTCATTAGCTGTCCATTTTCATTATATAATGTGTTTCTACGTGTGACTATACATTTAGTTTTATTAATACAGCCACAAATACAGTGTTAGAAGATAGCTAAAATTGTATTGGAATTTATTATATACATTTTGAATTTTTAGTAGCATTTACCCTAATTGAAATTACTTTACACAGTTGAATAGAGAAGACTTCATAACAGTGTCCTTTATATCCCTCCTCATCATATTACCTAGCTCCTCCTCTCCTAAAAGTAAGTCATCTGGACTGTTTTATCAGTATTTATTAGTAGATTAAGAAGTAAACTACCACAGTGAGGATTTTATTAATTGTTAAGGGAAGATTGACATTAGCTTCTTAGAGGTTTTCAATTTTTAATGACTATTTAACTCATGCCCCAAATGGGAGTCAATGACCAATCACGTTTCAATGATTTCTGTATTACAACCAATCAGAGACGTGTTTCACGAAATAATTATCAACGTTAGGATTATCATATATTAAGCAAAGCTCCTCCTTTTTAATATTCTGAACAGGTCTGACCGTTATTTTGCAGTGACTGAGCCTATAACAAATACGGCTACCAGATTGTATATAATAGTGCTTACATGTCAACATTTGTAGCAATTGATTATACCACCAAAAAAAGAAACCACTGTTTGCACTTTCTTAAATGTATACGACATCAAAAATGAATTAATATACAGATTGATGTGTTTCATTTTTTCTCCACTAGAGAGCATTCTTACAATATTGCGTTCCTTTGGCAATAAATAGTATGATCTGGTTGCAGTGATAAACAAAAGAAGCAGTAGAAGCGTAGGCTACCTATCGTTTCTCATTAGTTTTCAAACATCACCGTTTACTTTAAATATAAAAATATTTTTAAATAACTGTAGTTAAATAATGATTTGTGAGTAAACAGCTTTATTTTATTCGTTAAATAGTCCTAACAAATGCCACTCTTGATTTCCAAATTCTCTAGATAAATTCACTCCTCACTTCGTGAGTCGTGAATTTATCGATAATTTGGAAATCACTCGTGGCATTACTTATGATAGTATTTGAGGTGACTTATCATAGGCCTTATTACGTAATAATAAAACTAATTTTTTGTTTCCAAAATTGAATGTTGGCCCACATTTACAGTATAGATTAATATAGGTCTATTATTAGGCAAAATCAATGCTAAAGTTTCAGAATCCATTTTACATAAGATTTGGCATTAAATGTATTAGACTCTTGTGTATAATGACAGCAATGGCAACTATTTTTTGTCATTTATGATTTTGTATACCCTGGCGCGACAAGCCTAGAAGGCTCTTGGCCTTCCAGCCAGCTTCACATCCACACGTGTTAATCACAGAGGTAGACGATCATCTATACAGTGTAGGTGTGATATGTGGTCAGCATGTCGGTATACCTGGTCTTCTCAACCTGGAGCTGCTACCAAAAATGAATCATGATTTGAGGGAAGTAAATTTTACAGGGAATAATTCTTCTTCTTCTTAAACTTAATTTGTAGGATTTTCATCCTGTTTATTTCCAAAATCACTCCTCGGAGGAAGACGTATTGGATGTGCATTCACTGTCTATCCATCTCTTGGCTGGTCTTCCTCTTGTTCTTCTCCCGTCCATTGGTCTATCTTCTTTAGCTCTTTTTGCAAGCCAGTTTTCTTCCATTCTTTCTATATGACCCTTCCAATATTTTCGTCTATCTATAATAAATTTGGTTATGTCTTGAATATGGCATTTGTCCCTAATTTCTGTGTTGCGTATTTTATCAACTAATGTTTTCCCCTGAATAGTTCTTAAGATTTTCATTTCGCATGTGCTTATTATTTGTTTAGTTTTTGTTGTATCAGCCCTAGTTTCTGCTCCATATACGATAACTGGTCGAACTATCATTTTGTATATGCGGGGTTTGCTTTCTATTGACATATGTTTGTTGCGCCAAATTAAATCTTTCATATACCCTGATATTTGTGCTGCTTGTTTCTTTACTTCGTTTATTAAATGTTTAGTGTTTGTTATTGATACACCTAAATAATTAAATAGGGAATAATTAAAAAACATTATTTCAGGATAGGAATGTATGGAGAGATTATGGCGGCACGGTCATGAACCTATGGGTCCAGTAGTTGCAGTGAGTTAGTTAATTAGTTAGGAAGTAATATAAAGCAAAATAAATTTAGGAGTAATTAATTTTTTAGCAATTTTTATATTTTTTTTAGTGACAACAAGAAGTTAATATTATTTGTTATAGCCTAGTATAAAATATGGTAGAATTTGTTTTTTATCTTCTTCTTCTTCGACTTTCTCCCACTTATAGGTTTGCCGTCTTCAGTTCCCATATTTCTATCATTCCAATCTCCTTCTTCCTAATTCCTACCATCCATTATAGTTCTCACATAGGTTTTCCATTTCCATCTTGGCTATTTCTTCCAGGGGATGGCCATTGGTCTATATATTTTGGCCATCTTTCATTTTCCATTCTTTGTACATGGCCACACCATTTAGGAGTTTGTTTTTTAATTGTCTTAACAATATATGTGGTGACATGAATTTCTTTCCAAAATAATTAATTTCTTATTTTATCCTGTCTTGTTTTTTGAAGGCTTCTTCTAAGATAATGAAATTCAACTGTTTTAATTTTATTCTTTTTCTTTATTCCGTATTAATAACTAGAGTCCGGATGTTAGGCATTTAAAACATTCAAAATAGGCAGGCAAAAAGGCACTAAAATCATTAATATAGGCACTTAAATTCAAAATAAGCTCATACAAGAAATGGACTACAACATAATTTTTTACAGCCTTACGTAAAGAATATAAACATATGCTATATATACTATACGAAGATATGAGATATGATTCTGGAACTTGTTTCCCTTTTACAAAGAGCATACTCATGTTTTGCAGTGTGTACGTGCTGCGGTACATGGCACTTCTTCGCGTAGTTCACTGAAATTTTACACTTTGCAAAACAATATTGAACCGTCATTTGAGAATATTTAAAAAATTGGTCAGTTTGTCTTTTACTGTTGTCCGTTTAGGCATCGTAAAACAACTGGTCTAAAGGTAAAAAAAAATAACCACATGCACTTGTCGCACCACTTTGTCTTTGAATCACCTATCTGTTAACGAGGACTACTGACTGAATTCAGTGTTACCAACATCAAAAATAATATTGCCACTCACTTAAAGATTTCAGCACCAGGTGTGAGAAACAAAGAAAGCTTGAGCCATCTACCTTCTTTTGTCAGTCAGCAATTTTTATATTGAAAAGAAGCAAAGCTGTACTATAAAACTTTCTCCAAGCCTCAGAGCCGAAGCATAATGCAATGGAACATAGCTTACTGCTGTTTCGCTTAACGGGAATGCATGAGGTGGAAAAATACAATAGCCGGTACTTGCTATTTCGCCTAATAGAGTGCATTGAGGATAAAACCATCTACCGGCTAGATTATTGGCTATCGCCACCCTTATCCTAAAATATTCCAACAGAATTTATAAAAAGAACACTTGAAAATTTCTATGCAATGATATGTGTCATGATGTTTTTCCATTTTAATTCATTTCATTGAAATACCAAGTTAATTTCGAGAAAAATGGCAAATAGGCATTTATAGGCATTGTAAGCTGAAATAGGCATTTATAGGCAAAATGAACTTCATGGAAAACAACTCTAGGGTCGTAGGTATGAACTAATATGAAGTCAGTTTCGCAATATCTATAATAAATAACTGTAGGCATTTTCCCTAACATCTGGTCTCAATTAATAACTATACGTATAACAGTTGATAAGCAGAATATTCTTCAAGTTACAATTCCTGAAGTTTAGTTGAAAAATTAAAATTAAATTTATAATGAGAACTGATTGAAATAGGAGAACCTAAAGATCCCTTATTTTATTAATATTACATCTACACATGCAGGTCCAATTAATAACGTATTAAATTAAATATTAGTTCAAATATGATGGATTCTACCGCAGGTAGGTAGGTACTGTACTTTGAAGAAAAAAG